>CM076577.1:480828364-481184459 GCA_034641835.2 Pinus albicaulis
AACCGACCGTCGGAATTTATCGAAACTTCAGGTAGGCTCCTTAATCATCCTGTTTATTCATTTTGTCCGTTTGGAAATTAAAATTAAGTGATTTTTAGCTTTAAAACCCTTGCTAAAATATACGGACTTGCGCATACGCGGGTTCGTTAAAGGAAACTCGCGTATACACGCGACTGTGCATAAGAAAACCCGCGTATGCGTAGATCCGAAACTTAAAAAGCGTGGCTAATGCATAATTTGATGAATTTTCTCAGGATGACCATCTCATGGAGGGAACGTGAGCATAGCGCAGTAGACCAAGAGGTCATGCAAGACCGCGCAGCGCAAAACATCCTCCGAAATTGCGGATTGTTGAAATTCTTTAAAATGCCCAATATGAAAAGTAATGTGCGGTTGCTTGAAATGCTCGTAAATTACTGGGAACCAGATCAGGATTGCTTCATAATTGATCAGATGCCACTACGAATTGAAGTGGAGGATATATATTTCATTATTGGACTCTCCAGGAGGGGAGAACCAGTAGACCTGCACAGAAAACCCCTGGGAGGGTTAACCGTGGAAGATTATGTCCACGTATATTGCGTAGATAATTCCAAAAAGGTTGGACCGCATATTGCAATTAGAGATATCAGGGATTTGCACATGAAGATCCTCCTTTTCACCATCAGCAGAGTGGCAGGATCTGCCTCACTACATCAGGCGTCCAGGACGCAAATGAGTATAGTTGTAGAGTGTTTGACTCATGTTTACGATTGGTGCACAGCCCTGCTACTGAACATGAAACAACAGCTGACTTCTATTCGCCAAGTAAAGACCAAACACTTTGGCTATGGTACCATTTTGACAACATTCTTCTTTGAGAGGATTCCAGCTTTGAGACCCAGAGTCATCTCTACTATCAGTAGCCCGCGGGACCCAAGAATTGCCCGTTGGGCAGACATGATGAAGAGACTTGGGGGTAGTGAGGTACCCCGGACCACATGGGACGATGAGTTCTTCCTGTGGTGGGGTGAACAGTTCATCGCAGTGGACGACTATCCCTATGCCGGGATGGATTTTCGTGGAGATCCAGATCTAGTTCTTCCACCTGGCACAGCATGGGGAGTGGGGCCAGAAGTTTTGGTAAAAATGTCCTGATCATGAGAGATTTTTTTGATTTTTCAAATATGTATGAAAACAAAACAAACATGCTTTTTATTGATTCATGACTCACAATATGCAAAAGATCATGTTTCAGATGTTGGGCCAGTTTGTCTCGAGGGCCATCAAGGTCATATAAGCACCGCAGAGGCGCAAGACACAAGGATTCCGACAGACTCTCTGTGCCATGCGTAGAAACTTGAGGACCCGACTCCCGCCAAATCCCTATGGTCGCTGCTAAGGACTTGTTTAAGCGTCTGCAGGATGTTGTAGGAGTACCCCAGACCTGCTAGATTATTCCGCCAAGTTAGTACAAATGAGAAGACGATAGAGACAATCAATGACGTATCCTAGAGGATGATTTTTATATTAATAACGATAATACTTTGAGACGAAATACATTTTTGGGCATAAGCCCAAGTTTTGTATGACCTTATGGATCCAAATTTTTGTAAAGTTTTTGAACACTCTGATGATATATATACAATGATATTTGATGTGATGAGATAAATGTATCAAATGTATGATGTTTTTTATGATTAAATTTTATTGTATGGAATGATTAATATGCCAATCAATTGCTTGATTAGATAATGAGTCTGCTAACCAATTGTCAGCTCGAGGAATATGAATGAAAGTTAAAAATTGAAATGATCTTTGTAACAAACGTACCCTCAAGAACAACAATCGACAAATCATGATCCTGCACTGATAAGTCAGTCTTTTTGTTCAACCATGACACCACCCCGGAGTCCAAGAAAACTACCAACTAATCAACACCTGGAAGATATTGCCTCCAGAGTAGATGAATGATCGGCAGGTATTCACAATATTGAAGGTGACCAATGCGTACTCCTTCCTATATACCAATAAATTGACCTTTGACCTAGAAGGATAATGAAAGCACCCAAGCCGCGAAGCCAAGTTCCGTGTGTCTACTAGCACCATCTGGCCAAACCAAAATGACTCACATGATCCAACACAACTGGCCAAAGCAGATCAAAAACATCATCACCTCATCAAAAATTGAAAATCAATCGATATGTACAAATAAAAAACTACTATATACAAAGAAAATGCTTGTGCTAGCCAGCATAATACTTCAACAGAGCTCATTCTTGTGCTCGCAACTCGTTCCCTTCGAAGTCAACCAAGGTATATGCTCCTTTCTTAAGGACTTTTTTAACGATATAGGGGCCATACCACATCGATTTAAAATTTCCTGCCCCCAGGGCATCCTTTTCTTGGGCATAGACCAACACAAGGTCGCCTTCCGAAAAGACCCTAGGCTTGACCGCCTTATCGTACTGAACCTTTACTCGGTTTTTATGCGCTTCATTCATCGTGGCGGCATCTCGACGCTCGCCATCGAGGATATCTCGATGAAGAAGCTGCTCTCGCGCACGAGAAGTGTCGTGGAAGAACTCATCAGCTAATTTAAGGGAAGGACCCCATTCAATGGGAAATACGGATTCCACCCCGTGGACTAACTGAAACGGAGTAAAGCCAGTTGCAGTTTTAACTGACGTCCTGTATGCCCAAAGTGCAGGATATAGCATAATATGCCAGTTGGATCTATTTTTATCAATTTTCCTTTGAAGAATTGTCTTCAAGGATTTATTCACGGCTTCCACTTGCCCATTGGCCTGAGGATAATATGGAGATGAATGCTCCTGCCGGAAACCCAATTTGAGAACCAACTCAGCCATCATACTATTCTGAAAATGACTGCCATGGTCAGTGACAATCTCTCTAGGTATACCAAAACGAGCGATAACCTGGTTGAAAAGGAACAGAGCTGCAGTCTCACCATCGTTCCCAAAAGTAGGCATAGCTCCCCACCCACTTCAAAGTAGTCTAATGCTTCAATAATGTACTCAGACTCAATGGAAGGCGGTTACAAGAAAATCACAATCCCACTTTGTAAAGGTCCGATAGTAACGTTTGACTGAAAGTGAGTCGGATGCGCCATTTTTCCAGAAAGACATAATCATGACCATATGACACTTCTTGACCGATTCAATACAATCTTTTGAAACGAGGCCAAAAGCATCTGAAGACGCAGAAATCTTTGGAACAGAAAGCCCAGATAAATGACCCCTACAAGCTCCACTGTGAGAATCATTGAGCACAGCCTCAGCTTCTTCGAAAGTTAAGCAGCGTCTTAGGATTGAATCAACCCCTCGACGGTACAAAGCATCACCAATAATCAGATAATTCTTGGCCAAGTGACGCAGTTTACGACGCTCATCTTTCGAAAAAGTAGAGGGAAACTTCGCAGTCTGGAGATACACAATGATATCCCCATACCAAGGATCCTGTGGAGAGATCAGAAACAAGTGTTCGTCCGGAAAGGACTCATCATAGATCATCTCCTCTTCACAGGGCAACTCGGAGATCAATTCCGCAAAAAATAATGACTTCTTGGATTTGGCAAACATGAACTCTAGATCAAATTCTTGTAAAATCACAATCCATCTATTATATTTGCCCCCAATCACTCGCCTGCTGAGGACAAATCAGAAGATTGGCAATGCGATATACAAGTTTGTAGTGTGGGTTAACACGAATGCTTTAGTCACCTATGCATGAATCATAAGTCGCTAACTTTTCTATCGGAGGTATCAGCTCAGTCCTCAATGGCATCCTAATGCTAGAAAATAAACAAACAACAGATGATGATCTTCCAACTAACCGCACTCACTGAGAGATTCAAAGGTAGCGATACAAAAAGAAAATCTATGCTTATAATCGGGGTGGATCAAAGAAGGACAGAGGTCAATGCCTTTTTCAAGGCATCGAATGAGCGTTGAGCGTAGTCGTCCCAAAGAAAAGGAAATCCTTTCTTCAACAGCCTCATATATCCCTTTGTAATCTCAGCATAGTTAACGATAAACCTCCGAAGAAAATTAGACTTCCCTTGGAGACTTTGAAGCTGACGGATTGAAGACGGGGGAGGCAACCGAAGTATTGCCTCAACCTTGAAGGGATCTACCCTTATCCCTTCCCTAGACATGATAAATCCCAACAGCCGACCATATGTTACCGCGAAAACGCACTTGTTCGGATTCAAACGAATTTTATAAAAACGACATCTTTCAAATATTTGCCGGAGGTGACCAGGATGATCCATCCTCTTTCGAGAATGAGCAGCTAGATCATCTAAGTATGCCTCAATAATCTTCTTGATGTCATGGAAGGCGTAAGACATGGCCCGCTGAAAGGTAGCCCCAGCATTTTTAAGACCAAAAGGCATTTTCTTGTATGCAAACGTACCCCAGGGACAAATAAATGCAGTCTTATGTTGATCTTCAGGACGGATAGTAATTTGATTATATCCAGAAAAACCGTCCATGAAGGAGAAAATATCGTTACCGGCACACTCGTCAATGATCTGATCGATGAATGGTGTGGGGTAATTGTCTTTAGGACATGCCTTATTTAGGTCTCTGAAATCGATGCACACTCGAATCGTTCCTTGATTTTTATCTACTGGAACAGGGTTTAAAACCCATTCAGTCAGAGGAACAGGGAAAATGAATCCTGCCTTAAGCAGCTTTTCAACTTCAGCTTTGATAGTTGCTGCCTTCCTAGGATTGACCGGACGAAGTTTTTGCCTGACTGGCTTAGCGTTTTCATACGTCTTGATCTCATGCTGGACAATAGATGGGTCTATGTCAGGCATTTCCTCATAAGACCAAGCAAATACATCCCTATACTCTTTAAAGAGCTCGGTATAGATTTGAATCTCTTCACGGGAACATTCAGCTCCAATGAAGACATTCTCAATGATATTGGGATCCCTGGAAATGTTCACCAGGATAGTAGGAGAGATCACAGCCATGTTCCCTTCAGCATAAACCTGTGTTGGTGCCAAAGGGTTCAAGACTGGGTGAACAGGTCCAGGAGACTGAGGACTTGGAAAACTAGTCTCAACTTCGTTCAAGTCAGGTAGGAAGTAAGACCGATGATGCAAATCATCCCACGGTCTATCTATACCAGTCATGGCTTCCAGGATGGCCTCTTCAGATGGAAGAGTGGTATCAAGACAATCCTGGGCAGAAGAAGAACTAAGCGTCCAAGCCGGAGCCACATCACCATCCAACTCTTCCGGTGAAAGAGGAGCTGGGATGGATTCTGCAGTGTCAACAATAGACTGATATGCAATCTCAGCTGCAGAAATCGGAAATTCCATTCCACCCACTTGACCTTCCGCTAATGTGGCAGTAGGGGAAGGTAAGGTCCAAGGGTCCGAAAAATAATGAGTTCTAAAGAACTCTCATCGAAGGGGAGCCTTGGAGGATGAAATAACATTAATATGCACCGTAGGAGGAGGAAGATCGAAAGTACCCATCAGGGAAGAATACATTCCAACTCCTAGATTCTCAACAGGCGCCTTAGTATTATCCAACTTAGGAACAGATGAGTTAGAAGGCGCATTCAGGTCTACCTGAGGACAGTCCAGTTGATCCACTGTAACGATCCTCCCTTCGTGGGGGAAACATACAATTCGAAATAATGAGGATGCAATGGCATCCATCTCATATATCCAGTTCCTCCCCAACAGAAGGTTGTAGTCCAAGGCTGCATCCACTACCTCAACTTCTATGTTAACGGTTTTGCCCCCAACACAGATGGGCAAAGCCGGGACAATACCATGGGGCCTGTGAGAATTACCATCGAATGCAGTAAGAACAGTGCTAGATGGAACAACTTTGGGAGATCCAAGTGTCTTCCAACATGCGAGAGACATCACGCAAGTAGAAGCACCCTCATCAACAACCGTTCGAAAGATATTAGTCTTTCGATACGACGATTTAATATGGAAAGCCATGTGATGATGAAGTTTCTTCTTAAAATTATTCATATCAAAAGTAATCAGAAGAGAATTTTTTGGATCAACAGCCCCAATGGCAGTGAGCAAAGCACTGCGCTGAGCCGGACAAGACTGGAGTACCTCTAAAGCTGACATAGCACAAGGACTCTGCGCCAGATCTTCTACAATCGAGTAGTTCTGGGCAGCCCTCGCGTTCAGATTAATCGTTGACCGCTTAGAAGATGCTTTTGGCATCCGAGGCATAGAATCAACAGTTGGCTTCGTGATGTGAAGCGGCTCAGTGGCATCAGGAACTTCCTTAGCTTTCGAATATTCCTCTCCGCCATAATCACGGGATCTCGTAGCGACATCCACGTGAGCACTCATCATAAAGATGTTCGATGGAATTTCCTCTTCCTGGGTACCTCCAGAGGAAGCCCCAGGATTTTGGTTAGCGCCAACAACTAATTGCTGCCCTTGGGGAAAAGGGTTTGTTAGCACAGCCTGGGAACTAGAAGAACCTATTTGAGATACACTAGGCGAGCATCCTGAATTTTAGGGCAAAGGTGTGTGAGATGGTCTCCGACCTGGCTTGCATGGAAACTACTTTCTTTTCACCCTTTGACCCTCTGACTCATTTCGTTGGTTTATTTGCATTGCCCTTTGAGTTCTTGCCCTTCTTCTTGTTATTTTAGGTCCCTTCTTCCCATCAGGATTGTTGATTTCCCTTTGGGATCGGCTTGGACAACTGTTATGGGCATAGCTGGAAGGAGTGATGAATCGACGAGCCACAGGCTGACCAGAAGAAACGAGTGCCAAGACACTTCTGCAAATTAAGCATTTGTGCACCTACCATCAGCTTAGTCAGTGGCTTAGTCACCATGCGGACCAGGCTTAGTTTTCGATAAATCTAATTTGGAGTGAGGAGCATTGGGCAAATATTTATAAAGGACCCCAGACTGAGAATAGATCAGTTCCAGCTGCTGGGCCCTAAAAATGGCCTGCTCCTCAGAAAATACCCCAGATAGGGATACATCTTTTGAAATGTCTGACTGCAGAGATTTCAAAAACCATTCGAGAAGGAATTCTCCTGGAATATGAGCTTTGATAAGCCTCTTCTTTCTCCTCCATTCCTGAATGTGATTAGAAATGTGAGTTGCCTCATCTGCTTCAAAATTGGCAGAGTTAGGTCCAGCCATCTCTCGACAGAACAGCCCAGAAAATGTTTTGAAAATGTGACATTCCAGTTCTCCAAATGCTGGCGAAGCTGTCCCAGTGAGCCTCGATATACTCGTGGCAGCCATTCAGTTAGGGTGCGTTGAAATAATCTCAACCTAATAGAATCATCGATCAGGGAGTTCGAAGAACACCATAAGTGGAAAGTGGTGATGTGGTCAGTCGGATCTTCTCCATTCTTACCTTCAAACTTTGGAATGTCTGAAGGAAGTTTGGTGGGAACCGGAGGCCACCCCGGACTATAACGAATCGGATCATTAGTCAACTTCGACAGATCTGGCAAGTTTAACGTTGCCAGAAAAGGTAAGCGAGGCGGAGCTTGAGGATTCCATCCTTGATGGGATGGATTCCCAACATTCTGAAAAGAATAGCCTGGATTTGATGAGGCACCAGGCTGCCAGAAAGGACTCGTAGAAAATGGAGAAGAACCTCCTCCCCACGCCGAGTTACCAAAGCCCAGACCAGTTCCCCCCGCTGAAGTATTGATTGACGAGGAAAGCCCCTGGTAGGGGTTCCAAGCATTAGACAGAGGAGAAAAAGACTGATAAGCACTCGATGAAGGGAAAGAAGCATTCCCTTGATGACCTACGTAAAACTGATTCCCTGCCCCCGCTGTAGTAAAGACAAGATTCCATCCCGTAAAAGTAGTCGAACTTTGCCCCCCAGACCAAGGGTTGAAACTCTGGGTCTGGGACGTAAACGGAAACGACCCTAAAGAAGGATTGGAACTAGGAATATGCCCAGTCCCAAAGGGGAAACCCTGAAACGAAGCTGATCCACTAGCCATGTTAGACATGGGCGTAGATCCAGCTACACCGGCGAAAAAGGAAAAAGAGGGATTTCCACTAATGGACATCCCTGAACAAAAGGGACCAGAATGAGAAGCATGTGCTTGGGTGAACCCAGAGCCAAACACAGCAGCACTAGAAGCAATCGAAGATGAAGCAATAGTGCCCCCTGCTTCAACAGAAGCAGGAGTCTGAATGCTTGCAGCACTCACGGTAGAAGCCGCGTTCCCAGTCGTGGCCATCGAAAGATAAGAATGATACGGAAGATCCGGAGGTCTCTCTGACTCCGGTCCGATGTACTTGACAACAAACGGATAATCAGGAGGAAGAGGAGATGGACCTGTAGTAGGAGGCTCAGGTACATCTTCAATCTGAAAATCTTCTTCCTGAGGAAATAAAACCCGCGAGGTGAGCGGAACGCTCCTCTCGGGACCGACACCAGAATCAGCTACGAAACCTTCAGACCTTGGTGGAGGATCTCTCTCCACTGCGTCAGACTCCACAGGGTGGTAACCACCTGCTAAATCGCTCCTACGCCTTCTCGAAGAAGGCTCTACACTCTCGGGAGATAACCCCCGGATTCTCCTCAAACGTCGAGGCGCTTGATCAGCCACTTTTATAGATTTATTAAATTAGACTCAAAAAAGTGAAAAGCTAGGCAAGCTAGGAGCAAAGAGCACTCACTAAAATAAAAATCCTTGAGATACAGTCAAGCAAACAGCCTCCAAGTATTTCCGCTCCGGGTGATGAGGACTGGACACCAAAATACAGGAAAGCGAAGTATAGGACCTCCCGAAAGCAGTCTGGGATGATTAGGGCCCAGAACAACTAGCGAAGGTATCAGAAACAGTTATGCCGACCTCCTAACGACAGCCTTTGCCGGCTCAAGTACCCAAGCTTCGCAAGGGCACCCCCCAGAAGTACTGCTGAAAGTGATGCGACGTCTGCCTCAGGTACCACGGGTATTCCCCCCCCCCCCGCAGTCACCTGTGTGGAACCTAGGAGTGGCAACTATGGACACCAATCCGTATCAGAAGCTGGGCGAAACGGTCTTGAGGTTAGATTCAGCTAATCGGAGGGGGGATATCCCTCTTCTCAACCTTCACTTCCCCTCGCGCTTGACTCTCGGATGAGAGATTTCCCAGTCCACCTCACGGAGTTGGATTTCACTCAATTAATCAACTTCTATGTTTGTTTGAGCGGCCTTGGAGAGTTAACTCTCCACTCACCTATTCCAAGGCCCTACAACCTAGCTAGTTGGTGATTGACACTTAGAAAACTTGCTAGTTGATTTTAGATTAAATCACTTATTTTAAGGGCTGTTATATTAAGTCACAAGGATATGGAGATGAAACCAATGGTGTTTTGACGCAAAAGAAATTAATAAAAACTTAACTACATGCACATGCAGTTCTTTGTCTTTCGATGAAAAGTAATCTCTATACAGGTTCTACGAGACTAAAAATTGTATTTTTATTTTCAAGAAGCAAACTCACACTCACAAAAACTAAGAAGCTAACTAAATGCTGAAATGCACCTAATGCAAATCACTACAAGCATGTAAATCCTAAGATGCAAAAATCTCTTAAAACAGAGTGAAATTTCCCAAAAAGCTCCTTCAGTTTTAACTCATCTTTTGTTGTCCAAAAAGCTAATTCTTGAAATCAAGAACTCTTAAAATAAGGACACCAAAAACACTTAAAAACAAGAAGAAGAAATCAAGTGACAACTCCTCCTCAAAATCAAGCCAAAAACTAAAAGCAAGAAACTTCACAAAAGCTTCAAAAGATATGGCAAAACGAAAATGAAAATGCAACAACAAAAACAAAAACAAGACAAAATGTTTTTTGAGTTTTTGAAATGCAAAAACAAAAAGCAAAACAAATGTTTTTTGGGCTTTTTAGTTTTATAAAGCAAGAGCTCGAAAAGACCAAGCACAACTATCGAAATCCAAACCAAACATGACCGAATTTCAAGCACAAACTTCAACAATGCTCCCAAACCTTATAAGGCTAACAGTAGCAAGATCAATAAGAGCAACGGAAGACCAAAAACTCAGCCACTCAGCCTAGACAAATAGTGCAAACTTGTTGCAAACAAAAACTCCAAAGAAGCAAGAAAAGTTCTTCGAAAATTGCAACAAAACCTAGCCTATGGAACTCAAGAAAACCAATCAAAAACGAAGCAAAAATCGCAATGTGAAGCACAACACAAAGATAGGAGCGAGTCAGTGAGCAGAAGCTCTCTGTTCTGATAAAGAAGAACGGCCAAGAATGCTCAGAAAGCGATCTTGGAACTCAATCCAGAAGTGCCAGCACCAGAAACAACACTTTGCCAAAAAGACTAGTTTTCACTCAAACGAAAGAGAGAAAAGACATGAAACCACTTCCTTCACACTCCAGTTAGTACAGAGACTCTGTAGAAACAGGCCTCCACAGCCAGAAAGGACCAAAAAGTCAAGAATCTCAAAAATTCAAAATCTGCCTAGGTATACACTACTTCACAGCTATGCAACCAGCGTGCATACGCGTCTGTTCTAAGGGAAACTCGCGTATACGCAGTTTCCTTCAGAAAAAATCGCGTGTATACGCGACTGTGTGCAGAAGAAGGCGCGTATGCAAAGGTAAATAATGAAAAAAACAAAAAGAACAAGCCTGGAAAAGACACCAAGACTTCAGACTGACTGCAAGAAAATAAACTGGACTGCAAATGAAAGTTAAAACTGCTGGGATCCTACCAAACAGCTGAAACCACCCAACAGGAGAATCACAAGAATGTGATCCCCCGTGGAGTCGCCAGTTCTGTTTTAGGGAAATCTCACCCTAGAGGTTGGTTGGGGTACAACCTCCACAGAGCAGGGGCATGCTACTTAACAGAGACTCACACAACCATGCACGTTCAGAAAAACTAAATAGAGTAGAATGAGAAAGTTACCCGTAGGTCCTACGGTTGAAGTAGATCCTCGCGGGGTCCAAACCCCCAGCAACCGTCCTTCCTTCTTAACCTGAAATACAAGAAGAAACAAGCACAAAGGACTGGTTGTACAGCATATATCTACTCTAAATGTTAGTGAGATTCATATAAAACATTAAATAAATCATAATGAATGCTTGTATAAAAAATATTCTCATACATATAAGCATACACTAACACGTTTATTTCGGGAACAACATGGTACTTCTGTATTATAAATAGCATGTACAAAAGTAACGAGTGGAGAGATCACCTGATCCTTCCACGGCCTTCGTAGACCGTCGTCCGGATCCGTCCAGCCCTTGCCTCGCTAAGACTCCTTCCAAACTGGTGCATACGAGATGACATATAAAGGGATGTGCATCTCAAGGAAACAAGGGTTTCCTGTAATGAACTGGGAAAGTGCAGGAGGCACGGGGAATCAGACTTGGATAGGGAATACCAATAGAGTATAATATCAATAATTCTCTCCCTCCCTTAGGCCATACATATGAGGGCTTTTTATAGTCCCTCCAAGTAGTTTCAGCAGTTGGAAACAGTTGGCCACGGGCTGGGGTGGTTAAACTACCTGAGTAACCATCAACCCAGCGCGAAATTAGGGATTTTTTATATATTTTTTAATCATTTTAATGGCATACGCGGAAAAGTCTAGATGGACTCGCGTATACACGCGGAAAAACATGGGCATAGTCGCGTATGGGGGATTTTACACTGTTTTTAAGTGAATTTGTCCAAGTCTGTAGGAATGGGTGCCCAAAAGCCATGAAGCAATCATGAATCATGTCAAGGTGAGAAATGATGCTATAACAGTGACTATTGGTGGCCACCCACCTATTCCACTTGAACCCCCACCATTGTTTCTTTCAATTTCCTTAATTGTAGCACAATTTACTATTTCTGGCAGTTTCTCGGGCCTTGAAATTTCAAAGCCATTTTGAGGCCCCGAACGATATTTTTTTGGAAAACGAGTAAATCATTAGCATATAATGGGGGTGTGCATTCAAAATTTGTAGTCCTCGAATAGATATTTCTAATGAGGTATCATACACGTCAAACAAAGATCGTATACCAAAGTTACGACCCTGGGAAGTTGATGTACAAATTTACCCAACAGGGCCTACAAACTTTTGACGCTTCATCTTTTAGGGTTATGTTTTTGGATTTTTAGGGTTTTACATTGTTTCTAAATAATAAATAGGCCTTCGAGCCTCATTATAACACAATTTAGAAGTCATGTAACTACCACATCTCTTCTTAGAGATAAGCTACCATCACCTTAGCTAGTTTGTTTCCATTCTGCATGTAAACAATTTTCAGTACTTTGTTATTAATGAATTGAAGTTATGTTTCCACTATATCTTTGTCTTTCTGCTTATATATATTTCATTTTGTTCCTTCATAAATATGGATCAAGTGGGTTTTGCAACTACTGAGAGCGCACCGTCCCTTGTCGATGTCTCGGTTCCAGTTGGGCCCTGATCGAAGACGAGGGAACATGATTTTCGAGAATTATTGGACACAAAACCTGGATCAACCTCCCATCAAAGACCCAATAGATAACAACCAGTCAAAATAAACGGGATCCAATCAGATGTGGCAGTGTTTTGGAATCGAACGGATTGGCATTTGATCCAAGATGCTTTTGGTGGTGAGGAGACTCTCAAATCCTTTCTTTTCCAGAGCTAGATCTATAAGAAAGATCATATGCCGAAATTGTTTGGACTATTTCCATCATAGCTTAATGGACATGTGGTCTTATCAATAGATCTAGGAAAGTCCTTCGGGATCCCCACTCCACCTTTGAGTTTATAGGTCACGTCAAAAGAGTGGATGGATCCCGTCTGTTGAACCTCAGATCGACTAGCAGGAGCACATCCCTAAATTTTTATAAAATCCCTAGATGGGAAATATGTACCCATGGCGTTTTGGATTAGGGATCGAGTTCAAACTCTTAAGTAGAATTAGATTCAAGAACAGCTGGGTATTCCAACAAGCCTCCAAAGCCTGATTTATGTAGGGAAATCATTGCAAGAGGACATCAAGTTGCAAGACTATGGCATTGAACATGATTCAACCATTATCCTCACACACGAGATTACTTGGAGGGTGTCCTAGATCTAGCTCTTAAGGTCCTGTTTCTTTCGAGGATTCAGTTAAAGGAAGGATCGATTCATACAAAATACAGATCACACCCCCAATATCCCTTGTCCTAATATTGTGGAACAGATAAACCAGGTGCTGGCTTTAATAATCATTTTTCTAGAGGTTAATGAGGTCTACTTTGATTTCCACTCATGAGTAGTTATATGAAGATTTTACAGTTTCTGGCCAAAGACGAAGGATTTACATCAATGTATATTCTTTAATTGGATTGGAAACTGTGATATTCACCTATGTTCTAGGGGATTTTTTGTTGTGAAATTTGACACAAAAAAAGATATGGATTATGTATTAAAAGAGGGGCCATGGTTCTAGGGAAGTGCAAGTCTATTCATGATCCCATGGTTTCCGAGATTTGATGCAAATACCATGGTGATCTTCAAAATGTCGGAATGGGCCAGGTTACACAATCTACCCTTGCATTTTTGGCATCACAAAGTGTTATTTCTTGGAATGTGGAGAAAAAGAAGGTAGAAAAGAGTAGTTTAGCGTTATTTCTCTCGTGAGTTTTTCTTTTTCTTGGGTACGAGGTACTGGTGGTTTGCTCATATGCTTCTTAGCATCTACAATATGTATTTTTGTTCTTTTTGAATAAAATTGTGATTTTTCCTTAGGGAAATAAATTGGCTTCTCTCTAATTTACAAGTATGTTTTATATTTTAAGAGAAATTCCCTACCCATTTTCACATATTTAGCATAGCCTTTCTTCTCATAATTTCTCTTATTGTTTCCATTTCTCTATTTTATATCTTAATCCATATGGAATTATTCTTAGTTGTGCTATTTACCCACTTTTAATGCCTTGAAATATTAAAAATTAAATAATTTTACACTTTAATCTCCTTTCAATTCTTTAAATTAGCTTATGTATTATTGTAGTTTTCCTATTTTTCCCTTCTTGAAACTTTCTTAGTACAACTCTACCTTTCTTGTATATTACTTCCCAGTAAAATTTTAAGCATTGGGTATGTGTCTTATTCTATTTCTCACTTTTCAAACAACTTTCTATACATTATTAGATCCATGTCTTCTTCTTCGTCTTGAATTTATTTAAATAAATCTTCACCAAAATCTCATTGTTATCCTTAGTTTCTATTTTTCTATTGTTACTATGCATGTTTACACTTGCTTGATCTCATCTATTTTTAAATATAGTCAGTACCTATGTTTCCTATCCATATAAGAGTATTAGGGTTGAGTTTGTGAAAAGGGAGTGTAACATTTCTTAGTGTCAAAATCCTTATTTTTCATTATTATTATTATAAGGATTTCCATTATATATATATATATATATATTTTTTTTTTCATTTCTAATATAAATGTTTTTCTTTTTGGATTCTCATTTAAAAACTAGTTCAAAAATATTTTTAGTTTTGGGTTTTTTTTTTTTGGGAGTGAGTTAATAAGTGGTCAAATTTAATAATTTATGTGAGTATGTGAGATACACACAGTTGTATCTTGATTTGCTCAATTTTTGTTTTTTTTAAGCATCTAAGTTTTCTTAAAATGGGCCAAATGGGCCAAATCCTCTAGGATAGTTCCAAAGTAGAAGTTCTTCTTAGTGAGGTGGAATTATGATTTCCATATGAAAACTGAAAATTTTTAATGGAAGAAATATTGAATTGATCTATTAAGTAACTTATTTTATTTTCTCATAATAAAAATTGAATTGAAGTGCTCATACTCTCAAAATAGAATAGAAGAGCTAGTAGCCTATGGAAATTGAAAATCAAATGAAAAATTTAAATAATACACTAGCCTAGATCCATCTTAACTTTGGATCTACCAAGCACTGAAAGGGATCAACTCTCTTTTCACTCTGAAAGAAGTTTGCATTTCAAAATATTTGATCTCTTTGGAGACTTAGTAGATCCAGAGTTGAGATGGATCTAGGCTAGTTTATTTTCTTTACTATATTCCACGTGAATACCATGGTTCAATATCATGAAGTTATTTTTATTTTGATGTTATTTTTTTATTATTTTTAGTGAATAAAAATATTTCCACTTAAAATTATAAAACTTACATATCTCCACCATATTTTAATGTTAGTTTTTTTATTTTTACTTAATCAAATATTTATATTATATTAAATGACACATCTCTACCATACCACACTAAACTAAAACACGCATCTAAATGCAATTAAATCATTTTAAACTATGACAAGACCAATTGAATTAAACCTCTGAAGTAACTTTGACACCAATGAATTGAAATAACCCTCTAAAGCAACTTTTGATTATCTTTGATGAGTCTCCATAAACATTAATACGACGTCTAAAGTAGCTTTTGATTATCTTTAATGAGTCTCCATAAACATTAATACGTTGTTGTTGCGACATTATTTAATGAGCTGAATTTCACATTTATCTTTGATTCGGTAGAATGTGGTGTGATCTTGTAAGCAAAGAATGTGAGAGGTGTGTGTAGAGTTCATTACCCCTGGACATAATTAATAATTGATAGTACGGGGATTCTCTTGATGACATGAAATTAGCATAGTATTTCTTAAAGATATTTTGTCCTCATGTGGACTTAGCACGCTCAATCACCTCAGAGTATGCGCCTTCCACAAAAGTGCCACTGTTTTCTCACTTAACAAGGGACCACCCCATAGAATTTGAAGGCACTTGTTAATGCGTTATTGCTTGCTTAGGAATATATATACATGATGCAAAGATTATGAGAACTAGATGCCAAGTCACGGGTCGTCCTCCTTAGTGATATGATAAGACCCCTCCCCACCACCCTCACCCATTGTCCATGTGGTTGAATAGACCGCATGTGCTACCTCACTTTTGATAGTGGACAATACACCAATGGAGTGGTGTAGTGAAACTTGGAATATGAGCATTCTTGACAAGACCCTTAATGAGTGCCACCTTATCCTCCTCCTAACTCTCACAACTTACCTTAGCTTAACCACGAGTAAAACCCCTTCCCCTTCCCGGTTAGATGCTTTCGAATAATGGTTAGCTGGACTTGTCAAATACTCTACCTTGACATGACATGACATATGAAGGGGAGGAGGCTCCACCATGCATCACACTCACTTAACCTTTTTCATATGCATGCACGCCATGGACGAACAGTAATGTTAATGGTAATGCCAAGGGGCAGAGGGCAGAGGGCAGAGGGCAGAGAGGTCAGTGGCAGTCCTAATCATTGGGGTCGGTCACTCACTAGCTCCCCGTCCATTTGACATCATACTCCACTAAGTAAACATTGTTTGTTTTGGTATCATTTCCAAGAGTAGAGAGTAGAGAGAGAAGAGAAAAGAAAAGAGAGTCATGTGCCTGCCTGCCTAGTTACATCACAAAAAAAAGAAAAGAGAAATCTTTGTTTGGAAGTCCACAGGTGGCGGTGAAGGCACGGTAAGTGGTGCACGGTCGCAGTCACTGTAGGCAGAAGCAGAGGCAGACCGCGTACCACCCGCCGATGCCACGGATAGCCGTGGGGGTCGTGGCCCCGCCTCTCCACCAAATTCGCGCCGCCGGGTCCCGCAGCGTCGACGGTCCTCTCATCCGCCCGCCAGCGGTTTCTTGGACATACGATAGTATCGTCATTTAACCGGCTATAATATGGATAGAGAACGGCGCGCAGTGCAGTCAACTGGACGGGACGGGTCCGGTTGGCCGGGCTTGGTTTCACTACTGTGCGCGGTCGACGTTGCTATCTGGGCGACTGTAGAGCACGCTTTTTCTTGTCTCCGTGCCTCGTCCTCGTCCTCCTCCTGTTCCTGCGACGTCGACCGCGCTGCTATGCTTTTTTAATTTCTCTTCCCCCTCACCGATTCTCATCAAGCCAAGCCAGCAAAGGCACCCGTCTATGTTCCGACTGCGTACAGATCAGGTCCCATGGGGAAGAAGACGCGTACAGAAAGGAAGTCTTAACGCTGCCTGCAAACGGGAAGGGAAGCGGCAGCGGCAGCGGCAGCAGTTGGGGGACGATGGGCAAGCTTGATTCTTTAGAGAAGCCGCTCCAGAGACCGGGAGGAAGCAGTAACAATAATAACAACAATCACAATGCAAACAACAACGGGGATGTGTTGACGTTGTCGAAAACGCCGGAGCGGGTGAAGCGCGACGAGTGGAGCGAGGGCGCGGTGACGACGCTCCTGGACGCATACGAGTCGAAATGGTTGCTGCGGAACCGGGCAAAGCTCAAGGGAAACGACTGGGAGGACGTCGCCCGCCATGTATCCACGCGGGCCAATGGCACCAAGTCCGTCAAGACGCAGACCCAATGCAAGAACAAGATCGAGTCCATGAAGAAACGTTACAGAGCCGAGGCCGCCACCTTAAATGGCAACAATAGCAGCGTCAACGCTTCTTCCTGGCCGCTTTACTCCCGCCTGGACGGCCTGCTCCGTTGTCGAACGGCTGCGGCTGCCGCGGGCGACGCCAATCCGAATCCGAATCCGAGCTCGAACGCAATTGGAAATCCTCCTCCTGATTTGCCATTGATGGAGTCTCCACCTCCGCCTCTGCCTCTGCTTCTGCCTCCACCTCCGCCTCCAGTAGAGGAGCGCGAGCGGCAGCTTGAGGGGCAGGGGCAACGACAAGGACAAGGACAAGAACAAGGGCAAGGGCAGAAGCAGGAAGAAGTGGAATTGGTACCGCTTGAGGCGGCGGTGGTGGCGGCGGCGGCGCAGGACAGCAACCAGGCAGACGACGGATCGAACACGATTCCCAATCGGAAGGAGAGCGCGGCGCTGGACACCGACACCAGCACGCCCCGCAGCAAGATCGCCCACGCGCCTTGCGACGGCTCAGGGAAGGGTGTGGCGAATAATTACTCGTGCAAGCGCCGCAAAAGCTCTGGCGGCGGTGGCGGCGGTGGTGGAGGCAGCAGCGAAGTGGCCGAGAGCATCCGGTCCTTCGCGGATTCCATTGTGAAGCTGGAGCAGGCAAAGATGAGACTATACAAGGATTCCGAGCGTCTTCGCGCGGAGACGGAGGTACGGCGGGGCGAGATGGAGCTGAAGCGAACGGAGATTATTGCTAAGACGCAGCTGCAGATCGCCAGGCTTCTGTCCGGGAAAAACGGTAAGCGAAAACTCACAGATAGGAATACGAATACGAATACGTCGTCCACGACACTCGCCCTCACTACTGCACCACTACCCCCTGACGCCGCAGCTCACGCGCCCCCTCCTCGCTCTCTTCTTGGGAAGTGAGAAAAAGGATACAGAATTTACTTACATCACAGGTGAGCAAATGTTGTTTAAAGGTAAAACAGAGAACACGCATTGAAATTTCAATCAGGAAGGCACAAAATTGTAAACACCAATTTGCAGTATAATTCCCTTTATGCCCCCAAAATGACCCATTTTGTATAATTCAATTCAAATCCAGTAGCTTTCTTAGCTTCAGGTGGCAAGAAAAGATTGAATTCCTCTCAATCCCAGAGAAAACGTTACCTTTACATTCACATTCCTTAGTGGTTCTCTTAGATTCAGTCACAACAACCCCTTGAACTTCTCTGTAATCCATTTGATTTTGGTTTTCAAGTTGCCTGAAATGTAACTCAAGGCATAGGCACTCACGTTCTCACTGTGGCTTGGCAGGTTTTGGGGTTTACGAACCGAAGGCTGTTATGTCTCTGATAAATACCTCTAATCAAGTTTAATAACACATCGGTGCATGAATCGTAATACATATAGGTCCAAGATTTTGGAAACCAAATTTGGGTATCGGCTCTAGCAGAGATGCGTGTTATGCTTTCACTACATCTCTTGAGCTGCAAGCATGTCACAAAATCGCATAGGTTAATTGACTTTGCTCCACTCCTGATTTTGGGTGCTACAGAGTTCATTGAGGTAGCAGCCTAGATCCCTCAAACCACTCTGGTCTCGTTCATGTTTACTAAGTCTCTGAGATAGCTGGGTTGGTGAAGAACTGTGCATATTGAGTTCAAGTTTAACTATGCCTGCAGCGTACTGATGCATGGTTGCAGCAAAATGATTCTTTAGGTCTCAATTCCTGAATAGTCCAGGTATTGTGTTATGTATATTAGATCTATGCACAATGCAAATCCCCATGAATCAAGGACAATCAGGTGGCATGTTGATGTATAAATGCAAGACTTTAATGAAAATTTTGAGGTCTCAATCCTGACAGACCTTTATCTGTACACGATTTCAGCAATTGCTCGTTATTGATTTCCATGGGTGCAACATAAGCTAGACATTGATTAAGCCTAAGAACAATTGTATGTAAGAATTTCTGGATCTCGTTTACCGTGGCCTATGTCTAAGCAAGATTTCAGTAATAATACTAGATCCTAACTTTTGCCAACATTCTATTTAAAATATTTGGGAATGCTTATCGGACATCTATTGCTATGCTGACAGGTATTGTTTACATAGGAAATCTATTGGTTCATATGCACGTCACTGACTGTACTTGCATCGAATGCATATAGCACTAAATCATTTAATCCAGTAATCTCACACAGCAAGAATTCATCTGTAATACCCCTTGGGCCCTTTAAGGGAAACTAAAACAGTACACCACCTTTTGGTATTTTGAGGAGTTGGTTTAGGACATTTCAAGATGAAAGTGCTTAGTCAAACACATACAGTCTAGACTCTAGAGTGTCACTTGAATACTCAGGGAAACGGTTCTGATTGGTGGAACATGGCAAATATTAGCGTTCATTTCCATTTGGAAATTTCCAAACGTCGCTAGAAACTAGCATGCCAGTATAACAACACTTTGGTAACATCATTACTTGCTGAGATTAGATTTGTAGAACCCTGAAGAGCCTTGTGAAATTTCAGACCATTTCCTTCTGAATTTAGGTGTACGACCTTATATGCATACTTCTCTTAAGAACCTTGGTCAATTCAAGTAATTTTATTAAACCGGAAGGGCATGAAAAGTGTAAGCGTGAGACATGAGAACTGGAACAATAGATGCTGCCACCCCCGGCTTTCTAGTTACCTGACATGAGATAAGGACTATAGATTAAAAAACTTGAAACCAGTTAAGGAAGTAGTGCTATTTATGTTTGAGTTGTCTTCTGCCCAAGGATCTTTGAGGATGGTATTTCAATGTATTTCTGTTATTTCATTGCCCCAAATGTCAATTTAGAGCTTTCAGTCACACTGCAATCTGCCCAAGGATCTTTGAGGGTGATCAGTTAATGTATTCCTGTTATTGCATTTTCCCAAATGTCAATTTAGAGCTTTCGGTCATTGCAATACAGTTTCTTGTTTATTTGACTGCAATAAAGCTTCATTAAATAGATATAATTTTGTAGAAAAATATTTCTTGCTGTTTAAAATAAAGGGAACTTTGAGAGATGTCCTCTTAATTTTTGAAATTTGACACCATTTTAGATTTTTTGTTCCTTCAAACACGGTTTCATTTCTCCTCATTTCAACGTTGTATCATTCAGATAAGCCATCTTTTCAATTATATGTCCATTTAATTGTACTTTGCTTTCTTAAGCATTACTATGCACAATCCGAACACTGAATGTACTATTCTGTAGCCCTCTTGGATCCACATTTAAAGGAGTTAAATAACTGGAACTTCTAAAATTGCCACATAGCTCCTTACATTTTAAATGTTTTAATTTCGTGGGAAGGTGAGATGAATCCTATGTGGTGGCCAGTTCTGCTCCTTCAAATTAAGCTTTAAGTTAAGTTAAGAACATCTCAAACAGTATTATGTCTTCAAGCCCAGATCATAATTTTTTGTGGTCTGATTCCGAGAGAAGGTTTATTATGGAAGTTGACAACTTCCATGGAATATTAAAGCTATTCCAGAGATACAAGTCAACATAAGCAAATAGACTTTGCTTTTCATTTCCAGTTGGCGAGGGAACATCCACTCTGGAACAGAGTTTAGATTTCAGTTTTGGATGCCAGCACAGAGTGCCTCTGATCCATTCCCAAACAGCGGGAGATGTTCTCATAACTGGCAGACAATTCTTTAAAAGGAGGTTGTAATATAGATTCGAGGTGTATTCATTGCAAAGTATTTCCCCCTCTCAGTGTTGAATGCAACTCTGGTAGACATATTTGACATTTGTGCCGAACTTCCCACTCAATGCTAGTTTAGCTATTCTGGATACTGTTTCAGGCATGTGTCACCTGTTTCCAAGCCATCAATTTACCTCATCTAATGTATGGTATCTTGGAATAGCTATTAGCTATTTTTTTGAATTTCCATAGGAAGGGTATCTTTGGATGTAAACACATCCTACACTGTGATATGGTAAAGATTTCAGGAATGAAGGATGCTCGAGGAGAAGAATCGGGAGTTAGCTTTTTTAACTAAAGGCTTGTTATAATCTAGTTATCTCCCGACACCCGAGGGAGATCCTTAGAAAGCTCAATAACTTGAAGACATTTATTTTCGTTCAACAGATGTGATGCAAATTTTGAGAGATGCCTAAAGAAAATATCACCGGATTATTGTTCAATGTAAAGAGAACAGAATTGGAAGAATGAGCTGTGAACAAATGGCAATGGGAGTCAAGTGGTTCTAATTAGCTTATCTGAACCTAACCAAATAGTGAGTTAAATAAAAATGGCAAGCCATAAGGTACAAAATATTTGCAAATTGGAATTTAGTAAGGTTTGTTGTATAGTTCTGCACAAAACTTATGTCCTACTGAAAGAGAAAAACGATGGATCTTCCTGTAGCTCTTGCAGGTTGCATGTTAAGAGGTGAATATGTGGAAATGTCATGGGTTATAAGAGGGGAAGACCTTGCCTATCTTTTATGGATTTAATTTGGCCAAACATGATTCTTGAAGATTACTCGCCTGTTATTGTAGAGTATTTGTAGAATTTTGTAGATGTTCTATGCTTGATGCAACTTTACTTTTATCGACAGCAATCACATGAATTTACAAGTAAAATGCAGATAGAACATACCAGTGATCCTTTAGAAGACAAGTCAGAAACAGATAAAGGTGATGGTGCGTTATAGCGGTCAACAGGATGCTTCAACCAACAAAGACTTCACTGTCAGCCAACTCAGCATGTGTCACAACAGTCCTCAAAACAGCCACACGATCAACTCAGAAGTCAACCTCAGAAAAGTCAATGCTGCCCAAAAAAGTCAACGCAGGGCAGCAGCACTAAAAGTCAATGCAGCTCAACTTCTGGTCAACCTTTGACCTCGATTTCTGTGCCAGAGTTCAGCCTCCTTAGATCAAAGTCTCTTCCAAAATTCAGCCCAATCGGACCATGCGTTGACCAAAGTCAACGCTGGTCAAACTTCCCTAGAAACCCTAACTGCAGATTTTTGGCTGCAGTGAATTTCGTCTTCCTTGCTGCGGTAAATTTCGTCCTTCTTGCTGCGGTAAACTTCGTCCTTCTTGCTCCTTAGATGCTCGTATAAGAGGAGGAGATGTGTGTTGAGATGAGTGGAAAAAATGCTTCAACGTTGACCCTATAAATACCAATCATGAGATGTGTGTGACACATCTGCTGGGGGTAAAAACCTTAAGGCCGACCTGCACTTAAAATTTATTATAAATAATAAATTCAAAATAAATGTTCTGCTCATCAGATTAAAATCAATTTTAGATCGATTTTACACCTCCCTGAAAGAGGAATCCAATACAAATATTGGAATCTTCATCTGAGCATCACAAGATGGAGTTTGGACCTAGTTGTCCAAATTTAACACTCCCTCTCAACTAGGGAGAACTCCATCCACCAGTGCAATCAAACATCGTGTGTTATCTGGCATGCTGCTTTGTTGGCCTCTTTTTGGGGCTTAGAAGTGGGTCGGTCCATAGAACATGTTCTCGGTGCTAGATTCGTGGAACAATATGGTTATTCAAAGAGTCTCCAACATAACCAAAGTTGGTTCATCGACCGTGTCGGGCGGAGGTCGAGACCTCACTGAACTTGATCGAGATCAAGTGGTTGGACCGTACCATCCTAGATAGAGAGTACGGCAATCTCTGATGCGTCCATCAGTATTTGCTACTAGTCTCTAGCTTTTCCCACCTCATTGGCCAAATGAGAGGTACTTCCCATGAGCCCTGAACTCAATGGGTAGGATGCATACGGGGCACAGATAATGAGAGTTGAACCAACTCAATAATCACAACGGTGGAGTCCAAGCACACCAACAAGGTTTGGCAAGCCTAGCCTTGTGGTTGCTCATAGCTCCGAGAAGCTGTCTCCAAAGCCCCCCTAGAGCTCCTCGAGCTCATCGTTCAACAGGACCCACATCATAGGGTCGTTCCACAATACCAAGTCTCTCACGGAAGGTTAGGAACTTGACCTTCCCCAGGGGCTTAGTGAGAATATCCGCGACCTGCTCATCAGTTCTTATATGATCGAGCCTTACGGCGCCTTGCTGTACCATATCTTGGATGAAATGGTACCTAATATCAATATGCTTGGATCGGTCGTGGAACACAGGATTCTCGGTCAAGCGAATCCCACTCTGATTATCACAGAGTATCACCGTGGTATCTAGCACATGCTCGAACAGCTCACTGAAGAGCCTTTGCAACCAGACTGCTTCACAACAGGACATACTTGTTGCAATGTATTCGACCTCTGTGGTGCTCAAAGCCACCGACTTCTGCTTCCTGCTCATCCATGAGATCGAAGCAGAACCAAGGTTGAAGCAGCATCCCGATGTGCTCTTACGATCTACCACACTGCCAGCCCAATCAGCATCAGTATAACCAAGGAGTGTCACGCTCCCGGCAGTGTATCTCAGCCCATGGTTTATTGTGCCCCGAAGATATCTCAGAAGATTCTTGGCACCAACCCAGTGAAAGTGATGAGGCTCAACCATCTGTTGACTTAAGGTGTTCACTACAAAACATATATCCGGACTAGTGTTCACTAAGAACATCAGGGCCCTTACGAGTTGACGATACTTAGTGGGATTTGTCAATACGGGCCCAGCAGCGCTGCCACTCAACTTCTTAAAGTTGAGTTCCATCAGTTTCGACATGGACTTACGGTCCACCAGTCCAGATCTTTCCAGAAGCTTCACAATATATTTTCCCTGAGAAAGGAAAATCTCGCCAGGTCTCTGCCAGACCTCAGGCCTAGGAAATAGTGCATCAGTCCTAGGTCCTTCATCTCAAACTCAGCAGCGAGGTCCCTCTTGCATTGATGAATGAGAGGGTCAGCACCTGTCAGGAAGAGGTTGTCCACATACAGCACCAGAATGAGAGGCTTCCCCTGGACAACCTTGAAGTAGAGGTTCGGATCAGCATTACTTCGAGTGAAGCCCAGCTTCATCAAGTAGCTATCTAACCTCTCGTACCAAGCTCTGGGTGCTTGCTTCAACCCATAGAGGGCTTTCTTCAACCTGCAGACATGGGTGTCCCGATCCTGGACTTCAAACCCCAGAGGTTGTTCTACATACACCTCTTCCTTTATTGCACCATGCAGAAAAGTGGTCTTGACATCCATCTAATGAAGACTCCATCCTTGCGTAGCAGCAAGGGCTATGATTGATCAAATGGTGGTATATCGTGCCACAGGTGCAAATATGTCATCATAGTCTATTCCTTCCTTTTGAGAGAAGCCACGAGCAACAAATCTTGCCTTGAACTTTTCAACACTTCCATCAAATCCATGCTTGATCTTGTAGAGCCATTTTGCGGTGACAACTGTATTGTCCTTCGGTCTTGGAACCACATCCCAGACATCATTTTTCATTATGGACTCATATTCTTCATGCATAGCATCCTTCCAGACTTGATGCTTTACGGCTTCCTCAAAAGATCCAGGTTCAGATTGTACAATAGTACTCATGGTAGCCAGATACCCTTGGTATCTACATGGCTTCTTGCTTTCTCAAAATGTCCCCCTTGGGGCAGTATGTCCCTCAGCATCTTCGAGAGTGTCCCTGAGCCATGATGGTCTCTTTCTCGTTGAAGGAGATGGATCGATTGGGTCCATTGGTCCTTCAGCATCAGGCATTGTCTCATCTTGCGGTTCTTCTTGATTTCTCGGCCTTGCTTCATGATTTTCCTCAGTTCTCGGAAGATATACTACTTTCTTCAGGGAAGCGTCTTCGTCAAAAGTGACATCATGGCATATCTCTACTTCCCTTTGACCAGGTACATAGACTCTATAGGCCTTAGAAGTTTCACTGTAGCCCACAAATATTCCTTTCTTCCCAGAAGCATCCAGCTTACTTCTCTTTTCTTTTGGCACATGAAAATAAACAGGACATCCAAAAATTCTAAAATGTGAGACGTCAGGTTTCTTACCAGTGAAAACCTCTTCAGGAGTTTTGGAGTCCAGGGCGGAATGAGGGCATTGGTTTTGAATGTATACAACAGTATTCGCAGCTTCTCCCCACAGAAACTTTGGTAGACCCTGGTCACATAGCATGGCACGGGCAACTTCCACAATGGTCCCGTTCTTTCGTTCAGCAACGCCATTCTGCTCAGGAGTATAGGCAGTAGTAGTCTCCCTCTTAATGCCAGCTTCTCTGCAAAAGTCCTTGAACTCATTTGACTCATATTCTGTGCCATTGTCGGTCCTCAAAATCTTGATCTTCTTCCCTGTCATATTTTCCACCAAGGTTTTGAAGGTACGGAACCACATGAAAGCCTCATCCTTCTTCTTCAAGAAGTATATCCAGGTTTTGCGGGAGAAGTCATCAGTGAATGTCATATAGTAAGAACATCCTCCCAGGGATGTCACAGGTAGCATACCAGATAGATCAAAATGGACCAGTTGCAAAATATCAGATGTCTTTGTGACACTTGAGGGGAAGGGTCCCCTTGTATGCTTTCCTTCAGCACAACCCTGACATACACCTTAAGAATTATTTGAGAAATCGGGCATCCCCGTTGCTACCTTCCTTGCTTTAGGAAGGGCTTTGTAGTGAAGGTGTCCAAACCTTCGGTGCCATAGTTTAGACTGTCGGATAGTATCACACATCATCACTCCCAGTGGACTTTCTCCAACCTGGTAGAGTGTATCAACTCTAAACCCAATTGTGATAGCTTCCTTGAAACTCTTCTTCCACATGCGCACCTTCCCATCAATGAATGCCACATTGAAACCTTTGTCTTCCATGGCCGATATAGACACAAGGTTCTTCTTCAAATTAGGTACATAGAGTACATCCTGCAAGCGGAGGACTTGACCTTGAGATGCTGCGGGGAGGGTCATGTACCGTTCTTTCACGGATATGTGGCATTATCTCCAAGGATAATTTCCGTATTAGTATCGTTCTCAATCCACGAGAGTGCTTCCTTCAACCTGATGTGTCTTGAGGCACCACTATCTATCAGCTAGACATCCATAGTGTCAGGCAGGGATGCAACAGAGAGGGCAGATACAAGAATGTATTCATTTATTTTATCAACAACATTTGACTCCTCATACCTAGAGTTTCTAGACCTTTTGAAAGGTTGATTGTTTCCGCCAGAGGGAGCCTTCCTCCTTCCTTTGGACTTGTTGTTTCTTTGATTTCCATTCCTCCGATTGTTGTTGTTTTCATCACTATTGGGAGAATCCTTCTTGAAAGGACATTCTCTAGCATGATGACCTGGCCTATGACAAGTGAAACACTTGCCCTTCTTTCCTTGGGTCCCTGCTCTTCCTTTGTTCTTTGAACCACCAGAGTTCTTCTTTCTAGAATGAGCAGCGTAGGCAGCATTTCTGTAATTTTCGTATTCCTTCATTCTGGTCTCTTCTTGCATGCATCTTGACAGTAGCTCGTCAAAGTTAGGAATTGTATTATTATTGAGAATGGTAGGGTTGAATACTTGCCATTCATATGGGAGCCCTCCAAGTGCGGTGAGTACCATCTCACGATCAACTATTGTCTCCTGAATAGCCAGCAGATTGTTCTTGATCTTGGTCAGTTTCAGAAAGTATGTTTGAATAGACTCATCTCTGCCTTTCTTCAGATTCTTCAATTGATTCTTGAAGAATAGCACCTGGTTTGCATTGTTTAGTTTGAACATTTGTATAAGCTTATCATACATCTCTTTGGATGTGCCTAGCTCAGATATGTAGGCAACCAGACTTTTATGTATGGATTCCCTGATCATTAGCTTTGCTTTGATCTCCCCCTTCTTATACTTGGTTTTGGCAGCAGTAGTAGCAGTGGATGGAGGTTCTTGTATCTTACCCAGTATATAGTCCATGAGATCATGGTCTTCTAATTTGAGATCTAATATCATCTTCCAAGCATGGAAGTCATCCCTTCCAGTCAGCTTGTCATCTTCCTTGAAGCCATAACTTGTGGAACCCATTTTTCTCTTTTGGTGATTGCTATAAGTTAGGGCTTGTCTTCACCTCAGCGCTTATACCATGTAGAAATTTGTAGATGTTCTATACTTGATGCAACCTTACTTTTATCGACAGCAATCACATGAGTTTACAAGTAAAATGCAGATAGAACATACTAGTGATCCTTTAGAAGACAAGTCAGAAACAGATAAAGGTGATGGTGCGTTACGGCGGTCAACAAGATGCTTCAACCAACAAAGAATTCACGGTCAGCCAACCCAGCATGTGTCACAACAGCCCTCAAAACAGTCACACGGTCAACTCAGAAGTCAACTTCAGAAAAGTCAACGCTGCCCAGAAAAGTCAATGCAGGGAAGCAGCACTAAAAGTCAATGCAGCTCAACTTTTGGTCAACCTTTGACCTCGATTTTTGTGCCAAAGAGTACAGCCTCCTTAGATCGAAGTCTCCTCCAAAATTCAGCCCAATCGGACCATGCGTTGACCAAAGTCAACGCTGATCAAACTTCTCCAGAAACCCTAACAGCAGATTTCTGGCTGCAGTAAATTTCGTCCTCCTTGCTGCGGTAAACTTCGTCCTTCTTGCTCCTTAGATGCTTGTATAAGAGGAGATGCATGTTGAGATGAGTGGAAAAAATGCTCCAATGTTGATCCTATAAATACCAATCATGAGAGGTGTGTGACACATCTGCTGGGGGTAAAAACCTTAAGGCCGACCTGCACTTAAATTTATTATAAATATAAATTCAAAATAAATGTTCTGCTCATCAGATTAAAATCAATTTTAGATTGATTTTACACCTCTCTGAAAGAGGAATCCAATACAAATATTGGAATCTTCATCTGAGCATCACAAGATGGAGTTTGGACCTAGTTGTCCAAATTTAACAGTATTAAACCTTAAAGTTCTACCAGTTCAGTCTACAGTTGAAGGTCTGCCTGATTGCAACCCAACGGCCTGTTAAGCTAGTCAGATATGTAATGTGCTTATGCAAAACCTAATTTCGAATTCCTTGGTACTGTTCACCATGAATGAGACTGATCCAGCTCGTTATCTTTTAGATTTAGATTTTAGATTTTTGTGTCTGGTAACATTAATGGTTAGGAGTGTTTGGAGTCTGGACTCCATTATGCACTATTATTATTAACAAGATGAATTTAGAAAGCAGTCCTCCTTGAGGTCTGCTAAAGACCATATAAAATTTCTTGCATGTCCGAAAAGTATCATTGTATTCTTGAGATATCTTTCCAACTTTAGTTGGTTCTCATTGCTTTCTCTTTCCCGTTCATCAAAATAATCACTGTGCCGAATGTAATACAAATGCGACTTAATATGGAACCTTACTGAATATTTGAAAGGAAACTCTTTTAGAGTGGTTTTCTATTGAAAACTTTGCTGTTTTCTCATGTTGCTTACCTCCCATACAGAAGTCTGCTTGAACCCCAGGGTCGGATTTTATTTTTAAATTTGTCTATGGCCTGATATTCCATTTAGACCATTGTTATTCTAGGGCTTTTGAGGGTCATTCAGTGAATGATGGTAAGATAACAACGATGGAGAGATTGGGATAGACTACAGAGATGATTGAAGTATTTAATCATAATGAGGAAATGTTAACAAAATGAAATTGAAGGGTGAAATATTATTTTCCATAATATTTAAATTAGCCTACGAGCTTCAAGAACTTGTTTTGATAAAGGCACTTAATTTTCAGGATGGGAATAACTTAATTGCTGGAAAGAGTGACAAGAAAGAGAAACAGTGGAAACAGTTTGTACCATAATCTTATATCAGAAAAGAACTGACTTGGTGTGAACTAAGAAATAAAAATAGTCAATGGTCACCTGGAAAGGGTATCTCAAGATATAAATAATTTTGATGGATGGAGGTGTGAATGAGGGAGATGACCAAGCAGGTTTTTAGGTTGTACGGTAGATTGAATGGAACAATGATGTTTTAAAATTTGCAGGGAAAATTACATGGACATTCAGGATTTATGGAAGGAATAACCTAGATTCTTGTGGATTAAGCTTCATATTCAGGCTCTCACCAAAATCACATCTTGACTCTTAGAGGGTTGCATCTGAAGTTCAGATTCAGGTAAATATCTTCTAGAGTCTAGACACCTCAGATTCCAGAGTTATCATTGGCATAGGCTTTGTTTGTACAGATCTTCTTCCTTTGGTATTGATGCCATCCTCAAGAACACATTAACTGCAACAGTAGCAACAGTTATGATCTACACTTCTGGTTTGCAGACCGTTCTTGATTTCCTTGAACTTTTGATATGATGTTGATAGTGAAATTTGGTGGTACCAAACACTGTGCTTACCAAGCTGATCAAACTTGGCTATGCTTATCCCAATTGCAGATTCCAGGAATACCCCGGAATCCGACGGACTGTAGTGAGGTCAATTGTTTGACCTTGCTGCTGTCCATGGGATTCCAAGCATTCAGGATAAGTTCAGCAATCAAACTTTAGTTCCCGTGCTTAGAGTCGAAAACCGTTTTCTTTTCATATGTACATTGATAAGATAATTTCAGATATCACTGTCCTAAAAGCAGTGCTATGATAGTTAGAGTGATGTTGTAGGAAGTTATAGCTTCCTGAGAATGGGGGCAAATGATTGTGGACAGGGTATTATCCAAAAGCCACTTGTAGCCAGCTTGGTCAGATATTGTGGACAAGGGAGATGATGGCCAAGCAGAGTTCTAGGATTGATTGTGGCATGATATGTCTTCATCTCATATAGCCAGTTGTACCCCACTAACCAGTAATTGGGTGTTTTCTTTATCTGATTCCTAATAGCTGGCTTATTTGCTTCTGTAAGCAAACAATACAGTGTCTTCTTCATCAGTGATACCCTGTTACCGAAGAATTCTAACATGGGCTTGTAGCAAATTTCCATGCATTAATTGATCATAAAGAACATAACATTAATCGTTGGATGGGGTATCTCAGCAGGACGTTTTTAATATATATCACAATGCATTCTTGGTGCCTTAGCCAGCTCTTAACCATTATAGTTATTTACCTTGGAGCTTATATTTGAAGTCTTATTAAACGATTACAAACATTTGCTCCAATAACAGAGATTCAGTCATAATATGGTAATGACCAATCCCCTAATAGCTTAAATTGTATTAGCATAGCATTTTTTTTCAGATATATGTTAATGATTTTGTTGAATCCCATCATAAGAAACAATTATGAAAATCATAGTAACAAAAGGAAGGCCCTTTTTTGCTATTTTTTCCCCTTGTCATCTCAAAAACAAGATGCTGGACCGACGGCTGGAACCATCTCTAACCTGGATTCTACCTAATTTTGGACTGAAAATATTCTACCTAATTTTGGACTGAAAATAGATTTTTGCTTGTTTTCCTCAAAATTCTTTATAAATCATACATTTATTTTTCTTATTTTCAAGGTATCCATGCTGTATCAGAGTTCTATTTCTTATCTTTTTGCCAATAGCTGAGTCATTTTCTTTTTCTATAGTTAGTGCCATTTTCTACTCTCTTCATCCTTATTTGTAAGTTGATCACCCTACAAAACCTGCATACTTATCTGCTTTTTGTATTGCGCTATTTGTTCAGGTCAAGGAGTTGACTATTCACCCATCGTTGGAATTTTTGGGAGCAGAGCAGAACTTCTATCATCAATGCTTGGGTTTTTGTACCATTGTTGAAAAACAGAAAGCTTAACATATGTTACGGACACCTTTACTTTTCACCTAGTTCGAAAACCGGTATCAAGTTCTTATTTAATCTAGTCTTGTGATTGACTCAGAAAATCCATTGTACCAAGGTGACTGCAAGATCGAAGTTGATGTCATGCTGGAGATAAAATAGGGGCAAACTTGCAAAAAGTGCGTTTGCTTTCCATTACTTGGTCTTGCAGTTGGTCTTGTAAATTAGTATTTTATGATTGTGCAGAGTTTACTCTGCTTCTGCGAATTCATTACGCAATAATTGCGCATGAAGTAGACCATCAGTATATAAGAGTATGAATTTGACTGTTATAGTCAAAGCTGAGTACACTGGTCGAGCAGGCACATATTTGTAGTAGAATTAAAGAGTTCCAGTAGGAATGCAAATCCCACTCATGGCAAATTTCTTTGGAATTGATTCAACAAATTTGTCAGTAGTGAGGTAATGGTTATCTAGTATGAGTTCCTGTTAAAATATGTGGAGTGCAGTTGCGTTATAGCTGCTGCATGTAAAAATGTCATCAAGTGAACTTATACTTATATTTCCACTCTCTTTATGGTCTATGTTACTTTGCCAGTAAAACATTAAGTATGAATTTCTGTTAGATCTAGAAGACAAAGTTTCACTCACCACATCTCATGACACAAGTCCAAACCATGAAATATTAGGACATAGACGTTTGTGGTTGTGTTAGAAACTCAAATTTTTTCAGAATTTGGTATCTGAAAAATCATGGAAAATTTGTTTTCAGGTGGCAGTAGACTTTTCTGCATACAAAAAGCGGTGGGTAGAGCAACTTTCTACATGTTTGTTTATGACCAATTTTGACAATCAACCATGGTCGAAGAGCTAGCTCGCTGTTGAATGTTTTTCTTGTCAGCTTTATTTATGGACGATTATTGTGGTTCTAAAATATATGAACAGAAAGAAAGGATAGTGACCCCAAATTATTCGGCAGCAGTCTAGTCAATCAAAATTATGCATGATGCATGTATAAATAGTGAAAACAGTATCAGGAATAAGGAAGTTCCAGCCAAGAGGTATGCCGATATAACAGTCCGTATAATTGCAAGGACAGATGAGTCAAATCAAGCATTACTAGGAGGTAAGTGGAAGGAATAGATCAATGTTGTGACTGTATCTCTCCTCCAGCTGAGATTAGATTTCCCACCATGATAAGACACTCCAATCAAGCGTTATGACGAGATAAGTGGAGGGAATAGATCAATGTCGGGGCTGTATCTGTTCTCCAGGTGATACTAGATTGCCCACCAAGATGAGACACTCCAGTACCCTGTGACATAGTCCTATATAACATCAAACGGATTGATGCTCACTTCTTATGGCTGATATAGTTCGCGAAAGGTATGCTCACAGCTGAAGTGGATAACTCCATATTTAATGCATATGAAACCCATGCAATTTGAGGTCGAAAGTTGGGGTTATCATATTGTCTTGGATTTGGACAAGGAACATTGTCCTCGGAAAGCCTTGATTGAAAGGCAATGCATGGAGATAAGGAAAGACACAGGTAGAGTGCTTATCAACAGTCTATGAGAAGCTCGACCTGTCTTACGAAAGGGAAGTCACCCACAACTTCAGAAGAATGTCATCCTCTCTCAATGGGAAAGAGTTGAGAAACTTATACAAGTATTCTGAGGGAGTTGAGGCCCACCTAGATTGTTTATGAGGCTTGTCACCCATCACTAGTAAGAAAAGCAGTACAAGAACATAGAATTTACGAGGACAGATATGTAGATTGAAGGACATTGTGGGCAGTTGTATGGCTCCACCTAACTGTCTTTAATATGCAGAAAATGAATCTATTTTTTTTTTCTTCTAGGAGATTTCTATGTTATATTTTAGCAGAGATTTGTGTAGAAAGGTTGAGGTGGTTTGATGGGATGGTTGGGAGGTAGGTCTTGTACTCTTCTTTCTTGAATTCAAAACTGATGAGATTTTGGCTAATTATGATAAGGTTACAAGAGTAGGCACCCCCACGAGTCTCACAACACTTGCAAGGTTTGCTGTGGACATTTCAGCCCTTGCCAAATTTTTTGTGGACATCTCAGTCCTTGGTAAGTCTTAAGCTACCTATTAGGCATTGGCTTGCACGCTGTTGGCACTAGCTTAGGGGTCATAGTGGCAACCAGTTGGATTTGAAGTTGAACCTCGCTCAGGTAATCCTGGCTAGTTATTGATTCATCTAGATTTAAAAACAAAAAACAAAATTGTGTAGGGATCTATGAAACTTTGGTTGGTTTTCCTCCTTCATAAAATAATCTTTTAATTGTATTTAAAGGAGGGTGATGCACCACACAAATTACCATGGGAGGATGAAAACAACTAAACACAATCATAATATAATAAGTTGGCATAGATTCATCTTAACTGAATTTTAATTCATACCATGGATAAGGATGAAATTAACTAAATAAAATTATAATATAATAAGTTGGCATAATTCATCTTAACTGAATTTTAATTCAATCTTTTAAACATCTAGGAAGTTGAATACCAATTTTTTGGGGTTCCTTTTGATGTTTAATAGATTTAAGAATAAGTTGAATCCATGATGGTTTAATTTAAAAACACCACCAAACTTTTGTGTATGCAACACGGGGTTTTTAGTCCATGGATGTCGTGGTGTTTGCAACAACATGCTATTGAGTTTGGCCTTTCGTCTTTGATGCTCATGGAAGGGCCTTTTTCCTTCCCAACTCCGAGCTTCAAGATTAATGAACAAGTTAACTAGTTTAAATAACTTACAACAACTAGTTAGGTCATTTTGTTTGGGTATACATTGAGTAGGCAACTCTATAAATGTTGTTGGTAGGTCAATGTTGGCGTAGTTAAGTTGACAAGTTTGATTACTTGTTTATGGCTTGAAGTGCCATAAAATCAACTAAAAAACAACATAGTGTGGGTTTCATCACAAAAGGGACATGGAATTCTAAGGCCCTTGATGGTAAGGGGTCCATTCTAATACACTATGTGGCAAAAGATGAGGTTGTGGGTTGGGATGATAGGACATTGACTTGTTAATTATTTTCTTTTTTATCTTAATAGTTTATTAGTTGAGGGAAATGGGTTGTTGACAATGAGTCTCCTCCTAGCACATGGGCATGAAGTCTTGATGTGTCCCATGATCTCACAAGTGTTTAGTATCATTTATTGTATCTTTTTCTATTGTAGCTCCCTACCACACTAGGCCATATCAACTAAGATTGGAGCCTTTGTCTATATGTTCTTTTATTTGTTTTTTTTTTTAATCTTTGGGTCTACATAGTGAAAGGCAGAGGCATTACAAGCCCTAGTGCTTTGGTCTATATGAGTGGATGCCAACATTTGGATAGTAGGATATAAAAAATAAATTGGTTTGAGAAGGAGCTTTAAACCTTTGTGACTCATTCAATAGTAAACGTTCAACTTTATATTTGTACCTTAAAAAATACATTTAAATAAAATAACAACAAAACATTATAGAAAACAAGCATTGAGCTTATCCATAATTATCATCACAATACATGTAGGAAGAAGAAAATCATAACTTAATTAAAGCTATAGCATAGAGCGGTCTTACCTCCAAATCTATTATAAAGTGTTGAGAGGGATTAAAAAGAATGAAATGCAAATTTCTTGGTGCATAAAAGATCAATAGCTTAGATGGATCTCGTGTGTGCTTATCCTTATCCACAATTATCATTGCAATACATATATGAAGAAGAAAATCATGAATTAATAAAGACTTGTAATGTACCCATGCTTGAGTACACTAGAAATCCAATTTCTTGGATACCATTATTTAATATGCAAGAAGATCAATAATGATATGGGCAACACAAACACATGCAAATAAACATAAACAAAATATACTATGCCCTACTAGTATGTTAACAACACAATATTAAAAAAATATTAATCAATGTAAACATAATGGAAATTTAATACAAATGACATATAAAACACTTGTCTTTTAGAAGATATCACCAACCAATTGCAAATATTGGATGTTCCACCCAACCTTGGGCTCTATTGCACATTCACTCTCTACAACAGACCACCCCTATGTTGGGATCATGTTTCCACAAGAATGAGTTCCTAGGTCTCCTCTATCATTCATAGACAATTTGCTCTCAAGCTTTCTTTTTTCACACAATTATTCAATAATCATTATTGTGATGGTTTCTCAACCAGTCCAATAGTAATCTCAACTTCCAACTTTCCTCTTCAACTTGCACAATTCAAGGAAAGAAATCACTTTCTTTGCAATGTAGCCCCTTAATCTATTCCATTTTCTTATAGGTTCCAGTGTCAATGGTATGAAAATCACCTTGCCAGAAGCTACACAAAATATTAACCATGGATAATTTCAATAGAAATGTGAATGCCTTCATGCGCTAATGTGTCTTTTATATGCTAGAATAATAATAGGTTGCAACACAACCACTAACAATGGCCCTTACATGGAACTACTCTTCTCTCCAAGAAGTTATAACTTCAAAAAATAAACGAGAGAATCCATGAATAAAGCTTCCAAAAAACCAAGAAGGTAAGGATAAATATGCATGCTTTCAAGGCACCTCAAGGGTTCACCAAGAAGCTCACATAAACACCTTTTTTCATCCAAAATGGGTGCGATGGAATGTAAACAAATTGGTCTAGCCTCTTAAGCTAACCCCCCTATCTTGTGGAATTACGACCCCTATAACTCGTCCCTATTTGTCTATAGTGAGGATCTATTTTTTAAATAATATTCAAAACTATTACATTTATAGGATCATTGTACTTTCATCACAAACTAACATACATTATTAAACCAAGGATTAAAATCTGAGGTATCACATTCCCCTCCCCCATGTTTTAGCATTGTCCTCAATGCTAAACACCATTTAGGTGTACATGTTTATACAATTTATATATAAATTCAAAAATAGGCGTGGGTATGATTCCCACATACATCTTCTAGCTCCCATTCACTTGTTAAGGGTTGTAGCATGTCCATTGGACCTTTACCTACTCTATGAATATTTTTGTAGAGTAATGTGACCTCCTTTTCTAGTATATACACTAGATGTACTTGAAGTTATCCTTCTGACTCCACTTGAATCAACATCCAATCAATGACATAGTTAGGATTATGCACATATTTTCAACAAATACATATGAAATATATTAGCACTTTCATGAATGCAGAGAATGAAACACATGCATGCAACTAGTTCTATCATTTTTAATATTTCCAATGGACAACAAAATTTAGCTATCAACTTAGTGCAATTGCTTAAATTCAATAAAATTTTCTTTGGTTTCACTTTCAAGAGTACATGCTCTCCCACCTTAAAGTTTCATGTTGTCTTGCTCTTATAAACTAACTTTTTTGTTTTGTTTTACTTCTAAACTCTGTTAATATTAACCATTTCCACTTCCATCTCCTTGTGCAATTATAGCTCAAGTATTACTGTATTGGTTGGGTTGTTTTCATTGACCAGAGTATTGCATTTCATGCCCTATAAAGCTCAAATTGATGTAGGTTCAATGAAGCTTGGTACCCATTATTATTGACAAGATCACACGAATCTAAATAATCTTCCCACTTGGATGACTTATCCATCACATACATCCTCAATATGTCTTCAATCACTTGATTTATTCTTTCTATTTTCCTAGTTGTTTGGGGATGATATGTCATGTTAAAATTCAGAATTTTACCAAATCCCTTATATTTTCCCTCCAAAAGTGTGAAGTGAACTTTGAAACTCTTTCTAAAGCATTTTTTTGTGGTTCTCCATGTAATCGAGCAATTTCTTTTATGTATATTTCCACACTTTTAGCTACTGTGACTCAGTGTTACTAGAATAAAAGCATTTCTTAATTTATCCACCACCACCATTATTGAGTCATGTTGCCTTGTTATCCTAGACAATTTCATTATAGAATCAATTGTTGCAACATTATATTTCCAATTCAGAATTGACAAAAGCTATATGCTCAATTTTCATTCTTTGCTATTCCATACACCTAGTAATATAATTAGCTACATCACTTTCCATTTTTGGTCAGAAGTATTGACTTTTTATTGCTGCAATTGTTTTATGATAATTAGGGTGACCTGCATATGGAACATGATGCATTTTTTTTCATAATTAATTTACTCAATTCTTGAGAATTAAGGACATACACTTTACTTGTATACATAAGTATGACATCTTCTTGTAGCTTGTACTCTCTAAATTTGTATGGTCCTTTCTCTTGCTGCAAATTTTTTGTTGCCTGTAGGTACTGCTAGTTTGTAACAATAATGTCTAAATTCTCCTTTTTAAATTTGATGTAGAGATGCTAATATGTATCCTTTTATTGAGTGCATTAGCAACTTCAGTTTTTTTGTTATTTATCCATTTGATGTGTGTGATGCCAAAAGTCATATTCACTCGACCTCCAACAATTTTGTTTATCTACCATTTAAGGTTGGTTTCTCAAATAAATATTTCATACCAATATAGTTTGTCTTTAGTTTTAATTTTTTTTTTCTATGAGATAATGCTTTTACATTTTCAATTATGCACTATAGCAACAAGTCTCGAATCACGTGTGGCATAATTCCTCTCATGTTGTTTAATATTTTTGGACTATGACATATACATTTTGAATAAACACTCTACCAAGTGCTTCTTTGCATACATTTGTACACACTACAAAATCTTCAGTTGGATCAACAATCATTAAAATATGTGCACTGATAAGTAACTTCTTCAATGGGTGGAAACTCTTCACATTCTCTTGTCCATTCAAACCTAGTGCCCTTCTTTTGTAAACAAGTGGTGGGATGAACAATCCTTTAAAAACCTACTATAAATCTCTTGTAGTATCTAACTAGTCCCATGAAATAATTTATTTTTGAAACTTTCTTTGTTTTGGCCATCCCTTAATGACTTAAATCTTACTTATATTCACGACTATACTTTCTTTTGAAATGATTTACTCCAAAGAGTGAATTTTCTATTGGTAAAATGAACACTTGCTTAGCTTGGCATAGAGTTGATTCTCCTTTAGTACTTGTAGTACCAATCATAATTGTTGTTCATGCTCTTCCACTGTCCTCAAATAAATAATTGTCATCCAAAAATATACTAACAAACATGTTGTTAATTCCTTAATCAAAATTCATTATTAGTTTATTAGTTACAATTAGGCTAACTTAGTGGTTGGTTACATCATGTCACATATTCAATTGATTTTTGAATATATCATTCAAGAAACTCATAAAGGTTGTTGGTGCATTTGTCAATCTAAATGACACCATTACAAACTCATAATGCCCATAACTATTCTAAAAGTGGTCTTGCTTATTTTTTTTTACCTTGCTCCTCACCTTGTGATATCTTGATTTCAAGTCTATCTTCAAAAATATCTACTCTTTTCAGTTGATCAAATAAATCATCAATTCTGGGTGAAGGGATTTATTCTTCATTATGGCCTTGTTGAACCGTTCAAAGTCTATATATAACCGTAAATGTTCCTTCTTTCTTTTTCACAAAAAAGATTGGTGCTCCTTAATGTAAGACACTTGAGCACAAGTACCCTTTCTTCAACAATTCTTCTAGCTACATTTACAAATTCTTTACATTAGGTGTGCTCATTCAGTGAAGAGTCTTTGATATTGGAGTAGTTTTAGGCATTAAATCTATAGAGAAATCTATAACCCTCTTTGATGGAAAACTTGCTATTTCTCCAAATGCATCCTCAAACTCTTGCAACAATGGAAAATATTGAAGACTTGCCTCTTTAAGTTTCTTTGGTTATTCTACATAGGTTGGATATAGTTGGCATTCCTTCTTGAAACATTTATTCAACTCCAACGCTGAAATCTCCCTTATAGAAATGGGTTTTGGAATTATTTACACAATACTTTGTTATGGAAATGTAGGATAACAAGATGTTTTTCAAACCAATTCATTCCAATCAAAATGTCACAAGATTTCAATGGTATGATATTCAAATAAAAAATTACATTCAATCCATTTAGACTTATGGTATAACTCCTGACAATATCATTAATCCTTCTTTTGGTTCTAGTGGCTAATTGAACTAACCATGCTTTTTCAAGCTTGATTTTTATTAGATGAAATCTGCCCACTAGTTTATGATTAGGGTAATTGTGGCTTGCTCTTGAATCAATTAAAATAACCAGAAGTTGATTTGTGATCTTAGTTTTCACTTCAATCATATGGGATTGATGTTATGCATGTCGATCCTCCAAGGCTATATATATTCTTTGAATAATTATATCCATGTCTTCCACTATTGCAACTTCTTGAGTGTTATGCAGAGTCCTCGTTTTGTTACCTTTGTGAGGTTAATTAATATACATATGATCTCTTTCACATCCCCAACATTTAATTGGTGGTCTTTTTCTTTCCCAAATGGGTCTTCTGCTTTGGATTAATTTTGAACATGTTGATTTGGTTGATATCTTTAAGGAGTAATTTTCTTGAAAGGAGGTTTTAATCTTTTCTTTTTTTGATTTGATTTCTCATCCTTCTTATCTTTGCAAGGTTTTTTATGACTTTATTTGTTTTTGTTTTGCTCATACAAGACTAGACCTTTTTAACTGTCTTAGGCAATGAACTAGGCTAATCAAATTTAATCTTATCTTCATAAAAAGGTGACAACCCACTTACAAATATATGTATTTTTACTTTCTCATCCTTGATAAAAGCCACATTCCTCAACAACTCCACCAAATTTCTTTCATACTCCTTCATGGTCATGGTTCCCAATTTGAGTTCAAAGAGCTCTTGTATCTTCTTAACAAGTAGTGCTCTAAAATATGTAGTTGCCAAAAATATTTCATGAACCACTTCCAAGAAACCCTTTTCTTCTCAATGTGCTTGATTTGTTTCACTGATCCCATCACATAGAGACTTTTCCTTAGAAATGATATATGACAATTTTGGCTTCTAGGTTAGATGAGCACCTATGCAGTTGACAGTACTTTTTAATTGCAAGAACCCGGTTTCAGCATCATCTCCCCTTTGGTTTTCACCATCAAAGGTAGGTAACTTAAGCTTCATAAGCTCAACCTTGGAAACTATCCATGTTATATCTTTGTTTTTTTATGTCTAATAGGAGACACCTTTAGTTTTCTCCCTGACTCTTTAGATGCATACAACTTCTAGATGAATGGATGGGTGAGTGATGATACCTTTGAGATTTTCTAACACTTTTTGAGTGCCTAGATCCTTTGTAATTATTTATCCTTGCATGATCTTTGCACTATCTTCATGTTTTGAGCCTAATCCATTCTTTATTTGTTTTTGTAGTTGATTTAGGCTGTGTAATCACTGATTTGATTTTTCTGCTTGTGCTCTTATTAGTTTTCATTGTTAGCCTTGTAGTTTTGCACTTTTATTGTTGTGGTCTCTACAAATTTAGTGGGTTCCACTTTACCTCTATGTCCATAAGATTCAGTTTCTTCATTACCCAAGCTTATGTGTAGGTCTTTAGCTTCCCTCTCATGAATATAAACTATTTTTTCCTTGTAATTGCATGTATAATATTACACTGATCTTGCTCCGCTAATATCTCCAACTCTGCAAAATATGCATACAATAAATTCATATTAGATAACATATTTATTCAATTATGGAAAGTATATAGAATTGTTTGTTCTTGAAAGCCAATAGTTGCCCTTTCTTGTTTTCAAAGAATTTATGTTGCTTACATCAAAATTATATAATAATAGATGGAATATACTCTTCATTATATTTTCATTGAATACACCCACACTTAATTATGAGTTGAGTAGGAAGTTATGCCTTTTGGAAGTGAATTGGTACGCTATTCCTCTATCTACATTGTTTACATATTATCTTTGTTTTGAGTGCAAAATAACTCATTGTAAATCTCTCATTGATAATTATCATTTAATCGTAAATCCCCATCAAGCTTTGTACCTTAGAATTTTCACTGTAGCATGCCCACATCATTATCGTTATAGAAAATATTAAAAATTCCATAATTTCAAGATGTGGTTTTCTAGTCATCGAATAACTCTCTACATCAACCCCTACATGAAAATTACATGTCTATTGACCATACAACTTGAGCATTGCTCGGGAACACTCAAAATCCAATTTCTTTAGGTGAAATTCAACCTTTGAACTATTTTTTAACATGTAAGAGTATCAAGAACAATGCATGGCCAACACAAACGCTTGAAAATAACCAAAAAACTAAATATATTGTGCAATGATACTATGTTAACAACACAATAACAAAGAAATACTATTCACTGTAAACATAGTGGAAATTTAACACAAAGGACATAAAAAGCACTTATTTTTAAGGAGATATATCTACCTCACTCCAGATGTTGTATTTCAACCCAACTTAGATCCCATTGCACATTCACTTTTTAGAACAATCTACCCTCGAGCTAAGGTGATGATTCCACGAAGATGAGTGTTTAGTCCAACTTTATCACCCATAGACAGTCAACAGTCAATATTTTTTTATTCACATAATAGGGACCACAATTGCGATATTTTCTCAACTAGTCCAATAGTGATTTCAACTTCCAATTCTCTTTCTCCCTAAGCCTAAAATCCAACGAAATGAATTCTTTTCTCTACAATGCAATCCATCAGTCTAATCCATTTTCCTCTAGGTTTCTAGTGTTAATGTGAGGAAATATCAATGCTATAAGCTCTATAGAATCTTATTCATGGACGATTTCATCAATGATGCCAATATCATGGATCTCTCATATGCTAGAAGAATATTAGGTTTTAATGCTCAACCACTAACAATGACTCTATTCCATATAACTCCCATCTCCAAGAAGCAAAACACCAAAAAATTAATGAGAGAATCTATGAATGAACCCCACCCCTCCCCCCAAGACCAAGAAGGTAAAGTTAAATATGTATGTTCTCGAGGCACCACGTGGCTTCGCAATAAATTCATAGAATTTCCGTTTTCTTATTAATTTCTAAGATTGGTATGGTAAACTATAAACAAATTTGTGTAGCCTCTTAAGCTACCTCTCTCTTTCGTGGAATCATGGCCCTTTAAAACTCGTCCTTGTTTGTTTGCGACCTATGGTATATTTTCTTAATAATCTTCAATGTTATCACATTGCAAGGTTCTCTTGCCTTTCATCATGCATAAACATACACTATTACATTGGACTAAGATACCAACATTTGAACACTTTAATACCAACATTTGAACACTAGGATACCAACATTCGAACAATAGGATAGAAAACTGAACTAGGATACAAAAAATACATTATTAAACTGAACTATGATAGAAAAATGAACTAAGATATTGACATTTGAACACTAGGATACCAACATTTGAACAATAGAATAGAAAAATGCACTAGTTGGAGAAGGAGCTTCAAGCCCTTCTAACTTAATTCTTTAGTAAAAATGTCCAATTTTATATTGGTATCTTACACATGAAATTTAATGAAATAGAAACCAAACATTATTGAAAACAAGCACTAACCTTCATCATTATAATCACAATATATAAAGGAATAAGAAAATCATAACCTCATCAAAGCTAGCATAGATCGGTTTATAGCTTGTGATGATGTATCAACATCTAATGAAAATAACAACAAATTTTTCACAAAACATAAGCATTAACGTTGTCCATAATTATAGGAATAAGAAAATCATAATTTAATTAGAGCTAGCATAGATTTCTCCCTATAACTCTTGTTCTTATCCTTTTACAATAAATGGCGTATTTTATTAATAATATTCAAAACTATTACATTGTGAGGCTCTCTAGCCTTTGATTATGTACAATCATACATTATTAAATTGAACTAGAATAGAAAAATGAATGATGATACTAAAATTTCAATACGGGGATAGAAAAATGAACTAGGATATTAACATACATTATTAAACTAAACTAGGATATTAACATTCAAATGCTATGATAATAAAATAAACTAGATTGAGATATTATAAAATTGAACTAGAATAGAAAAATGAATGAGGATACCGACATTTCAATACTGGGATAGAATAATGAACTAGGATATTAACATACATTATTAAACTAAACTAGGATATCAACATTCAAATGCTATGATAATAAAATGAACTAGATTGAGATGAGGATTCAAGCCTTTGTGAATTGTTCAATACTAAATGTCCAACTTTAGATATATACCTTACACAATAAAATTAATGAAAATATCAACACATTATAGGAAATGAGCATTTACCTTGTTCATAATTAACATCACACATTATATATATATATATATATGAAGAAGAAAATTGTAAATTAAGGATAGCATAGATGGGTAGACAATTGGTAATGTATTAACATTTAATGTAAATAACATCAAAACATTTTAGAAAACAAGCATTAACGTTGTCCATAATTATCATCATAGTACATATAGGAATAATAAAATCATAACTTAATTTAAGCTAGCATAGATCACCCCTCCATAATGTTGAAAAGTGTAACTAGTTTCGATTTTCATAATGACATGTAATTATGAATTTGTGTAATGAAAAGACAAAGACAATCAAATGTATTTTTTGTAATGCTTGCATCATGGGTTTCATGATCAAGGAGATTTTATTATAGGTCAAAGAATTCTTCTTGATGTCTTTAAGTATTTGTCATCTCGTCATAAATGATAATTAGAGTCATGTAAATGAAGTAATGTTACACTTGTTGATGTAAAAGTATACTCCAAAGACCTTGTCACTAGGCCTCTAGAAGTTGGCTTAATATTAGGTGTTTATCTTCCTTGGTAAAGTTGGCCTACCCACAAGATGATCATGTCGGCCTAGAGTAGTGAGACAATACATATATCTAAGAGGACTGCGACCTCATTTGTAACCATCAATTTGGATAAGGGTTTGCAATTCAGTGTGAAAAGTAAGGAATTTCAGTGAGAAGGAGAACTGTGATTCGGTCGAGAAAACAAGTGTGCTATCTCTGTCTTAAGGTTTGCTCCCTCCTTCCATATCTCAGGAGGACTGAAGGTGCTCAGAGCATGAAGGAGGAAATCCATAGTTCGGTCTTGGGCTGCCACACCTCGCATTATGTTCAGGGAAGCCGAGGTCAATCACATCAAGAGAGAATGTGCGAAGAAGGAGGCAAGTCTGCATGGTGTCAAGGTAATCTCAGTTCGATTATTTCAGAGAGACCGAAGGTAACTGCAACAAGAAGAATGACTACTTCTAAGGTTCAATTTGGGCCTTAGAGAAATCTGAAGGTGGCTATAAGGATACCAAGAAGGAGCCTCTAGGAGGTCGAGGCAAGATCAAAGGAGGGCATAAAGAAAGCATACTTTTTAGGGCTAGGGACTGAGTTTCCCTAGTGCTGGTACAGTGTAGTGCAGAAAGGAAGGGTCAACTAGAAAATCCAAGAAGAGCAGCAAGAATAGTGACAAGGGTGTTGGAGGTATACTAGTGTTAAGGGTCTATGTCATGGTCTTGGTACTCATCATTTGAAGGTCTATAAGAATAATTTTGATTGGGTTTTCCTCTTAAAGAGTGAGAGGTTTTGGCCCTATCTTGCTAGCCTAAACATTGTGTCTCTTGTGCATTTTTATAATTGACTTGATGAAGAACATAATAATCTAACGAAGACAAGATACATGATGCAAGAAGCTTAAAGTAAATCACAAGTAATTATCAAGAAGATAAATTGTAATAAAAACCTTAATTTCTCAACATGGTATCAAAGCTAAGGTGTTGAAGACAAGAAAATGCGATTTTAGCAAGAAGGCATATAAGGATCAAGCCTCAAAATAAACATCAAGGATCAATTTTCAAGAAGGCATCAAAGAAAAGCGAAGGATCTACTTCGAAGAGTCTAACCCTAGATCTAAGAAGGAAGATCTTCATTCAAGGCTACAAAGAATTTGGCGAAACCCTCAAATCCATCTCAACAAGACCAAAGACTTTAAGGAATTATTCATCAAAGTCCTTCCAAAGGAAAAAGCAAGATCAAGAATGAAATAGTTGTCTTCAAAGAATCTAAAGCTATCTCGTGTTGAAATCAACTCAACATTATTGAAGACTTCATCAAATCACCATCATTTTGCTGAAGTCATCATCAAGCGATCTTTAATATCCATCATCATCAAAGAAGTTGGTGGAGGAAGAAAAGCATCCACACAAAGTAAGTATCTTTATGACTTCATCTGTCAAAATGCATTTTTACAAAGAAAGCAACAAAGTGGTTGGGGTTTCAAACTTTCTTGCATGGAAGAAAAGGACATATCTAAATCTTATTGAGAATGACGTCATTGAACATATGAAAGGGTCATCAACTCTACCTTCAAAATAATATACTCAAGCTCATGCCAAATTCATAAAGGGAGAAGTAAGAGCCCAAAATATTCTTATAGAATCCATAAAGGACTCTCTCATCCCATATGTATAAAACTAGAAAATTCAAAATAAATATATGAGAAATTGTTGGAGTTGTTCAGTGAGTACTACAGGAGAATTAATATCTCTGAGACAAGAACTATACAAGTTGAAGTTGTCAAGAGAGGAAGGAATCACTTCATATTTTATGAATATTTCTGAAATACGAGATCAACTGCAGGAATTGGTAGAAGTAATTTCTGATAGAGAAATGACTATAGTAGTACTGAAAGATCTACCAGAGGGATGGGGAAACTTCACTTCAAGTATGCATAGGAATAAAGAAGCAACATCGTTCCAAGATCTATGGTCTCTATGTAAGATAGAAGAGAGTAGGTTGAATTTTTTTTTTGATATAGAATCAAATGAATAATATCAAGCCTATGCTGCCATGTCAAGAAGAAAAGGAAGATTTGGTAAATTTGGTCCTCAAAAGTAAAGGAGGAACATGGATAAGATAAGATGCTATGGATGTAATGAACTTGGGAACTATAAAAGAGATTGTACTAAACGTAATAAGGACAAGAGGAAAAATGAAGAAGCCCATATCGCAGAAGAAATAGAAGAACCTGAGTCAAAGAAGCCTAAGAAAGAAGAAGTGAGAGATATCTACTATGATTGAGACCATCTTCTTCTTTAAGAGGTATTTCTTGGTTGTAAAATAGTAAGATAAAAAGCATTATAAATTAGATAGACGCATCACATTAGAATTGGCATCATGATAAAATACTTTAAGTAGGAGCACTTGTCATAGGAGAATGTTTGAAGCAAATCTATGTAAAAATCATGTTGTGGAATAAGTGACTCCCAGGAACCTCGTTGAAAATAAAATTTATGGAAGACAGTCATATATATCAAGGTTCATCATTCATTAATCAATATGGAAACATGTGATAGTATTTTCTAACGGAATCCTTTTTGGATTCACTATTTTAGAAAGGAATCAAAAGGTTCCATCTAGGAGTTCTAACTTTTGCAGAATTCAAGGATTAGGATATTCTCACATATTAATAAGGCAGGTCAAGAGAATGGAGCTCTTTCATTCTAAGAAAAACTGCTACAAAAAGATGACTCAAAGAGAAGAGATGAGGTATGTATGTATATGCTTACACTGGATATTATGAAGTCATGTTTTATGTTTGCAGGTAGTATACTTCTATCTTTAGAAGTATGATTAAAGGAAAAGAGAAACTCCTCCGATGCACAGGTTGACAAAAGGAATAATCCACACTAGATGAAATCAACATAATATGTCCTCATATGGAGTATGAGGTGGTTGTATACAATTAAGGAACTATATATTGGAAGCTCCTGGGAATGAAATAAAAATGTGTGGTGAAAGAAAGGAAGAGATAGTGAGAAGTGAAAACATGATAAAGGATGGTCAACATCCAAGGAAACCAAGAAGACTTGACTAGGAAATCTCCTGGAAAGATATGTAGATTTTGATAAAGTCTGGAAAAGATGGACATCCTCGACAATACATATCTTTAGGAGATGGGTCAATTTGTATAAAGGATGTTGATGCCTATAGGAAGATGTTACGATGAAAGATCATCACTAAGGTAATTTTTTGTTTAAGTATTCATATTTATAATGAATAATATCTGGATGAAATTATGCAAGGCTACCAAAGAGAAGTATATATCTTCCATCATTGACAACCATATGGAAGGATGAAAGATCCTTGAAAGAAATATGGTTCCAAGAAAAACAACATGACATGAAGCTAGACTAGATGAGAAAAATAATAAGATCAATTTATGATAGAATGAATACATGACTTGTGAATGAAAGTGATGGATGATTTGTGCCCTATGAAGAGATCCCAAAGATGAAGACTCAACGAAGAAGAAATTTATGTCATCAAAGGAAGTTCTTCAGAGCAGCTGGATGTCCCATTTGTTTCCTGAAGATCTGTTGCAGGTCCTTGATTAAGAGTGAGCCCGATAATAAGTTTCCTACTTTGAAGAAACTTGGTAATTACTAAGTCGAGAGGGAGCTTAGGTACATTCCTTGTATAGTAATGAGTACATTACTTCGTGGAATATGTACTCCCTAGTTGAGAGGGATAGATAGACACATCATTGTGGTCTTCACCTGGGAAGACAAAATGGAGGATTGGGTAATCATCTAGCATCTGATACTCTTTGAGGATGGATTAGGGCATCCAAGATAATAATAGTCATGGAAGGACCGATATTCCTTGAGGATTGGGAATACAAGATAAGAATAGTCTTGGACACACTCTAAGTGAACCCGAGTGGGGTATGTTCCAAGAGAGACAATGATGAAGGTGTCTATTAATCATTGGTCTCGCTAGCATTGGGGCTCAAGATCTCATGGAGAGATGGAGCTGTTAGTCAAGGGCTTGCAATATGAAAATGCTGGTTGATATGATGCTATAATAGATAGGATTACCAATCCGATTCTTCTTATGAGGTTCTTCAGATTGAGGGTGACCAAGTACCGTTATGAATACCTCCATAGTTAATAGGTAGTGTTGATAATAATAACTAGGTTCGATCTTCATAGTGACATGTAATTATAAATTTTTGTAATGAAGAGACAAAGATGTAATGATTGCATCATGGGTTTCATGAGAAAGGAGATTTTATTATAGGTCAAAGAATTCTTCTTGATGTCTTTAGGTATTTGTCACCTGTCACAAAAGATAATTAGAGTCATGCAAATGAAGTAATGTTACACTTGTTGATGTAAAAGTATACTTCAAAGACCTTGCCATTAGGCCTCTAGAAGTCTGCTTAAAATGAGGTGTATATCTTCCTTGGTAAAGTAGGCCTACCCACAAGATGATCATGTCGACCTAGAGAAGTGAGAAAATACCTATATATAAGAGGACTACGACCTCATTTGTAACCATCAATTTGGATAAGGGTCTGCAATTCAATGCGAAAAGATAAGGAATTTCAGCGTGAAGGATAACTGTGTTTGGGTTGAGAAAAAAAGTGTGCTATCTATGTCTTAAGGTCTTCTCCCTCCTTGCATATCTCAGGAGGACCGAAGGTGCTCACAATGTGAATGAGGAAATATACAGTTCGGTCTTGGGTTGCCACACCTCACATAATTTTCAGGGAAACCAAGGTCAATCACATCAAGAGAGAAGGTGCGAAGAAGGAGGCATGTATGCAAGGCGTCAAGGTCATCTTAGTTCAATTATTTCAGAGAGGCCGAAGGTAAATAAAACAAGAAGAAGGGCTACTTCTAAGGCTTGATTTGGGCCATATAGAAATATGAAGGTTGCTAGAAGGAGACCAAGGAGTCTCTAGGAGGTCGAGGCAAGATCAAAGGAGGGCAGAAAGAAAACATACTGTTTAGGGCTAGGGACCGAGCTTCCCTAGTGTTAGTGCACTGTAGTGTAGAAATGAAGAATCAACTAGAAAAGCCAATAATTGGAGGTATACTAGTGTCAAGGGTCTATGTCATGGTCTTGGTACTCGCCATTTGAAGGTCTATAAAAAGAATTTTGATCAGGTTTTCCTCTCAAAGAGTGAGAGGTTTTGGCCCTGGCTTGCTAGCATAAACATTGCATCTCTTGTGAATTTTGATAATTGAATTGATGAATAAAATAATAATATAATGAATACAAGATATAGGATGCAATAAGCTTAAAGTAAATCACAAGTAATTATCAAGAAGAGAAATTGTAATAAAAGCCTTAATTTCTCAACACAACTCTTGTTCGTTTTTGTCTATAGTTGGTAATGTATTTTATTAATAATATTCAAATTTGGTACACTTCTAGGCTTTCTAGAATTTCATCATGTACAAACATACATAAGATATTGAACTAGGATAGAAAAATGAACTAGGATACCAACATTCAAACACTAGGATTGAAAAATGAACGAGGACAAAAACATACACGAAGATCCAAACTCCAAATTGAAAAGTGATACTATTAGTAGCATCCTTTATTTTTTGCAGTTCCACCTTGAAATAATAAAAATAACATATACATAAAACAAACTAGCAAGTCCCATCAACAGGTATATCTTGAAGATCATTGTGCCATCCACCAGCCTGAAAACTATCATTTTTTCACATTAATTCACATTTTTTGTTATAATATGCTTAGTAAGAAGAGTAAAAGGCGTTTTTCATAATATGTGGCATAATGTGGTTTAATTGTATGGAATATAAGAAATTTTGAGGCATTTACTATGTAGGGGCTTGATGACCACACTCAAGAGATAATCTAGGGGGTTTGTCCACCTCCTTAACTCCCCAACTCCTCTTGGGATCACAAAACCCTGTCCCACCAATTCGAATTCATTTACAACCGAGTAACTCCTAGTGCAAGTGAAGCTAAAGAGGGACCATATCCACCATTTCTGAGATCAAGGAGGAAATCACTTCTATTTTCAAGGGAGCTGCTAACTACTCCCCTTTTATATAAATAAACAAGATAAAAAGCTCATTAGGATTCAAAGTTTTGATTCATCTAGGAGTAGCTATTGAGCTAGAACTTGACATTGTCATTTTTTAATTTTATGTGATGTATGAGACTATTAATTTCTGATAATGAGAAGTTGGTTATTAAGCTGCATTTGAGTTAGTTTTAGAGGGATGAGAACCTTGGGTTTGGGCCCAAACCAGAGGCTTTGGTCCCTCTTTTGTAATTCTATTTTGTTCTTATTTCCAAGAATTTCATAACTTTATTTCATTACAGTAGAGGTTAAGCTATAAAAACTTGTGATTGCAAGCTTCTACATCACCTCTCTTATGGGAGAATGGTTGGAAGGATTCACAATCTCAGTCCAAAAACATTGTATTTATGATTTCTTGGGAATAGATAGATGTTAGTTGTCCTTATTCATATTTATTTTCTATAACTTAGGAGTTATTTTAGTGATTAGATTAGCGTTATGGCATAAAATAGATGTTATTCAAATTCAATTCATATTTTTGATCATAGTTTATATCATTGTGTTAATGATCAATGAATGTATGTATGTGGATGGTTGCAAGGAAATGTTTATCTGTAGGGGAGGGCACCTCTTTCACCTCCATTTTGGAATTCTCCATCTTCTCTTTCCATCCTTCAATTATGCTCCCAAAAATTTGTTTCCACAGGTACTTTTCATAGGAAATTTAAGACACCGTGGGCATTCATCCTGGTGCAAGAAAAACCTCTAATAGGTCCTGGGCTAGGATATGATGTTTCCCTAGCCTTCCTCCACTCTCTCCAACCTTCATCCCCCTCTTCATGCCCTCATGAAATCATATCTACCTTAAAAGGGCTCTCGAAACCCCACCTGTAGCATTACAGGTCCTCCTGTAGCAATACAAGACCTCATGTAGCAGCACCTGTAGCACCACTTTCCTTCACCTTCTTTGCTCCCCACTTCAACCTTAGCTCATCCAAGATGAATAATGACCCTAAGTTGTGATTTTATGATCAAGAGAAGCTCCTAGACCACTCTAACCATTCCTTTTCCTCACTGCAAAACAAAGTATACTAGGTGTTTTTCAATCACAAGCATGATATAAGTTAAATTTCTGATTTTCAAGAAAGTGTGAAGTAGATAGATGGTACATGCAATTATATTATTGAATTGATGAATTATGAAAGATAGATTAGCTTTCCTTCTGCAAGTATATTAACCATTTTCCTTTCATGAAATGTTAATTAGCATCTACAATTTGAACAAATGGAATTTTCACTTTCATAGTTAGAGCCAGTTTTCAATTGTGCTTTCATTAGCAATCTTTCACTGTATTTAAGCAGGAGGAATGATTTCTGAACACCTTTATCTAATGTCATGACTAAGGGTGGCATGAGTAGAACCTAACCTACTATGCATATAGCACTTCCACCTGTAAGTTTGTATGTACCCCAAGTTGATAATTTGAGTTGATGAGCCCTTGGGAGTTGCAACATTCTTGGTGCAATACCAGGGCTCACCACTTTTTGTTGCCGTTGCTAAGGAGGTGTCTAAGTAGGTGTTGTTTTTTTCTTAAACATTGATTTATGTTTTGCATTAAGTTTTGAAAAAAGTGAAAAAAAAATATTTCATGCCTCGTAGTAGGGATAATCAAATAAAATTCTTTCCAAAAACCCCCACACCCTCAGGAAATCAACCTTCACTCTTCTTTGGTGACTATGAACTTTCCTCTCTGACTGTAGGGGGGTTAGAAGACCCTCTATAGAAATTATACAACATATATGTATATCATGGATTCAATCCAATCTAACAATGTACTAAAACTAGATACTAAATCGCTTTTACAAATCAATTGCGAAAATTAAAACACAATCGCCAATCACATTAATCAAAGAAAAACCAATCAATCCACAACACAGATAATTTCCAGGGGAAAGATTTCTGCTCAAAATCCCACTATCTTCTATTGTATATTCAACATGGATACATGAAACAATTACATACAACTCTTCTTACAAGAGCCTCTTGTATTTAGCTAATTGTCTCACAATGTACTGGAGAAAACTGGCCAACACTTAGCCAATTATCAACCTTTAAACAACCTGCCTTGCTTGCACAATTCATGTGGAATGAAATCCCTATTCTTTAGGAATTTTGGCCTTCCTTGATTGCGCAAGGATTATGGGAAATCCAATGGGTGTTTTTTTGCACGAGTGCAACCCAATAATCCTACAATTGATAGTCAACATCCTTTCACCGAGATCTCAACTAGGTCTCCACTAGAACTGACATGCATGCAACTAATAATAGTAAATCATCAGTTGCATGTGAGCTCACTGATTATGAATTAAATAATATTTAATTCACTTGATCTCTCACTAGTCTATCAAACAGTTACACCTAGCACAACTGACTTTAACTCACTTAACTAAGTTAAATTGATTACAACCTGCATTAACTAATGCACCACTACACTTTGAACTCTGTTACAACTAGAAGTACTCTGCATGCCTCACCAACTACACTCAACTCAAAATTCATGAGCTAACTGAGATTATTACACTCAGTTAACTATTACAAGTGATTTTGAGATTATATTACATTTTATTGTCCATCTTAATTAAGGGATAACTAAAATAGACATGCACCAAATTTAGCCCACACTAGTGTAGGTGCTGCTTGGACCTTGTGGTCCCACACTAGTGTAGGTGTTGCAATTTCTTGTTGGACTTCAACACCCTCTAAGTGAGAAACCTATAATTTTTGAAGAACCTATTGGGGAAGAAGAAGAACCCACTTCACATACCAAAACTATGGTTGAAAACAAGAATAATGAGATTTTCCCCATAAGAGAAATCAATGGAGAGGCTAGAATGAAGAATATAAGCCCTGATTCCCCTCGATACTTCCATGGAATAACCTCTGAGGGTATTGACACATTCATGTTTGAATTTTTATTTTTTGTAGGACCTATGATTATGCCTTTGATGATTATAAGTTGAAGTTGTTCCCCTCTACCCTTAAAGATGTAGCCTTGCGCTTGCTTATGGGTTTTCCTGGGGATAACATTAGTACCTGGGATCAAATGCAACAAGCCTTAAATAACAGGTACATGGACTACTGTAGGTCTAAAGAAACCAAGGAAGAAATCTTTAGGATGACTCTGGGACCTGATGAATCCCTAGAGGACTATGAGGAAATATTCCAACTCAATTTTAGGAGGGCCGACTATACTCTTGATCCCGAGTCACTCAAGTTAGTCGTACTTCGAGGGATTAGGGAAGAAGTGATGGAAACCCTCGAAATTCTATCTAGTAGAGATATCTATTAATTTCCTTATGATAACATCAAAACTGTATTCAATAATCACTCTAGGTATGCTACTCTAGGTATGCTAGGAAAAAGGGTAGGGCTAGTCAAGGCTTGGCCAATTCCTCTCCCTCCACAACATCCATCAAGAATGAGATAGGGAACATGTTGGAGGATTTCAAGAGTTAAATGTTGCATATCTTTGCATTGCAAATGGATACCATGAAAATAAAAATAAAACAAGATGAAGTAGAGAGGGAACTAGCCATTTTATGCCCTAGATGCACTAAAAGACATCCTAGGAATGAATTCCCATTGAATGTCATAGAAGTTTGCCTAGTCTGTGAAGAGAATCATGCAAAAAACAATTTCCCCTCTTTTTCAGGCCTAAAAGCTGTATACCAAGGGATAGAAGGTGGGTCAGAGAAACTTTGCTTCATTAATCAAAGGATTTCCCAAGGACCTCGACCATATCAACAGGGCAAGCAAGGTGCACATTACTCTTATTACAATCCAAATCAAAATGCACACTTCCAGCCTTGGTACCCTTCCACTCATCCATCATGGTCCACACTTTCTTATTTTCCTTATTCTCTTCCATATCCTCCTCTACCTGTCAACCATCCTTTTCATCCATATCCTCCTCAATATTCTTAATGGGGCAACCCATCATAAGGGTGGAGGCCTCAAACCAACCAACCTCCTAATTTATTGCCTCCACCCCAACCTCAACCACAACACACCCATCCTACTCCACCTAAGAAACCTTAAATGTTTTCTCAACCCAATCCGAACCTGAAAAACAAGCAACCACAACAGGTCTACAATTGAGAGACATCCTATCATGCTTATGCTGTGGAAATCTAAGAGATCAACCTTTGGTTTGGGAGAGTGCTCCTTGAAAATCATCCACCACCTCCACTTGAAGAGCTTGAATAAGAGAAGGAAGAGAGTGCCCCTCAAGTCAATCCGCCTCCCTTTGCTAAAAGGTTGATACACCCTAACCAACACACCCCAGGAGATTGAACTTTTGGGAGAATTGGAGAATTTGTGTGTTAATATACCTCTTCTCCAGGCCATTAAAGATGTTCCCATAAAAAATGCTATCCAGGAAAAATGTTTTAAAAATCCTAGGAGAAAAAGGAGAGACACCCCCACCATCAATTTTGTTGGGAAAATATCTGATCTAATGCTTGGGAGGGTGATCTTCCCGAAATAACTAGACCCTGGTAGCCCAATAGTGGATGTAAATATTGATGGAATTATGGTCCCTAATACCCTGATTTATCTTGGGGCTCCAATCAATGTGATGACTAGGGAAACCATGCTAAAGCTCAATCTCCAAGGGGATTTCAGGAAGACCACCACAATGTTGCATCTTGCAGACATATCCATAGTAGTTCTCGAGGGAATTGTTGAAGACGTTATGGTCTCCATTGAATCATGGGAGTATCCTACTGATTTCATGGTTCTTTAATCCAAAACCAAGTTTAATGGCTATCCTCTCATATTAGGAAGACTTTGGTTGTCCACTGTTGATGCCTACATTAGTTGTAGGGCTAGGAACATGACCATTAAGAATGTAAAGTTATCAAAACAACTAGTCATTAGAGAAATTTTGAGGTCTAAAATGGGCCTTCTAAGAAAAATGTACAACAAAAATAAACTTTATAAGAACCAATAGATTCAATATGATGATGTCAACCATGGGGGATGATTCACCATTTTGGGGTAAAAAAGTAAAAAGATTAAAAAATAATAAAATAATAAAACTACTTTTTCAACTTACCTCCTTAAGGTTTTCTCAAATTTTTAGTGGGAGTACTCGTTGGATAATGATTATCCATGTTTCATACTTTCGATGGGCCTTTCTGCATGAAAAATAAGAAATACATGAAAAAATGTGTTAGCAATAACGTTTTTCATGTATTTTCATTTTTCATGTAGCATGGTCCATCGAAAGTATGCAACATGGGTACTCATTGGATGAGGAATCAAATTATGCATCCAACGAGTGTTCCCACTCGAAATTTGAGTAAACCCATAGGGAGATAAGTTGAAAATACGAGTTGAAAAAGTAGTTTTTTCTTTTTTCCCTCTAAAATTTGATGATGTAATCTATTCTTATTTTATTATTTCCACTATTATTTTATAATTTCCTTGGGAGGCCCATTTTAGATCTCAAAATTCCCCTAATGATTTTATCCTACTGCACAACATTCTATTGAACATGACTTACCCTTGTGGTTAGAGGATGAATTCTACCACACAACCCCCTATCCAATCTGCACTCTAGATGCTGTTATAGGAGGGTGGAAACCTGATGAAGATGACCTCCTTGAACATATCTTACAAAAACAACCTCCCATTTCCATTCTAATTAATGAAATGATGAGAGAATTTGGGAGTAGTCCTTGGATTGAATTATGTTCGGTTTTTGAAGTCTAGAACATGTCAATATTGTAGAGTTTGGCCCATCAAGAACCTTATAGATCAAACCCTCTCTCTTGTAAAAACAAGAAGAACATCTATGAAATATACTGAGGAACCACCTAGATGTTTTTGCTTGGGATTATAAGGAAATGAAATGTGTGCATCCCTTAGTTTGTACTCATCATATTTACATCAAAGAGGGATGCAAACTTGTGCACCGAACTCAGAGGAGGATGAACCCAAATCTTAAGGACATTATGAAGGAAGAATTACAGAAGTTGCTAGATGTAGGGTTCATATACCCCATTTCAGATAGTGAGTGGGTGTCCCCTCTATTTTTAGTCCCAAATAATAATGGAAAGTGGAGTATCTATGTTTAATTTAGAGATCTTAACAAGTCCACAAAGAAATACCATTTTCCCTTACCCTTCATTGACCAAGTCCTAGAGGGTATTGCAGGAATGAAATTATTTTCCTTCTCGGATGGATTTATTGGATACAATCAGATCCAAATTAGCCCTGAAGACCAAGACAAGAACACGTTTACATGTCCTTGGGGTATTTTTTCCTATATATTTCTTCCATTCGATATGTGCAATGCCCCTACTAATTTTCAAAGGGAAGTTTTAAGTATCTTTTTTGAACTTGTTCATGACTCTGTTGAGATATTATGGATGATTTCACTCCTTATGGGTGTGAATTTTAGGAAACTCTCTCTAATATGTGAATTTTTTTGAAAAAAATGTATTGAAATGAATCTCTCATTGAGCCCTAAGAAATGTGAATTGTTGATGAATGCAAGGATTGTACTTGGTCATTCCATATCCAATGAAGGGATAAAAGTTGATCCAAACAAAATTTCCATCATCAAAAGGGTCCCTATCCCTAAAAAAAAGATATGTTAGGAGTTTATTGGGATTAGCTGGGTATTATAAAATGTTCATGAAATATTTTAGTAAAGTTGCCTCACCTTTTTTTGGATTATTGGCCAAAGAATCATATTTATGTTGGACAAGCAACTTTCAAGAGGCTCTTGAAGTGATGAAAGAAAACCTAACCATTGCACCCATACTTAGGGGTCCCAAATGGGAATTTCCTTTCTATATACACACTAATGCATTGGATAAATCCATGGGGGAAGCCTTAGGACAAGTATAAGATAAAGTTCCTTATGCTATCTATTTCACTATTAAGAATCTGTCTAACGCTGAGTTGAATTACATTGTCAGTGAAAAATAAATCTTAGTTGTATTGCATTCTTTAAACAAATTTAGGAACTATATCACTGGGTATAATTTTTTTTCATATTGATCATGAATCCATTAAGTATTTAATGAATAAGCCTAATGTCAATTCCAGGATAATTAGATCGTTGTTATTTTTACAACAGTTTGATTTGACTATTATTGAAAAATTAGGGAAATAAAATATGGTTGTAGATTTCCTGTCAAGACTAACCTTTCCTATAGATAATGAGGAGATGGTGGATGTTCAACTTCTAGATGAACAAATCTTTGCAATCTTAGTTCTTTCTCCTTGGTTTTTTGACATATCCAACTACTTGGTTGCTAGGAGGTTCCCTCCTAATATGTCATCCAAGGAGAAAAGAAAGATTGTAAAAAAAAATGCTCTTTTCACTTGGATTGGGGGAAATATTTTCAGATTGGGACCAAATCATATTTTGAGGAGATGTGTAAGGGAAGAAGAGGTTTTTGACATCCTCTTAGCATGTCACTATGGACCTTGAGGGGGTCATTTTTCTATTAAGAGGGCAACCTTTAAATTTTTACAAGATGGTTATTAGTGGTCCAATTTACATCAAGATGCAAGGAGATACACCACTAGATGTGATCAGTGCCAAAGGATGGGAAAACCCACAACTAAGGATGAAATTCCCTTACAAACTTAAGTGGCCTTAGATCCATTTGAAAATTTGGGCATGGATTTCATTGGGCCAATTGATCCACCATCGGGACAAAAGTACATCATTGTATGCATTGATTACTTAACAAAGTGGGATGAGACAAAGGTAGTTAAAGCATCAATTAAGTAGAAGATGGCTGATTTTTTAAGAGAAAATATTTTCTACAAGTTTTGGTATCTAAGGGAGGTAGTCAATGATCAAGGAGCACAATTAACATCAAATTTGATTGAAGATCTCACGAGGTAACGCCATATCAAGCACATGACATCCACTTCCTATCACCCTCAAGAAAATGGGTAAGTAGAGGTCACAAATAGAGCATTGGAAAGCATCCTAACCAAAGTTGTTAAAAAAACAACAAGGATTGGGAAAACATATTAGTGGAGGCCACTTGAACCTACAACACCACCTGGAAAACCACCACTGAATTCACTCCATATGACTTGGTTTATGAGAAGAAGGCTTTGATTTCTATTGAGTTTGAATATAACACTTTGAGTATGGCAGCTCAATCATAATTAGACTTCACTAAAACACAACATGAAAGGTTGCTCCAACTTAATGTCTTAGATGAGTTCAAGATGCAAGCTCTCCTACACACCGAGGTCATACAATTGCAAAGAAAGTTATGTCATGAAAAACATATTAGGGAAAATACTTTTCAAGAAGGAGATTGGGCCTTTTTATATGATTCTAGGTTAAAATATTTAAAGGGAAAACTAATGACAAGATGGTTGGGTCCATATCTAGTAGAGAAGTTCCATGAAAATGGATCTGCCCATATCAAAACCATTGATGAAGAAGGTATATCCATACTTGTAAATGGTTATATGATGAAGCTATATAGGGGACCTCTATCCAAGGAAGAATTTTTCAATTCAGTAAGAATAGAATTAAATGTGTTTTGGAGTTTCATAGCTTCCAATCCACAATATTCCTAAAAAATGAAAAAAATAAAAATAAAAATAAGAAGGTCTAGATGAAAACCTCTATGAGGCATCCTAGGAGCAAAAGAAAAAAAGAGAAAAAAAAATATCCCTGGATGAAAACATCCTATGAGGCGCCTAGGGTAGACATCTAGGCTGAAAAAATCTACAGAGGAAGCTTTCTTGTCTAAAAAAAAAAGAGGAAAAGAAAAAAAAACAAAAAGGAAAAGAGGAGCACAAGGAGGGAGCTCTTACACCATTTCTGCTAACATTCTTCTTCTTTTGCAGGACTACACACAGTTGGTCAATTTTATGACTACAGGACAAAACCTACAAGTCTCCCTCCATCCTTACATCCATACACCTCATCTCCATAATCTCCACTCATATAACCATCTCTTTACACCATCCAATCAACAAGAAACTCGAATTTTACCTCCTCGTTGTGATGCTACAGGAGGGACTTCTATTGCAGTAAGAGGTCTTGTAATGCTACAGGAGAAGCATGTAAAGATACATGAGGGGGATCCAATGAGAAGAAAAAAAAAAAAGGTCATGTTGCCTCTAGGTAATGATAAAAGGGGGTCCTCCAATGATTCATGCATCATCCATCCATTCCATTTCACCAAAACTTGCTCAAAATTTCCACTCCGTCCTAACTCTAAAAAAACACAGAAACCCGTGTTTTCTATTTCTCCAACATCTACACTACTTCCTTTTGACTCTAACCCTATCCTGACGACTTTTCATCATTTTCATCAACACCATAATTTAAAATTGATACTTGAAGGGAGGATTAAAAGACCACTACAAGGAGAAAAATCCTCCTATAGCAACCTCTGCAGTCACAACACAAATCCCTGAGATATTTTTTTCACCCACAGGAAGAATGATGGAGACATTTCTGCAAACAGGAATGCAAACATCATCCTCAAGAATGAATTCCATTAGCAACAACATATTAGACATCAGGGAGGCACCTGAACACACACACCAAAATTACTAGTTAGGGTAATCATCAAGTTATGAAGACATGCACAAGGAAAAATAAAAAGAGTCAACTCCCTTTGAGATAATGATGTTATATGGCCCAACTCTAGCATGCAACCATCTCCAAGAATTTGACCCACAGGTAGGCTCAGGTATGCAACCCTCACCTCTTCCCTATGCATAAAATGACTAAAATGTGTAATGGTCGAGAAAATGTTTTTAATAGACTGGAGGTGGCTAGTGAACTTGGCCACCCTCAACTAGTGAACTTAATTTTGTCTTATTCACCCATGCAATGTGGAGATGACAACTCAAAGTGAGGTGGTGTTCATTAAGAGTGGGGTGATAATCACGAGGAGGATAAATGATTACAAAGAGTGGATAAAACGATCAAAAAATGGAAACTCGTGTATATACCATGTCACCAAAGCGCTCTGATCCTTTATCCCAAAGATAATATTATGTACAGGGCTCGACTTCATTTGCACCATCAATCATTTAAAAAAAAATTGGAGGAAGGATGAGCTATTTTTATCAGACCACCTAGGGTGCCACTAAGAAGTTTCGAACCCAGCGTGCTGGTGCTACAGGAGGAAGCTATAGGTAGGTCTGAGATGCTACAAGAGGGCCGAGAAGAAGCTACAAGAGGAATTGAAAGGTGAAAAAGAGACACACTGGCATGTTGTAGTGGCTACAACCACCCTCCAAAATTTTTCATATGCTTGGATTTTTAGCCTAACCTTCTACTCACAGGGGCTTCTCTTGCACTACTATCAAGTATTCATGATTTGATTGAGACTTATCCTTTTTGTCTGTGCTTGTGTCCACTTGTCTTCACACTTAACTGATCTTTCTAAGTCGCAAGCTAACCTCCTAACTTGGTCTTGCAGGAGTTCTGGGCTTGCCTCCATAAACTGCGCAATGCATGAGGGCAAGCCCAACCTTGATGATTGGAATTGTGAAATCCTAGCTGGAAGCTCTGCCTTGAGCTCATAAACTGCGCAGTCATGGATGATACACCAGAACTGAGCCTAGAAATTATGCAATTCATTTATTGAGCTCAAAAACTTCGCAATGCAATGCGCTAGAAAGTTTCCTAGTTTCCCATAATTACGCAATCTTTCCTAGTAGTGTGTATGGAAAGTTTTTTCGAAAAAGTAAGTAGAAAAGAAAAATAAACAAGAAACATCCCTAGAAAATAGGGATATATTTTTAGTTCCCCGAAGGTGGCACACTTGCTATTTTTAAAAACTTTCACCGAGTGTTGTTTTTTCCTTGATTTTAGGCATGCGTGTCATAAAACTTAATTCACTCAAATATATTTAATTGATGTCCCTATAGCTCATTTGCACATTTGATCTTGGAGATGTAGAATTCCTAAGGAGATCAAGAAACCTTGGGTGCGGTCATCGTCACTTTTTCGGGTGAGTTTCGCTTTTATCACCTTTTGTTGCTTTTTTATCGTTTTTCTTGTGTGAGTGCTGTTTTTCTTACTTATCTTCATGATTGATGAAATTTTAACTTCTTTTAGCTTGTAGAAGTGTTGATCCAAGTTATCGTTTTCCTTTCAAAAGTGTCACATTGGTTTCTTTGTTTTTGCACTGATGGTTGCCGTTGCGGCGACTCTCCTCACCTATTTGATTTTCTTACCATTTATTCATTTTTTTCACTTGATATACACTAATTCATTCATACTTAGTCATATTTTCACTCAAACTCACTGTTGGCATGTGTTTTCCTTGATGGCAACCTACTTGATGAAGTTGATGGTAACCTACTTGATGAAATAAGATTGTTGGCAATATGATGCAGAGTGTTGTCCTTGATGGCAACCTACTTGATAAAGTTGATGACAACCTACTTGATGAGTTAAGGGGGATATTGTCGGCAATGTGATACAATGTGTTGACTTTGATGGAACCTGCCTGATGAAGTTGTCCTTGATGAAAGCTGCTTGATGAGTTGCCTATGATAATAAATCCATGTGTTAAATATGTAAGGATGATATATCTACAGATCAGCTCAGAAGTAACAGAAGAAAGGAATTCCAGTAAAGTGCCAGAAAATTGATAAATATGATGTGTCACAAAGCATACGCGGGTTTGTTAAGTAGAAGTAGCGTATGTACGCGGAAAAGTACGTGCCAAGTTGCGTATGCCCTTTTGCGCTCCAAATTTAGAATACCAAGGGGTGTTACCATGGTATTGACCCATTGTATTGAGCGCTGGATTATCTATTTGATCCCGTCCACGAATACCATCAGAAGTGGTGTGGTTTTGGCTCATGGTATTGACAAAGGCTAAATCTATATAAGGAGAAGAAGATCATGGTGCAAGAGTGTGCATGTGTCTGGGTATGGAATGAATACTTCACTCTGGAGTATATATGTATGGATTGGGTAATAGTTTACTGATAGATCTGAATTAATAATGCACCTATGAAGAAAATGATGAAGAGGGATCTCCAGATCTAAAATGTATATGTATTATCTAGATCTGTTTATGGAATGTTTAGATCTGAGATGAGGCGAAATACTTTCTGAAGTAAAGGATGAAATCTGAGTTGTTTATCTGATCTGAAGAGTTGCACAGTCCTAAAAAGTTACAGATGTATACGCAGGTTCGCTTCAGTAAAATCACGTGTATACGCAGGTCTGCTTAAGGAAAAGCGCGTATGGGAAGATAGGGTTTTCTGAAGAATGCACAGAAGTATACGCGGGTTGGTTTGCATGAAAGCGCGTACATACGCAGGTTCAATAAAATAAAAGCGCGTATGGAATCTAGGGTTTGCTGAAGTAAGTGGAATGAACTATCTGATCTGTTTTGCTGTTTTACTGCTATCTGTCAATGATGTATTCATACAAAACTGAGTTGTTTGAATGATGAATATGCTGCTGATTATATTAACTGAAGATCAAGTCATTGGTTGATTGGTTGATGATTCAATGAATGAATTGATGGGGTTATAAGTTTCAATTTGATGAATGTTGAGCTTAAACGTGTGGAGTGGGTCCAGTCTGAAAATATGATGAAAAGTGGCCTACAAGTTGTGTTGTATGGAACTTGTTGGACCCTGTATGAAAATTGATGAAACGTGGTCCATGGTGGTGCTGAGGGTCGAAGCCTTTAGTGAGGGGGTTGTAGCTCCCTTCTAGTGGTAGCTGGTAAACAAGTGCAGGGGGTAGTGGCTCCCTTCCAGGAGAGGTTGGTAAACGAGAGTAGGGGGTAGTGGCTCCCTTCCAGGAGAGGCTGGTAAATGAGAGCAGGGGGTTGTAGCTTCCTTCTAGGAGAGGCTGGTAAACGAGAGAAGGTTGTAGCCTTCTGCAGGTGGGTGCCTGCGTGCTGGTGTGAGTCTGCGCCAGTACATGGTTGTAAGATGTTTTATTTATAATAAAAATATTGAAGACAAAGACGGCGACAGCGGTGGTTTTCTCTCGATGTGGGTTTCCACCTTAAATCCTGGTGTTCATGTGTGTTGCTTATGTGTGATGGTTTATTTTGTTATTACTGCACATGTTTACTGCTTACTAAACATCTAATGAATTAATGACGCAATGATCTAAGCTAAGAATTATCAGCATAATGAAATCTCTGTTAATACACGAGTTTTATTAAGGATATCCGCGTGTATACGCGAGTTGGCTTCGTTAAAGTAGCGTATGGGTTTTAGAGAAAGAAAAAGTAAAATTTTTCAGTCTGCACTAAATATTGATTCACCCCCCCCCTCAGTATTTTTCCCAACAATTGGTATCATAGCAGGTCCTTTTGCAGAAGCTTGATCGCTTGAAGGAGACCCGTCACAATGGGAAGGAAGCAAAAGAAGAAGGCTACTCAAAAGGAGATATCTCAGAAAACATGTGCAATAGAAAATGAAGAAGATAAAACAGGTACTGATTGTTGTTCTTGTGATTCACCTTCTTGTGCATGCAATGGTGAAGAGAGTGAAAGTAATGTTATGGATCTAGAAGAAGCTCTCAAGATTAAAGTTGAAGAACAACAAAGAGCATCTAATAAGCAAGAATCTATCTACAAATAAATGATCTCTAGAATGAAAGAAAAGATAGAAATGTATCAAAAACTGCAGGATGAAGTAACCTATCAAAATAGAAGACTAGAAGCAGAAATCCTCTTTCTCAATACAAATCTGGAAAAATCAAATAAGAAGAATGAAGAACTTAAAGTAGAAAACATCTCCTTGAAAGCAGATCTTGAAGATCTTCTACAGAAATTTGAAGAACAAGAAAATGGGTTGAAAGAAGAGATTGTAAAATTGAATGATCAAGTAGAAGAAGGAAGAAGGAAAGAAGAAAGCATGAATAAGCAATGCCAAAGATTGGAGGTTGAGGTAAATATTTTGAAGGGTAAATTAGAAGAAAAAGATAAACTCTTGAGGTTTCAATATAGTACTAAGATTTTGGACAATATTCTTAGTAGTCAAAGGTCTCCCTCTGTTAAATTTGGTCTTGGTTTTCATGAAACTGTTAAAGGAGAATCTAGTTCACAAGGAAGTGCTAAAGATTCAAAGGATATCAATGCAAAACCTGAAGTGTTGGAAGAAACAAAAGGTCAACCGACAATCATGAACTCTCAAAAGAAATCATTCCCTCCTACTATAGAAGCATCAATAATGTTGAATGCTTTAAATGTAATAATTATGGGCATGTTGCAGCCAATTGCATAAGCAAATCATTTCAGTCACATACAAACAGATTCTACACAGAAAGGTACTCTGGTTTCTTCAAGGGATATTGTTTTTCATGTAGCAAGTATGGTCATAAAGCAGCTGATTGCAATAGAAGAAAGAATAGAAAAACACATTATGATCCTTATGCTTACTTTTCTGGTCACATAATATGTTATGCTTGTAACAAGTATGGACATGTAGAAAAAGAATGCAGGATGAATGGATCTGAGAAATTGGATAATTTCCAGCACACAATAAGAAATTTCAAGCAAAGCTGGAAAAGGAAGGAGGACCGGTCAAAAACGTAGGGGATAATAATCCTACTGTAGTCATCCGCTTCTAAAGCCTACTTCTCATAATGGTAGCAGGATGATGTGAGATACATTATAGGGATTAGTAATGTATCATCACAGGGGGAACAATGTATGATGTTTCCCATGGTTGGTTTGGTAATTCTGGTTATGTTTATTTCTGACAGTGCATCTGATGTGAAGAAGACAGGTACAGGTGGTACAAATTCAAGGGAGATGAAGTTGTGAAATTTTCAGTATTTCACTTTCCATACGCGGGTTTCATGAACTAAAGCCATGTATACACGCGAGTTACAATGGAGACAGAAGCGTATGGTTTTCTGATAAGAAAAATAGTAAGATAGCTAAAGATCAGGAACATAGGTTCAGGGGAACCATCATTCTAACAACTAATGATTGCATTGTTGGCATTGTATCTGATTATTCCTTAGTTCTTGCTCAAATGATGATGACATGATACATGGTTTCTTATGATGAGATTATGGATGAGCCCTGATTGCTTTTTGCTGAAGAGTATCTTTTGTTTTCACACATGGATGAGATGAAAGTTTTATGATGCAGAGATAAGGATAGATCATGCAGAGTTTGTTGCTTATGACTATTGACATAATTCCTACACATGTTACATCATGATTATGAAATAAATAAATCATGAAGATCTTGATGATAACAGATCACATGAATGATTGCTTGATACATATTGTCTATTGAAGAAGATTGTTCTGGTATGATAATTCCTCTTGAAGAATATGTTAATGCTGCAAAGAGCCTGAAGGCTTGGTTACTGATGTGCTTATGCTACAACTGTTGGATGACACTTGAAAACATAGCTACATTGTCCTATCTATATTCTCTCATATATTCCAGGGAAGCATTCAAATATCTCAGACAGAAACTGGGAATAGTCTCTGTCATATAGAGGATCATAACTGCTTAAATTCAGAAGATTAAATTGGATACGCGGGTTTCCTGAAAGACAGTCGCATATATACGCGAGTGTATACAAAGAAAACCGTGTATGGTTAGTTTTTGACAATTTTTACTTGAGGTCAGCATTCTTTAGCACAGCTGCAGTGCTATTTGGTATCTCTAATGATGTTTCATCTCTTATATTTCTGTTTCATTCTCTGATATTGGGTAAATATGCCTTGATGATTGGCTTTTGAAAGTGTTCAGGTTGCACAAGCTAAGGAGGATTTTTGGTCATATGGAAAGGATGCATTGGATGCACAGTTTTAGGGGGAGAATTAACCTTGCTGAATGTAATGCATTGTTGGCATTATGATGATTCTGAATTATGATCTCTCTTGAGGTCTTTTTGATATTGGTTATAAAAATTCATATGTGTAATTTGATGAAAAGGCTATGACCTATGATGTAAATTGTAATATTCAGTCATGTAAAGGGCTCGGTCAATTTTGTAAACCCACTTGGTTGGGTAGATGAGTCAAAATGTGTAAACCCACTTGGTTGGGTACTTGAGTCATATATGTAAATCCACTTGGTTGGATCTTTGCTGTAAGTATGAGTCCTTGGTGATAGGAAAGGTCATAGAATCATGTACTTCATTGAATAATATGTTTGAAGATTCAGCATGAACTCAAGGGGAGCAAGGTAACTTCAGTGCACATCAGATCTACAGAGCTCTTCTTTCTACATGAGGAGAAAAACCTTGTTTTGGTTTTCATCCGCCCTTTGCCCTTGATGTCAAAGGGGGAGAGTAACATGGTGTTTTCATAATGGTTATATTCAATGTATCTATCTGTTGTGATGATCAAACACCATCATGGTTGCCATCAAGTCCAAAGGGGGAGATTGTTGGCATGTGTTGTCCTTGATGGCAACCTACTTGATGAAGTTGATGGTAACCTACTTGATGAAATAAGATTGTTGGCAATATGATGCAGAGTGTTGTCCTTGATGGAAACCTACTTGATAAAGTTGATGACAACCTTCTTGATGAGTTAAAGGGGAGATTGTTGGAAATGTGATACAATGTGTTGACTTTGATGGAACCTGCTTAATGAAGTTGTTCGTGATGGAAACTGACTTGATGAGTTGTTAATAATGTAAATCTGATGTATCTACAGATCAATTCAGAAGTAGCAGAAGAAAGGAATCCAGAAAGTGCCAGAATAACGATAAATAAGTTATGCTACAAAGCATACGCGGGTTTGTTAAGGTGAAGTAGTGTATGCACGCGGAAAAGTACGTGCCAAGTCGCGTATGCCCTTTTGCGCTCCAAATTTAGAATACCAAGGGGTGTTACCATGGTATTGACCCATTTTATTGAGCGCTGGATTATCTATTTGATCCCGTCCACGAATGCCATCGGAAGTGGTGTGGTTTTGGCTCATGGTATTGACAAAGGCTAAATCTATATAAGGAGAAGAAGATCATGGTGCAAGAGTGTGCATGTGTCTGGGTATGGAATGAAAACTTCACTCTGGAGTATATCTGTATGGATTGGGTAACAGTTTACTGATAGATATGAATTAATAATGCACCTATGAAGAAAATGATGAAGAGGGATCTCCAGATCTGAAATGTATATGTATTTTCTAGATCTGTTTATGGAATGTTTAGATCTGAGATGAGGCGAAATAATTTCTGAAGTAAAGGATGAAATCTGAGTTGTTTATCTGATCTGAAGAGCTGCACAGTCCTGAAAAGTTACAGATGTATACGCAGGTTCGCTTCAGTAAAAGCGCGTGTATACGCGGGTCTGCTTAAGGAAAAGTGCGTATGGGAAGATAGGGTTTTCTGAAGAATGCATAGAAGTATACGTGGGTTGGTCTACATGAAAGCGCGTACATACGCAGGTTCAGTAAACTAAAAGCGCGTATGGAATCTAGGGTTTGCTGAAGTAAGTGGAATGAACTGTCTGATCTGTTTTGCTGTTTTACTTCTATCTGTCAATGATGTATTCATACAGAACTGGGTTGTTTGAATGATGAATATGCTGCTGATTATATTAACTGAAGATCGAGTCGTTGGTTGATTGGTTGATGATTCAATGAATGAATTGATGGGGTTATAAGTTTCATTTTGATGAATGTTGAGCTTAAATGTGTGGAGTGGGTCTAGTTTGAAAATATGATGAAAAGTGGCCTACAAGTTGTGTTGTATGGAAGCCGTTGGACCGAGTATGAAAATTGATGAAACGTGGTCCATGGTGGTGCTGAGGGTCGAAGCCTTCAGTGTGGGGGTTGTAGCTCCCTTTCAGTGGTAGCTGGTAAACGAGTGCAGGGAGTAGTAGCTCCCGTCCAGGCGAGGCTGGTAAACGAGAGCAGGGGGTAGTGGCTCCCTTCCAGGAGAGGCTGGTAAATGAGAGCAGGGGGTTGTAGCTTCCTTTCAGGAGAGGCTGGTAAACGAGAGAAGGTTGTAGCCTTCTCCAGGTGGGTGCCTGCATGCTGGTATGAGTCTGCGACATTACATGGTTGTAAGATGTTTTCTTTATAATAAAAAATATTGAAGACAAAGACGACGACAGCGGTGGTTTTCTCCCGACTTGGGTTTCCACCTGAAATCCTGGTGTTCATGTGTGTTTCTTATGTGTGATGGTTTATTCTATTATTACTGCACATGTTTACTGCTTACTAAACATCTAATGAATGAATGATGCAATGATCTAAGCTAAGAATTATCAGCAAAATGAAATCTCTGTTTATACGCGAGTTTTATTAAGGATATCCGCATGTATACATGAGTTGGCTTCGTTAAAGTAGCGTGTGGGTTTTAAAGAAAGAAAAAGTAAAATGTTTTCAGTCTGCACTAAATACTAATTCACCCCCCCCTCTCAGTATTTTTCCCAACACTCACACCATCACTTATATATTCTCATTTTTCACACTTCCATTGGGCATATCTTCACTTTCCTTGGCCAATTTTCACTTTGCCCAGCTGGGCACTACAAAATCCTAAGGGTCAAGCCGAGAGATTGGCCTCAAGAACTACACAGTGCATAGTACAGGCTGGCCCAACTATGCATCGTGTAGTTCTAGGGCTCAACCTGATTCCTTGGCCACTAAGACTGTGCAATGCGCAGTCTCTCCCAGTCCACTTGCCCAGGCTAAACTGCACACTGCATAGTCTCAATCCTCAGGTTTCATCCTTGGCTGCTAGGGGTGCATAGTGCACAATTACCATATGAAGCCAGTCCCTCTTATTGTTGAAAATTGCACAATATTTCTCTCCAGTTTCCAAATTTGATTCTTGATCATGCCTTGAAAGTAAATTTGCTAAATAATGATGTTTGATTTCCATGTGTGCCTTTTCCATCCCACAGGTACCACAATTGTTGAGCACTTCTCTCCAACAGTTATGGTTACCATGGCACAAAGAGAGCTTCTTCAAAAGAGACCACTGAAAGAAGTACTGGGGAAGCATCTGAGCAAGTTCCAACTAACTTGCCAGTATATGTGGACACTGAACTCTTTATAGAAAATGAGTCAACACTAATAGCACAAATGGTTAAAGATATTCTTTCAAAGGACTTTGAGGTAGATCTATAAGATCGATATGTATATCTCAGTATTCAATAGTCAGGATTATACAGGGTTACATGCAAATATCCAACCTTCCCATGTGCATATGTCATCAACTAGATTGTTTCGAACATTGATGAGAAAACTCTGACATTGAGCAGTGCCAACGGACATAAGCTTGCTACCTTTTTGGTAGAAGATTATCAATGCATGTATCATCTTCCCGAGTGAGTAAAGCTCATGGAATCATACTTCTATGCCACCAACATCTATGTGATCACAAGAGAAATTTTAAAAGGATGGGTGAAGGAGCCATTGAAGTTTTGACATACACCCACCTATTCATACAAGACAAAGATGCTCAGGAAGGCCTACCAACTATTGGTTGTGTTAGCCTACAAAATCTATGGTAAAAAAAGCATGGAGACCTTTCCTAAAGGGTGGGGAATCCTATTGAATCATGTGGTGAACGAGGGGAATTCGTTCAACTAGCCAGACTTGTTGGCTCATCAGTTGAGAGCCCATGTAGCACAAGCCCGAGATATCCCCAAGGTCGAGCAAGCAAGGTTTTATATTTCTGCATACTTACTAGATGTAATCTGTGCACATAATCAGTTTCTTGGCATGAACTTGACATGGACACCACAAGAAACTGTGGTGCATATCTATTGTAAGATTTTTTCATATTGCAACCATAGAGGAGTCATGGAACAACTAACTGATCACTTCATCATTCCGCTATACAAGCTTATCTTTGAGGAGGTCCCACCATGCATGTCATGAGGAGCAATTGAGGAAATTTCAATGATCGCATATTGGTTTTCCTTATTGGATGGAAAACTTATTAGAGTGTTTGGTGGAAAGAGGCCACCACATATTTAGAGAAGGTATGCCACCGACAGGCTTGTCATGTAAGAAGTGATATATCATCTCGCTACAAGATTGTTAGCAACACTACATAGGAAGAAGAAAACACCATGGCTCACTCTTCCTTTGCAGATCAGATTATACGAGATTAAGAGTCCCAAAGTTGCAGATACTGAAGAAAAAGCTATTAGGATATTCCGGCACATAGGAAATAGTTAAGAATAACTTATTCTACTGTAGAGTTAGGTAAAGTGTGTTTCTTTACTATGTGCATTTGTAACTTATAATCCGACGGTCACGATTTGTAGTGATCTGATGGTTCTTTCTATTCTCGGTATTAATGACACTTGATCTGTGGCTTAACACTCGATTGGTCCATGATATCTATTTAAAGAGCATGGAGGGTGATTTGTCAGGTAACCATTTATGGGAGAAACATATGTAACTTTTATTTTTGTATTAATAAGTTTCCTGAAGTGGCCACGTTGGCTCAGGCCGTGAACTTTTTCCCTCTTCGAGGGTTTTAACCACGTGATAATACTGGTGTACTGATTTGTGATCTGTTTGTGAGCAGTGAGATTTTGTTTTTGATCTAAGGAATTTACCCTGTAAATTCCTACATGGTATTAGAGCTATTTTGAGGGCCACATATGTTGTTGATCCAAATCCGAAGCCGATTTGATTGCATGCGACTGTCGTTTTGTAGATCTACTATTTATGAACATTTTCAGGCCTGGAGAACTACGTTGTTGTGTCCAGAGCATCTGTTAGAGTGAGGAATGCATTTTGTTTCATGTGAAAATTTTTCTGGTTTCCCAAGTGTTGTGGAGGTAAATCCCCTCTGCGGACAGAGGCGATCCCTACTAGCCCAGACCGAGTCTAGCAACAATCGTCACACGCTATTGTGCAGGTTCCTAATTGCAAATAAACCAACTAGAGATGAAGGCTTACCTGGAATCCAACGCTGTCGCTTGTAGAGAAAGTAGCGCTCCCGTTCCTTAGCTCTGGCAGATCACGATCCTCACGATCTCCGTGACCGGACACCTGCACACGCAAGAAACACAACAAACGCAAGCGTAAAATGCAGTATATGCAACTATATGTCAGTCAGAGAAGACATAACTCATTATCATAATCAACAACAAGAGTGTAACCATAACCAATAGTCGCTTATCATTAATCAATCAAAGGAGGATACAACCTGGCTCTGACGCTGAATTCTCCTTCGGAGGGTCGCCAGCGGAACACGTCTCGAAAAATCCTATCGGGGATAGGACAAGCCTCTCTCTTCAAATGTCTTGACAATAATCTCCTTGCTTGGATTTGGCCTTAAGGGAATGAATCAAGGCTCTTGCAGCATAAGGCTCTGATGGTTCTTGGGAACTAGCTTGAAAAGGAGATGAGTAAGATTTTATAGATGGAGGAAGGGGAGTTGGGATCTCTATAATCATGGGATTGGCCCTATCCTCAAGGAAGCTTCCATGAGAGGTGGAAAACCACTTCCTCTACATGGAGATCTGGAGCCAAACCTCCCAAATCAAATTAGATACCAGTTTATGAATTGGTTAGGATGAAACTTCCGCCATTTATTTTTAAAAAACACTCCTTAAAATGGCTGGCACGAGTGCGACTCTGAGACAGAGCGCCAATTGGCGCGCCCTATATGAAGGATTTCCCCCATTGCCGCAGGTACTAAACTGGCTTCCCATGCCAATGCAAAAGGGGTGTTTTTAGGGTTTTTTACAAGGAGTTGTCTTCAGGGCAATGAAAGCTCATGTTCAGAGGGATGTCATGAAAGTGGTTTCAAGTCATGTCACTGCTCATAGGTCACGGAATGAGCCCTCCAATTTTGTGGGATGGGGAATTGTAGGGACGGTGACAAATTGTTGTGTAACAGATGCCCCCTAAAGCATGAGGCCCGAAAGAGAGAGAGGGGTGAAATGCTTTACAAGAACGTGTCCAACTGAAAACACCGCCGTCTGAAAACCTGCGTAGAGAAATACAACTAATATCTCAAATACATGATATATACGTGGTATGGGCGCAACCATCCAGAACAGAGTATACAATAATCCAGATCCAGGGCATGGACGCAGCCATCCAGTGAGGATCGATAAATAGACTCAGGTATGGTCGCAGCCATCCAGTGAATGAGTCATGTAACGAAGAACAATCCACAAAATCGCAGCCTGGATTCCAACAGACAAAATCCAGGGTCTTGCGCTCCATCTTGACCCGAACAAAGTACAAGTTCAGGCATGTGAATAAGTGAGCTGAAGTTGAACATGCAAGAAAATCGTCTGATTACCAGCCAGTGATGAAAGCTGTTAACAAACGCGAGAGGTACCACCAATGATGACAATGGCCCTCAAGGTACTATAGGTACAATATACGGCATGTGAATCAATGAGCTGGCATAGAACACCCGTAGAATCACTTGATCGGAGGCCAATAATGAGAACCTCATGTCGAACGTGAAGAACTTTCCATTGAGGCATGCGGGCTCCAAGGTACCAAAAGGGAGTCTCTAGATCAGCTTCCTGGATAATGAGCTGAATTCGACAGGAACTGACCTTGATCGAAGGTGGGCCATAGTGTTTCCCACATCATCTACATGAGATAGAGGAACATAATGTCTTTGTGAATCAAGATCAGATGAGAATCAGAGGAAGGTTGATGCTTGCAGAGGTCAACTTCTCTTGAACATATGGGCGGCACAACAGTGGATTTGGCAGTATTTGACATCAAAAGATCAAAGGTCATGATGACGAGGCAAAGAGCAGATGAGAGGTCAAAAGGGATCACCCAAACCCATGGAGGCAAGTGGAAAACGAGATGAGATATCCCCAACCCGACACGAATGCAGACAAGTGCCATGTTCAAGAGCGACATACTGCCGACACGATAAGGATGTTGGTTCCATTTTCCCCACCATTTCTGGCGAGTACCTCTTTATTTTTACACAAGCTTGAAGATGATACCATATGCTTGCTGTATAAGCCCATCCTAGTACATTTAACGAGCCCTAGGAAGGAGGAACTCGGGTACCGTCATTACGACTGAATCCAATGTCATCAGGGTTTAATGAGTCTGAAAAAGGGAGAACTCGACGTCTTTTCATGTTTAGAGAGTTTGAAAAAACAGCGGAAAAGTAAACTCCAACGGTCCCTTTTCGTAAATAGTTTCTCAGACCCGAAAAGGTAGAAAACTTTGTCTGAGAAAACCTCCTGGTCGCAATAGGCTAGGGTATTCCTTTTTCGTAAATAATCTATCCCAGCCTGAAAAAGGGGTAAACGTATACTGGGTGGATGTCGTTTTGTGGCCACTTTAACGACATCGAAACGACAAGGGCCTCAACAGTCTTTTCATGTTTAGAGAGTCAGAAAAGAGCTGAAAGATGACTCCAAAATGACTTTTTTCGTGTATTTACCGAGTCCGAAAAAGTATAAAATACAACTCGTGTCACCGTTTAAGTTGCGTAAAAACCTGTTGCTGCACATAAAGGCAAGTGTAAAATCCATTTTTGAAAAAATATATTAATATATTAATAAAAAATGACTTTTAAAACCTATTTAGATTTCAAAAAGTTATAAATAAGTCTCAAATGGTAAAAACAAAATTACTTTTACTATTTACCTCATTGGAGAGCAACAGTGGTCCATTTGTGTGTAAACTTCTGATGGCGACTGCGACTGATCCGGGCTATCATTTAGATTCCTGTTTGTTCCAGGTAAGGGGCGCTTCCTTGAACTCCATTTTGATCCATTTTTTAGAGATTTCCATTACGGATTAGACTTCTGTGGAAAATATTTAAAATTTTAGGGCTCCGCCCATTGGCGCGGGTATCGGGCACGGACCCGCGCCAATGGCCTTTGCTTACAAAGGGGTCGGGCCAACGGGCGCGACTGTTAAGGAAACAGTTGCGCCAATGGCGGAACTCAATTTTCCGCTTTGAATTTTCAAATATAACAAAGATCTAATCGAGGATTTTTGATCATGTTGATGGAGGTTACTCAGGCATAATGGTTATCGAATGGAAGGAGAGGGAGCATGAGGAAGAGGATGAACTGGCTATGGAGAATGAAGCTTGTATGAATGCACTTAAGAAATGTGGACTCAAAAATTTCTTCCTGACGCCCTGCTTATGAGATCAACCGGAGCTACTACAATACTTGGTTAGTATATGGGATGAAAATGAAGAAGTGTTTAAGCTTCGGGACCAAGTGTTGGAACTTGAGGTTTTCGACGTATATTTCATAACCAGACTATCGCACAGAGGTCCGGTGCCCATCTGGATAGGCAGCAGACCTTCTGGTGAAAAGATGGAACAAGTAACGACGAGGGTGTGCCCAAGAGCACGGACTGGATCAGGAAGTGCGAAGGTGGACATCCACACTATCGAGGATCTAGCACTCAGAGTAGTGCTACACACCATTACACGAGCTGCGGGATCACAAGCTCCACACGAGGCAACCAAAGCCCAACTCATACTAGCCTCTGAGTGTATGAGTCCTACACTGTTTGATTGGGCTACAGCGGTGACAACCAATATCAAGAGGCAGCTGACGAGATGCAAGCAAGTCAAACTAAAGAAGTTTGGCTACGGTTCCATTTTGGTGTCGTTCATCCTGGAACGACTACCTATCTTCCAGGGCCAAGGGGCCATAGTTGCTGAGCCGATACCACGAGAGTCGAGGATGGCTCGCTGGGAAACACTTATGCCCAGGTCAGGAGGAGGCCAACAGATGTCTTGGAGGCCTGAGTTTTTTGGATGGTTACGACATCAGTTGATCATGGTCGAGGACTGGCCCTACGCTAGGAACGATTTCACCAGAGATCCTGATCTTCCACACCCGGAGGGGGAGGATTGGGATGAGGAGTTGGGTATGATACTCTCTTTTGGTTTTTTATGTTTAATGATTTTTTGGTAATACATGTCCGTTCTAACAACAGTTTTATATGTATGCAGATGTCGGCCTAGAGAGACCTGCCGGTATGTCTCCTATTGCACGGAGAACTCAGCCCACAGCTGATCCTCAGGTAGAGGGTGCTGAGGGAGGAGAGTTGATCCAGAACCTTGAGGGGATCGCCCGGGGGATTCCAGACTACGCCTAGCTGGCAGATGTCCCAATGGCGTATCAGAGACATACGGTGGGAGTGCCTAGTTGCCTCCACCGACTTTTGAGACGCTTAGTGCACGCGGTAGCATGTTACCACGAGCACCATGCGGATTAGACACCCAGGGCTTCTTTCATGCATGTATTTTGAGAGACATGTCGTCTCTGGATGTATTAAGACGAACATGTATATTTTTTGATTTTATGTGATGCACACTATGTAAACATTTCGACACACATATATATATATACATACCTATTTCTGGATGGATCTTTTTCATGTGATGATGTTTTTTATATGCTATGCAAATGTATAATACAATGTTATCTAATGTATCGGTTGCATAACAAACGACCCAATGAAAAAGTTCACATAATGTATCTAACCACACATTTTATTTTTATACAAGCTTAAAAGTACACATGCTAACTATGCTTGGAAATGAGTTTTATTTTTATGCAAGCTTAAAACACAAACTATGCTTGAGAAAGACGGGCATGCCCCCAGCATGGTGTCTCAATTCGAGGTACATGCCCCCCAAGCTTCAGTCCATAGGAAATGGATTGAAGGTTGAAAAGGATATTTGAACTAAATCTATCAAAATTCGAATTGAACGTGCTCGTGTTTCATTATTTTAACGAGGTTGAAACACTTAAAAGAATTGTCCTCGTAGCTGCTTGTTTCATTGTTTTAGGAGCTTGGCACAAGAGGAAGAACTGTGCTTGGTGAGCTCAACAGAGGAGGCTCAGGAGAGAGATGATCAGATACATCACGCTCTAGACAATCGGACATTGCCCCCAGGCTAGGCATAAAGGAGGAATGATGATGTGTATCGCTCCAAGGCAGCTCCTCAAGAGACATGGTTTCAACAATGGCTTCATCGGAAGGGAAAGTCTCCTTAAGAGGATCAGGCGAGTCGGCCTCACCGAGCCAGGGGGATTGAGAGTAGACATCTAAAGCCATGCTCGAAGGAGCATGCTGAGGAGGGGGAGGATTAGATGCAGCAACAATTTCAAAGTAATTAATCTTTACTGGAGTTAAGGGCATCGATTCTCCAAAATCAGACACCTGCTCAGGCGAAGGGATGAGCCATGGGTCATCATAACTAGAGATCATATTAACTTGAGCAGTGTGCGGTGGCAGTGTGGGAAAAATACCCATGAGGATGGGGTCTTTGAAGAGACCGGGTCCTACACTGTCAGGGGGATTTGGGATTTGATCCACGTAAGGAATGTTGTTCTCGGATGTGGAGGTGAATAAAGACAACTGATCCACCGTAACGATTTTTCCCTCGTGAGGGAACTTAAGAAGTCGAAAGAGGGTAGATGGCACACATAGCATGGTGTGAGTCCAACTGCGGTCAAGAAGTATATTGTAGTTAAGCTTGGCATCAACCACTTCTACTTCTACGTTGACTGTCTTCCCCTGTAAAGTAATCGATAAAATCTTGAGAACACCAAGGGGTTTCGATTCCCGACCATCGAATGACTCTAAGGCATTGGGAGAGGATGAAAGGGCTGGAGAGCCAATGGCCTTCCAGCAGGAGGATGACATGACATAGGTAGAAGCACCTTCATCCACAACGGCCCTATGGATGTTAAGACCGTTGATCCTGACTTGAATAACAAGAGCGATCTGATGTGGGAGTCGGGGGGTGAAGTTTTCTAAGTCGAAGGTGAGAATATTAGAATCAGTGGGATCAATCCCACCGATTGCAGACAATAAAGCTTTCCGTTGTGACGGGCAACTTTGAAGAACTTCCAATGCAGACATAGCAGAAGGCGCTTGTGCCAAATCCTCAACAATAATGTAGTGCTGAGCGGCACGGGAATTTGGGTTGTAGGAAGATCTTTGTAGAACACCTTTAGAAGGCGGCCTCACAACAGGTTTAGCAGTAGGCTTCTCAATTTCCAACGGACCGGAGACAGGTGGGGGAGGTGGGCCATCCACAACTTCCTTTCCAACTGCCTGGCATGATCCAGGATAATCCTTCGAACGCGTAGAAATGGAGATAGGTGCAGCACCATTCATCATAAAGACCTAGGACCCAAATGGTGCAGATGGTGAAGGCTGTTCAACCATCTGGGTCTGCTAAGACAGGAACGGTTCTTTAAGAACTGTCGGAGTCCCTTTGGGGCCTTTGAGAAGTTGACTAATTTCAGATCGTCGTGGACAATCTTTAGTATAATGATCTCCTTCACAAATGAGGCAAGGGTAGTTCGGTTTGCGTTGGGAACCGTCATCAATATGAGGTTTGGAAGACTCTGGCTTCAGAGCATCGGATTTGGATTTACCTTTGCCCTTCTTTTTTCCTTTGGAGGCCTTTTCCGTAGGATTAGCTTGAACGGCGTTAACCTCTACCGTTTTGCCAGAATCTGGAGGGGCGGGAAAAGCAGAATTATTGGAAGAATTGGACTTCTGCTTCCCATTCGAAGATTTTCGAGAATTTTGAGATACGGAACCAATAACACCGTCCACTGCAGGGGTAGGTGGAGCTTTAGAAGTTCCTGGGCGTGGAGCATCAGTAAAAATATCATACAGTGTGCCAGACTGAGAGTATACCAGATCAAGATACTGAGCACGTGCTATGGCTTGTTCTTTAGTCACACATGCCCCCATATCAATATCTTGGGCGATTTTGTTAACGAAGGACGTGGCGAACCAATGAGTTAGTAGCTGATCAAGAATATCAAACTTGATCAGTCTCCGACGACATCGCCACACATGAATGTGATTTGAGATGTGGGTGGCTTTTTCCTACTTCAACGAAGTCAGGAGATGCGTCCTGGCCTCGTAACGGACCGATAACTGGAAGTGAGTCAGAAAAGCCATGGCTAACATATTGAAATCTTGAAAGATGCCACGGGGTAATTCGATATACCACTTGGCAGCAGTGCCAGTAAGAGTATGCTGGAAGAGACGTAGACGAATCGAATCGTCCACCCAAGAGTTGGACGAAAACCAAAGATGGTAATTCATTACGTGAGCTTGGGGGTCCTCTCCAGCTTTACCCTCAAATTTTGGGCAATCACCGGGTACCTTGGTCAGAACCGGAGGCCAATAAGGATTGTGCAGAATCGGATCATTAGTTAATTTCGAAACATCCGGTAATTTCAAGGTAGCCAAGAACGACAATTGCGGATTGAACGACATGCCTGGTCCTCGATAAGGACCAGTATATGTACTCGACGCTGGTTGAGAATATCCTTGCCCCCATGGGTTCTGTCCAGTAGGATTCTAACCGTAGGGGGTATAGGGCGTATAACAAGTCTGATTGGGTTGCTGGTAACTAGTGTACGGGGCTTGATAACCGGAGTATGGACCTTGATTATATGTCAGCCCCGTATGAGCAGCATGTGGATTTGGCTGCTGAGCATAGGTGTAGCCGGGTTGTTGAGAGTAATAGTTAGAACCTTGGGGATGGCTATAATTCGGTCAGTATTGACCATGAGAATAGTAACCGCCTTGAGGTTGAGTGGGCTACTGATAGGTGGGACCCTGCTGAGCCTGATAATTAGGGTGCAGCGGTTGATTTGGTTGCGTCATGGAATAAGTCGGTTGTTGGGTAGGGTTGACAGGATGTGCAGGCTAGCCTGGTTGGACAGGCTGACCTGGCTGAACAGGCTGCCCTGGTTGAACAGGTTGACCCGGATAAACAGGTTGTGCCAGTTGTGCAGGTTGACTTGGCTGTTGAGGAGCACTAGGTTGTGCTGGATTGGTCGGTTGGCCTGGTGGAGGGACACCAGGTTGTGCCGGATTGGCCGGTTGGCCTGGTGGCGGAATGGAGCCAGGTGGTGGCTAATAACCGGTTTGACCCGTAACAGGACCATAAGATGGTCCTGGCTGATGTGCAATATTGGTACCAAGAGGATACTGAGGTTGCACGGGTTGAGAAAGTTGGACTTGCCCCCCAAGACCATATACCGGCCCTAGTTGGTACCCCGGTTGACCTGTGAGTCCTTGAGGTTGCCCAGGTGGGACTCCAGGGAGAGGCTGCATGAGTTGACCTGAGGGGTTTTAATACTGTCCTTGCGGACCGTATAATGGCCCTTGCTGGCCCGGAGGGTAGCCCTGTATGGGCTGTCCCTGCGGGTCATAAGGATAGCCATGCTATCCCGAAGGTTGGCCTTGAAAAGGCTGTCCTTCCGGGTTATAAGGTTGTCTATCCTGGTTATATGGTAAACCCTGAGCATGAAGTTGAGCCTCAGGAGCGGGTAAACGCAAAGGGTTTCCGTGCTCATCATACTGATATGGAAAAACGTACACGGGTGTACCATCCTGTGCATAGTGCGAAAAATACAAGCGATTGGGATCTTGAGAGGACTGTCCGACCTCGGGGTTCGATTGTTGCAGGGAAAATCGATACTCCTCTGAAGAGATGTTCTCCGGCATAACGGATGCTATATAGATGTCTTCGGGAAGCGATGTGGTCCTTACGAACTGAGTGGTAACAACAGGTGTAGATGTAGCCACACAAACAGTGGGCCTGATGGGTACATAAGTGACCTGAGGGGATGACGTGACAGGTGTCCATGGAGACATCCCCAATGAAGGAACAACCGACCCCGTAGAAGGAGCTGATACCCCCATAGAGGTAGCGGCGACAATAATATGACCCAAGGATCTATACCCTGCTGGTAATGAGGGACCAGGTGATGACATAATAGATGGTTCAGGGTTGTCTTCTTGGAATAATTGTCGAGGGAATAACTGGTAATATTCACCAGACGTGGGGATTTCCTCGCTAGGAGAATCACTCATATTTGAACCTGCCGCTAGATCTCGTAACAGATGACGAGGACTAGGAGGAATGACAACAGCTATAAAAGGCAAACCCTATGTAAGAGGAGGGAAATCTTCCCCTACTCCAAATCCAGAACAAGGGTCGGAAAAGGGCCAATTGAACTCAACTGGTCCTCCAAAGGGAAGCTTAGATAGAACCAGTCCCCCGTCGAGAAACTCGGAAACGATGGGCTGCTGAGGTTCAGCAGAGGATTGAGAAGCCTCTGATGAATCGTCCGTAAATGGAATACCAGTAGACGAAACGGAATGTTCCGCCACTGTGACAACAATGACAAAAAATCAAGCACAACACACATGGGCTGAAAAAGAGTCAAGACACACAATCCAACGGCCAACAAGAAAAATCTAACAGGGCGTGTGATCACGGGTCATTAATTTTACCACATTGAAACTTAGAAACTTCACCGTTTCATGTTTTAAGAGTCGAGAAACGGATGAAAGGTGACTCTATCTCTTTCAGTTTTGAAGCAAGCGTGAAAGGACAAGCACTTGGTGATATTTTCAAATTTAAAGAGTCAGAAAAGATCAAATGACTACTCAGGAATACTAGGCAAAGGGTGTACCAAATAACCGTGAACTGCAATATACACCTTGGTTTCAAAATGAAAAAAGAAATCAACCAAGGACTTAACGTACATGCAGGCGATCTCCCTGAATGCTGTGTCCGGTGTATCACAGGTATAGGGTGGCAGACTCGGCTTCCTATGGATAAAGGATATAAACCTAGTGGGGTCTCCCTTTATATACTCGACGGTACGGGGAGCACAAGTCCGTACTAGTGCTGTCTAAAGCCAAGAGGCGAACAATAGCTACTAGGTTTAAAGACGCTGGAACACGTCTCTAGCCTAGACCACTAAATGTTGTGTTAATATTTCAATGCTGCCTTAGTGTAAATTGAATAAATTTTAATGTTTGTCTTCAATTACATTTCAGTTTTCAGGCCCTAGCGAGTGTTATGTCTCGAAATCTCCTAAATGCACACTATATGCCACAGTATATCATTTCATTCGATGAAAGATAATTACAAGAGAGTTAAGAGCTTTTCAAACAATAATAAAATGATCAGAGAACAACCAGAAAAGTCTCTAATGCAGCTAATGGAAACCAAATTTTTTTCTCTCAAAGTCACTTATCACTAATAACACTGAAAAGATTTTAATTTTCACTAACTAATCGACAGCAAAATAGATTTTTATTTTTATTTTCAATGTTTAATAGCAAAGTGCACTAAACAAAATGAAAACTAAATAAAAGAGAAATTTGAGAAGTGATGAAGAAAGAGCAAAACAAAAAAACTTCACTTCAATGCAAACACACAATCAAATCTCCAAATTGACAAAACAGTCCCTCAAAACCAAGAGAATCCCAAAGACTCAAACGGACCATGTAATCTAGGCCCAAAGCGAGAGAAAGCGAAACTCGAATGAAGAAGAGAACAATCACTCAAATAACACAATAAAATGATAAACAACCGCCAAACGAATGGAGAGGAGCGATCAAAAGGTTGACTGAACAAATAGAAACCAAAAAATCCCAAGGAAGGCTCGACACACAAGAGCACCTAGATGCCCTAGGGCTAGAATGTGAAATCGATGGAAATGGGCAAACAACCAAAGGACGAAGGTCACAGCCAGTCAAACAAGGCTCCAAAACACTCAAGCAGTCGAAAAAACAAGACCAAACACACTGATCAAGCTTAGGAAGCTCAGAACAGAGCAAACCCTAGTACCTCACAGGATTGGCTCGACTGTGAGGTTGAAACTAGCGCTAGATACAAATTGGCGCGGGTAATACACTAGCAACCTTCGCCAATGGGCGCGACTGTCAGGCTGTAAAGCGCGCCAGTCGAGTTTGCTATGGAAAACTAAAAACATGCAATCCAACAAGCAGAACAGTGATGTTCAAGCTAACCAAAAGCTAAAATCACAAAAAGAGCCAGCCAAAAGAGCCGATCAAGCAAGTAGAATCGAGAAACAACCGAAAAGACAAGACAATACTCCAAATGTTCAGTTCATAAACTAAATCGGAGATTGACTGAAGCAGCTTTGATCTACTTCGCTAATTCAAGGCAATAGCATTTCGAAGGCTATCTGGCTAACATCAGGCTCTGTTTGTAGCTTACAAAGCAGAACAACAACAAGCTAGACGATCCCCAGCGGAGTCGCCAATTTGTTGTGGAGGTAAATCCCCTTTGCAGACAGAGGCGATCCCTACTAGCCTAGACCGGGTCTAGCAACAATCGTCACATGCTATAGTGTAGGTTCCTAATTGCAAATAAACCAACTAGCGATGAAGGCTTACTTGGAATCCAACGCTGTCGCTTGTAGAGAAAGTAGCGCTCCCGTTCCTTAGCTCTAGCAGATCATGATCCTCACGATCTCCGTGACCAGACACCTGCACACACAAGAAACACAACAAACGCAAGCGTAAAATGCAGTATATGCAACTATATGTCAGTCAGAGAAGACATAACTCATTATCATAATCAACAACAAGAGTGGAACCATAACCAATAGTCGCTTATCATTAATCAATCAAAGGAGGATACAACCTAGCTCTGATGCTGAATTCTCCTGCGGAGGGTCGCCAGCGGAACACGTCTCGAAAAACCCTATCGGGGATAGGACAAGCCTCTCTCTTCGGATGTCTCGACAATAATCTCCTTGCTTGGATTTGGCCTTAAGGGGATTAATCAAGGCTCTTGCAGCATTAGGCTCTGATGGCTCTTAGGAACTAGCTTGCAAAGGAGACGAGCAAGCTTTTATGGATGGAGGAAGGGGAGTTGGGATCCCTATAATCATGGGATTGGCCCTATCCTCAAGGAAGCTTCCATGAGAGGTGGAAAACCACTTCCTCTACATGGAGATCCGGAACCAAACCTCCCAACTCAAATTAGATACCAGTTTATGAATTGGTTAGGACGAAACTTCCGCCATTTATTTTTAAAAAACACTCCTTAAAATGGCTGGCGCGAGTGCGACTCTGAGACAGAGTGCCAATTGGCATGCCCTAAATGAAGGATTTCCCTGATTGGCACGGGTACTGAATTGGCTTCCCGCGCCAATGCAAAAAGGGGTGTTTTTAGGGTTTTTTACAAGCAGTTGTCTTCAGGGCAATGAAAGCTCATGTTCAGAGGGATGTCATGAAAGTGGTTTCAAGTCATGTCACTGCTCATAGGTCATGGAATGAGCCCTCCAATTGTGCGGGATGGGGAATTGCAGGGACGGTGAAAAATTGCTGTGTAACACCAAGTTATGTCCGTTTAGATCTGGAGGTATAAAGTATCTATTTTGAGGTTATATTTGTTAATAGTTATGCTTATTTCGGTTCCCTCTATTTATTTCGGTTTTTAGTTTTTATTTATTTACTAGATCTATACCCTATTCTCTGTGTATGCTCTTTTCTCTGCACTGTGTGCGATCTCGGCAAATCAGAAACAGGAAGAAGAGATTTTTTTTGCTATGTATGCTCTTTCCCCGCGTCTTTGTGCGATCTCGGGAAATCAGAAATAGTGAAAAAATAGATAGTTGCCGGTAAGGCTAGCCGAAAATCTAACATTCTACCGTAAGGCTTGTATTTCAATTTATTTATTTTATTTTATTTTTATTTATTTATTTATGGTTTTTTGTGCAAGAAAAAAACACGCACACCAAAGACTTAAAAAAAAAACCCTTCCTCCTTTCAAACAATTACAAATTCCTTTTACTATCTCACTTGGTGAGAAGTTAGTTTATGAGAATAGAGGTATTCGGTTCAAGTCTCTTTCTCAAGCTATTTTTGTAAAATTTTTTTTGTTAAAGGGGCGGGATTTTAAAAAAAAAAGTTGAACTTCATGATCAAATTTCAAACCGTTTTCGTAACTATTCCGCATCTACAATTCAATTTTTTCAAAAAGGCATAACTTCTTCATTCAAAATCCGTTTTTCAAGCCATTTTTTTTGAATCAGCCTAATTTTTCGAGATCTTTCTATTGGAGCAGTTAGTTTCAGCTTTTTTCAGGTTCAGTTAAAAAAAAATGGAAAGTGCATGCCTAATTATTCTTAACATCACCAATTATTTCCAAATGGCTACCTCACATGGTAGATATACTTAGAAGTAAAGAGATTTATAGAATAGCCACATGACAAGAAACCAAACCTTCCGATGATGATAAAGTCGCTAAATGGGAAAATAAACAAGATCAAGCACGAGGGTTGATAGGAATGTCCCTTTCTTAAGATCTTCGATTTCATATCCTTGACATTGACATCCCTCATGAAGCCCTGGAAAAGCTAAATACTGTCCTTCATATTCAAAATCAAATCAGGGCCCACCAGCTTGAAAATGAATTTCTTACTTTCGACCCCATAATTTCTCCTCTATTGAAGATTTTTTATCCAAATTCAAGACCCTTAGACTTCTTTTAGAAGGTTGTAAGGTCAAAAAGGAAGATGGTAGCCTTATCTATTGCATTCTTGCTAAGCTTGGCCCTGCGTACTCTGTATTTTTTTCCACCTTCCATTCCACTAGAGAAGCCATCATTTCTTTAGGAACCACCTACAAGAACCCCTCTTTTGACGCCTTCTACGATTCTTTGATAAGAGAATAAGAAAAACTCTTACACCTTGGTCTTATCGCTTCTGGAAACACTTCTAAGAAAGCCTTAGCAGCCTGAAAACAATCATATCAAAAGAATCCCAAGAAGCAGTATCCTAAAAGGTATGGTCCGAAACCAAACAAGGGTCCTAAGAAATTTCAGCCGCAAATGTAGAAATTTTGGTTCCCAACCCCGGTTTTCAGTTTCTCCTTATTTCTCCCATAAAGTTGAATGCCCATTCCCATAGCCATACATTCAACAAGCTGGAAAAATAAATATTTTTTGAAAACAAAAATTCTGGAAATTTCACAGTGCTGAAATGCAGAAATAAAAACTCAGAAAATTAAATCAGCCACACACAAAATTTTGACACGCTGATTTTTGGTCAATTTGACCCTAGAAAAAACCCCTACAACTCTTGGGGAAAACCAGTTCAAAAACTCTCTTTATTTTTGAATATGATTTTATAGTGAACAGTAAAACACAGAAAAATGACAGCAAATACAAAACCCACTTATCTTGATTTCCGTGTCAACCTCCAATCTGGAAAATCGTGCCAACAACAAAACATAAATTTATAGAAAAAGTACAACATTAAATGCTGTACTTGCAGCTTTGAAAAATGTACCAGAATCTGCTTGTACTGACTGTACAGATTCTGTACGAAATGTACAACAACACCTCCTCAATTTCTGAGCCCTAAAACAGCCTTAAAATTCGTGCCCTTTGCTGCTGAAAACTGCCCCTTGAAATCTGTGCTGTACCTTTCCTTGAAATACGTGAAATCTTGCTGTATGGATTTTCTGTCTCGGTAAACATGCCAATAAATACTGCTATCCAGAAATGTTGCCTTGGGAAATGTGCCCTCTTGCTCTAAAGATTTCTATGTAGCTATGTTGCTCTCCCTCTGCTCAGAAATTTCTCTTCAGTTTTCTCTCCTCCTCTCTCAATCTGCTCATGAAAGAATGAATGACCTTTTCCCTCCTTTTCCTCATTTAACCTAACCCTAAGTGACTTTTGGGGAATCCCTAAATATAATGGCTGAGATGGCTTTAGATCTAGGGTTGAGAGTAAATGATCATTTAAATCTCACTTTCTATTTTTTAATTCACCCCACTTTAATAAAGACCCACTTAGTCATTTATTTCCAAAGTCACTTTTCCTTTCTAATTTCACATTGACTTTATTAGAGTCACTTTAAAATTAGACTTTAGTAACTTTATCACTTAAAGTCACTTTTAAATTAGATTTGACTTTATAACTTTATTAAGTCACTTTGGGAGAAAAATTAAATTCTTTTGGACACTTTTCCCTAGGCCAAAGATCAAAGCCTTAGGGAACCACCTATCCTCCGGTAATCAAATTTCAACACTCCCTCTTACCTAGGAAGGTGTTCCTCACCGCACCCATCTTGTCTCTGAAGTAGACATGCTTGCCCCATGGTAAGGCTTTGGGAAGAATATCTGCAACCTACTCATCAGTGGGAATATACTCAAGCTTCACAACTCCCTTTTCAATATAGTCTCTGATGAAATGATATTTGATCCTGATATGTTTGACCTGTCATGAAATATTGGATTCTCTGTGAGTTTAATGCAACTTTGATTATCACAGTATATCAATGAAGGTCTCAATGGCTAACCAAATAAGCCAAACAACATCTTGCGAAGCCATATGGCCTCACAACTAGCTAGACTGGCTGCCATGTACTCTGCTTCCGCTGAACTCAATGCTACTGACTGCTGCTTTCGGCTGAACCAGGACACCACTGCCGAACCCAACCCAAAACAACACCTTGAAGTGCTCTTCCTATCAGAAGCACAACATGCCCAATCAGAATCAGTGTAACTGGTCAATCTCACTCCATCCCCCTGGCTATAATACAAACCATAATCCATTGTCCCCTGCAAGTATTGCAAAATGTGTTTTGCAGCAACCCAGTGCATCCTCCTGGGCTCACACATGAACTGGCTCATCGTGTTGACTGCAAAACATATATCTGGTCTGGTGTTGACCAAATACATCAAGGAACCAATCAACTGTCTATACAATGTGGGATCCACCAACTCGGAATCTGAAGCGTGAAGATTCTTCCAGTTGGTGATCATCGGTGTCGACATGGGTGTATAATCCTCCATGTGGAATCTTCCAAGGATGTCCACAATATACTTCCCCTTCCCAGGAAGAAAGTCCCCTCCTCCTGCCACACCTCCAAACCCAAAAAGTAATGCATCAAGCCAATGTCCTTCATCTCAAACTCCGACGCAAGATCTAACTTACAGTGCTCTATCAGTCTCTCTGCACCCGTAATGACCAAGTCATCCACATGCAGCACCAAAATGAGAGGCTCCTCACCTATCACAATAAATTAAAGGCTCGGATCTGCGTCACTCTTTGTGAAACCCATCTCCTGCAAGTATGTATCTATCCTGGAGTACAAAGCTTTGGGAGCTTGCTTCAGGCCATAAAGGGCCTTCTTCAGTCTACACACATGGGACTCCTTCCCATGCACCTCAAAGCCCCGTGGCTACTCAATGTACACCTCCTTTTATATGAAGCCATTGAGAAATGCGGCCTTCACATCCATTTGGTGGATCTTCCAACCCATCTCTGCTGCTATCGATATGATGGAGCGAATTGAAGTATATCGAGCCATGGGAGCGAAGGTCTCCTCATAATCAACTCCCTCTACCTGGGAGAACCCTCTAGCCACAAACCTTGCTTTGAATTTCTCAATGCCACCATCTGCAGCATGCTTTACCTTGTAAAGCCATTTGGAAGTAACCACGGATTTTCCCTCAGGCCTCAGCAGCACCTTTCGAACATCATTCTTCATGATAGAAGAATACTCCACCTGCATGGCCTCTCTCCAAACCTGATAGCTAGCTGCCTCCTCATAGCTAGAAGGCTCATAGTAAGTGGTGTTTGAAAATATTTTCATATAGATACAGAACCTATTAGGTGGTATACTCTCTCTGACTGGCCTCTTTGGCCCAACAACATATGTGGCCTCTCTCAAGGTATCCTGAAGCCACTTGGGCTTCCTCTTCCTTGAGCACACTTCTCCCATTAGAGAATGAAACTCCTCCTCCTCATCATCAGGAGCCTGAACTGCTGACTGTATGTCTGATGTCCTCCTACCTAAATCTAAACCTGTAGACGCTAAAATATCGTGTGAACTATCCATCAATGGAATCCCTAGTGAAGTGCTCTGCGGAATGCTCTGCATGCTACCCGAAGCACCACCCATCTAACTCTGCGAGCCACTGCTCACTGATGAACCTGACACCGTAATCGATGTACCTCCAAATCCTCTTGATCCCTACCCACTGGATCCCTGTGCCTGACTTAGCTGCTCCTAAGGGTCTGGCCGATCCAGATATTCTATCTCCCGTGACCTTCTGAAGGCCTTGTCCTCCTCGAACTTCACATCCCGCCTAACAAAAAATCTCCTCTTTGCAGGAATATAAATCCGAAAGGCCTTTGAGGTCTCACTGTAGCCCACAAAGACACCCTTATTTGAGGTTGGGTCTAGTTTGGTCCTCTTATCCTTGGGTACATAGGAGTATGAAATACACCCAAAGATACGAAGATGACCAACATTAGGCTTCTTCCCAGAAAAAACCTCCTCCGGAGTCACATGCCCCAAGGCACGATGCAGACTCCTGTTCTGCAAATATACAACAGTGTTGTAGGTCTCTGCCCATAAAAACAATGGTAACCCCTGATCATGTAACATGGATTTGGCAACCCCAACGATGGATCTATTCTTCCTCTCTGCAACCCCGTTCTGTTGAGGGTTGTAAGGAACTGTGAACTCCCTCCTAATGCCTGCCTCTGCACAATACTCAACAAAATCACCAAGGGTGTACTCCCCTCCATTGTCCGACCTCAGAGAATTGATCTTTCGACCTGTCTGAGTCTCCACAAGAGCTATAAACTCCTGAAACCTCTTGAAAACCTCACTCTTGGTCTTCGAGAAATAAATCTAGGTCCTCCTAGAGTGATCATAAATGAATACAAAATAATACTCATATCCACTCAAGGAAACATGAAACATCTGACTGCTCACATCGGAATGAATCAAATCAAGTATCCTAGTTGATATACTGTCACTGCTGGGAAAACGGGATTTGGAAAAATTTCCCATAGCACATCCTCTGCATGTATCAAAGTGATCAGTACTAAAATCTGGCACACCTGTAGTGATCTCTCGCGATGAACTCAAGGCTAGATGATACATGTGCCCCATATTGCGGTGCCAAATCTCGCACAACTCTGAACTGCTAGCTCTGTTGTCAGTACTACTGCTCAATGCCAAAAGGGGCTGAAATGTAAACTTGTACACTTTTGCATGGCTTACACCAATCACTCTAGCTAAATCAGCTGGAGCACCCCTGGGATATATCAGCACCTGTCCTCTCTTGAACAATATCTCATATCCTCTGTCCTCCAATACTGAGACGGATATGAGGTTCTTCCTCATCCCTGGCACATATAGAACATTTGACACCTTCAAGGGAGGTTTGGGTTCCCTATCAAACGTCAATGTTCCCACACCGACTGCTCTAACAATGCTATCATCTCCAAGTACTACCTCTATATCAGTGCCACTCTCTGAAAGCTCTGAGAAGTATTCACGGACTCCTGTCATATGACGTGAAGCCCCACTGGCAACATACCAGATACCTGAAGGTGCTCCGCTAGTGGAGGAAAATGCACACTCCCTCTCAACCTCCGTGGCAGGTGATCCTGCACTAGTGGACTCACAAGCAATGAACCCATGAAACTCCTAGTCAAAGCTATCCCTAAAGTCCTCTATCTCTTCTGATGCTGCCATGCTTTGGTTCTTCTCCTTCTTCTTCTTCCCCGGACACACAACTCCATAGTGTCCCATCTCATAACAATTCCAACACTTCACCTTGGAATAGTCCTTCTGCGTGTTCCCTTGTTTACCTTTACCTTTGCCTTTGCACCCACCAACACTTGTGGAAGCTTGCTTCTTTCCCTTGCCTTTCTTGCCTCCTGCCAACAGTGCTACATCCTCATCCTGCTCAACTAGTTTGGTTTCCACAAGCTGGCTCTTTCTGATTTCTATATGTATGCAATCATCCCATAACCTCTCCCAAGAGGGAAGGGTATCACGTGCACAAACCCCATCGGTAAATTTTAGCCATGAACTGGGAAGACTATTCACTGCAATCTGCACCAAATCAGTGGGTGGAATGACCTCTCCAACTACTGCCAATGCATCTCTCACATTAGTAATCTTTATGAGATATCTAGCTGCACTATCAGTCTTACCCATCTTAATAGTATTTAGCTTCTCCCTTAGGACCATTTTCATGTTATCATTGGTACTCTGGTAGAGATTGGTCAATGCTGTTCACATCTCATGAATATATCTCTTTCCTCTCACATGAGGAATGTAATGGTCTTTGATTCCATCTAGAATTAGTCTCTTACCCTTGTTATTCTTTTTATTAAATGCTGCCAACTGAACATCATCAGTAGGCACATTAACAGGGTGTTGTGCGGTATGCACCATGATATCCTAGAATTCTCCCTCTTCAAAGATGCTCTACATTCTCTCATTCCAAACACTGTAGTTGATATGCCCATCCAACATATCCTCCACCCTCAAGCCCAAAGACATGCTTGTTGTCCTAAATATAGTGAAAATAGCACTGCTGTAGTAAAGGTACTATTTTCTGTGTAAAAAATCAGCTTGCTGTAATTTTTCTTCTTGCTATCCCAAAACTGCACTTTTCAGCAAACTAGCTCTGCTACCATGTAGAAATTTTGGTTCCCAACCCCGGTTTTCAGTTTCTCCTTATTTCTCCCATAAAGTTAAATGCCCATTTCCATAGCCATACGTTCAACAAGCTGGAAAAATAAATATTTTCTGAAAACAAAAATTCTGGAAATTTCACAGTGCTGAAATGCAGAAATAAAAACTCAGAAAATTAAATCAGCCACACAGAATTTTGACATGCTGATTTTTGGTCAACTTAACCCTGGAAAAACCCCTTACAACTCTTGGGGGAAAAAAGTTCGAAAGCTCTCTTTATTTCTGAATATGCTTTTACAGTGAACAGTAAAACATAGAAAAATTATAGCAAATACAAAACCCACTTATCTCGATTTCCATGTCAACCTCCAATCTAGAAAATCATGCCAACAAAAAAATATAAATTTACAGAAAAATTACAACATAAAATGCTGTACTTGTAGCCTCAAAAAATGTTTCAGAATATGCCTTTATGGACTGTATGGATTCTGTACGGAAATGTATAGCAAATCCTCCTCGATTTTTGAGCCCCGAAATAGCCTCAAAATTCGTGCCCTTTGTTGTTGAAAATCGCTCCTCGAAATCTGCACTATACCTTGCCTTGAAATGCGTGTAATCTTGCTATACAGATTTTATATCTCAGTAAACGTGCTAATAAATGCTGCTGTCCAGAAATGCTACCTTGGGAAATGTGCCCTCTTGATGTACGGATTTTATGTGTAGTTATACTGCTCTTCCTCTGCTCATAAATTTCTCTTCAAATTTCTCTCCTCCTCTCTCAATCTGCTCATGAAAGAATGAATGACCTTTTCCCTCCTTTTCTTCCTTTAACCTAACCCTAAGTGACTTTTGGGGAATCCCTAAATCTAATGGCTGAGATAAATTTATATCTAGGGCTGAGATTAAATGCTCATTTAAATCTCACTTTCTATTTTTTAATGCACCCCACTTTAATAAAGACCCACTAGTCATTTATTTCCAAAGTCAATTTTCCTTTCTAATTTTACATTGACTTTATTAAAGTCGCTTTTAAATTAGATTTGAATTTATAACTTTATAAAGTCACTTTAGGAGAAAAATTAAATTCTTTTGGACACTTTTCCCTAGGCCAAAGATCAAAGCCTTAGGGAACCACCTCTCCTCCGGTAACCAAATTTCAACACAAACTGAAAAAGAAACTCACCAAAATGATAAGGAAAATAAAACCAAAGGGAAGAAGACAGATAGACATTGAAACTTTTGTAATCGTGATGGCCATATAGAGTCCAAATGTTTTAAGAAGATGGAAGCCTTAGAAGTAGCAATGAAGAAGCACAACATCAATTTGGAGCACTCTTCACCTTCATCTTCAGGAATGGCACTTTTTTCTTGTGGTTGTCAAGCATCAAGATATGTTTATGCATTAAATGTATCTTCTTATTCTCATTCTCATGGGTGGCTCATTGATTCTGGAGCTTCTTACCACATGGCCAAAAATAAAGCCATGTTCTCTCCTTTAAATGATTGTAGCACCAAACATATTATGTTGGTGACAATAGATATCTTAGTGTTGTAGGATCTGGAACCATTCATCTAGATAATGGTCAGTTTAATGATGTACTATGTGTTCCTACCTTGTCATGCAACCTTCCCTCTGTTTATCAGATAACTCATTCAGGTGAAGTGAAAATCGTAGAATTCTCACCTCATGATGTTGTGATCAAGGACCTCAAATATCCTAGACATGTTTTAGCTACTGACATTGCTGATGATTCCACAAGGTTGTATAATTTTGACAACTTTGGGTCATCATGTCTTCCATCCGTTTTTTTTGCTCATAATGATGATGTGAGGAAACTTTGGCATGAGCGATTTGGTCACTTAAACAATCGATCTCTTCAAACTCTATGTTAAGAAATATGGTGACAGGTCTTCCTATGGTATCTTTCCGAGATGGTGTTTGCTTCGGATGTGTACTTGGAAAACATCATCGGGATAGTTTTGACAAACATGCCTCTTGGCACGCTTCAGCCCCTTTGTAGCTTGTGCACAATGATTTATGTGGTCCACTTCCTATTTTTTCTTTCTCTGGTTGCAAGTACTTCTTAGCTTTCATTGATGATTTTTCTCTGGTTTCAAGTACTCAAGAGTGAATTTTTTTAACATGTTCTTGGCCTTTAAGGCCTTTGTTGAGAAACAATCTGGACATCCAATTCTTAAGTTAAGATCAGACAATGGAGGACAATATGTTAACAACAAATTTATCAACTTCTACACTGAGCATGGCATTCAATTGCAACATACGGTTCCATATACTCCACAAAAAAATGGTGTAGCTGAAAGGAATAATTGCACCTTAAAAGAAATGGCTAATTGTATGCTTCAATCTAAAGGACTTAGTCTCAATTTTTGGGCAGAAGCAATTAACTATGAAAATTACATAATAAATCGCACTCCTACCAAAGTTTTAAAGAATATAACTCCAAAAGAAGCTTGAAGCTCAATCAAACCAGATGTAAGTCACTTTCTTGTTTTTGGAAGTGATGCTTAGGCCCATATTCCAGATGTGAAACATAAAGCCTTAAAACCTAAGAGTGAAAGATGCATTTTTGCTGGATATTCTGAAGATGTCAAAGGATATAGACTTCTTCAATCAAAATCCAAAAATATAATCATTAGAAGAGATGTAAAATTTGATGAAAATATATTGGCATGTGAGCCTAGTTCGGTGGGTGTGCCACCTTTGGTTTGTGAGCCTGATTCGACATATGTGCCACCTCTCTCTCTCTATCTTATATTCTTAATAACATTCCTTCTAGTTCATATGATGACATCGAGGATGAAAATCCTCCTCCCTCTCTTGAAGTTATTCATTTTACTCCACAGCTTCCAAGATGGTTCTGCTCTACTCGGGATGCAACAGGTTCTCTTACAGGTGACCCTGCAGATCGCCGAAATACACGTTCTTAGCTGGAAAGAGCCTCTTCCTTATTGGCTCAAGTTCCAGAAAATCCTGATCCATAGACCTTTGAAGAAGCCTCCAGTCATCCAGATTGGGATGAAGCTATGAATGAAGAATATCGTTCCTTATTGGTGAACAATACTTGGGATATTGTTCCTCTTCCAAAAGGAATAAAACTTGTCAGATGCAGATGGGTTTACAAAAAAAAGTTTGGACCAGATGGAAAAGTGGATAGACATAAATATCTTCTTGTCGCTAAAGGATTTTCACAAGTTGAAGGAATTGACTATACTGAAACCTTCTCCCCTGTTGCCAAAATGAATTCTATCCACCTTGTTCTTTCCCTTGCTGCCTCTTTTAAATGGGAATTCCATCAGATGGATGTTAAATACGCCTTCTTACATGGAGATTTGAATGAATAAATCTACATGGAAAAACCCCCTGGCTTTATCCAAAATGACTCTATCCTTTTTTTGTCGCCTTAGGAAGTCTCTCTATGGTCTCAAACAAGCTCCTCGGGCTTGGTATGCCAAAATTGATAGATTTCTCTTAGATAATGGATTTTATAGATGTCATTCTGACAACGCTGTCTACACCAGGAAAGTGGGTAAGTCCTTCACCATCCTTGTTCTTTATGTTGATGATATTATCCTTACTAGTAGTGATCCTAACCATATAAACCATGTGAGGTCTAGCCTCAAAAAGAAGTTTGAAATGACAGACTTAGGACACTTGCATTATTTCCTTGGTCTTCAAGTCTTGCAATCTGAAGAAGGTATTACCCTCTCTCAGTCCAAGTATGCCTGTGATCTTATACACAACTTTCACATGGAAGACTGTAAGCCAAACCCTTCTCCCTTTCAGTCTAGAGTCAAGCTTTTAGTCACTTGTACTACCCTTGAATTTGATGCTACCTTATACCGTCAAATTGTTGGTAAACTTCTGTATCCAACCCATACCCATCCTGACCTTTCCTTTGCCATTGGTCTTGTCGCTCAGTTTATGCACCAACCTCATGAAAGTTACTGGAAAGCAGCTAAAAGAGTACTTCGACATATTCTAGGTACAGTTTAGTTCAAGATTCATTACAATGTAGGAGCATCTCCATTGTTGATTGGTTTCACTGATTTTGATTGGGCTAGTGACCTTGATGATCGAAAGTCTACTGCAGGATATGTATTCAATCTTGGTTCATGACCTATTACATGGTCTTGTAAGAAACAAAGTGCCATCTCTCTTTCTTCAGCAGAAGCAGAGTATCGTGGTGAAGTTGAAGCTAGCAAGGAAGTCATGTGGCTTCGTTAGATCCTGTCTGAATTTGGTCTTCATCAGCAGCATCTAACTACACTTTGGTGTGATAATCAGAGTGCCATTCAGCTATGTAAAGATCTAGTTCAGCATCAGCGTATGAAACATATTGAGCTCCACATACACTTCATCAGAAATCTCATTCATGATCGTGTTCTTGAAGTGCGATATTGTCCAACCAATAATCAAGTAGTTGATATATTTACAAAGGATCTCACATAATCGAAGTTTACCAAACTTCCATCCATGCTTGGAGTTCGGGAAAGTTATCATTAAGGGGGGATAGGCTCTAATGCCTCCTTCCTTCTCCTATTATGTCACCTTTGTAAATCCTTCAATCCTATCCCAATTTGTTCTTAAGGGGGGATGTTAGGATATTTCGACACATAGGAAATAGGCTCCTTTTGTGTCACTTCAATCCTATCCCAATTTGTTCTTAAGGGGGGATGTTAGGATATTACGACACATAGGAAATAGTTAAGAATAAATTATTCTAGTGTAGAGTTAGGTAAAGTGTGTTTCTTTACTATGTACATTTGTAACTTATAATCTGACGGTCACGATTTGTAGTGATCCGACGGTTCTATCTCTCCTTGGTATTAACGACACTTGATCCGTGGCTTAACACTCGATTGGTCCATGATCTCTATTTAAAGAGCATGGAGGGTCATTTGTTCAGTAACCATTTATGAGAGAAACATATGTAACATTTCTTTTTATATTAATAAATTTCCTGAAGTGGCCGCGTTGGCTCAGGCTGTGGACTGTTTCCCTCTTTGAGGGTTTTAACCACGTGATAATACTGGTGTACTGATTTGTGAGCAGTGACCTTTGGTTTTTGATCTAAGGAAGTTACCCTATAAATTACTACAAAAGCCAAAGGAAATTTTGAGTTCGGTACAAAATACTTCAATCCATATGATCCGAGGGGAATTTGCAAGGACCACTGTGCGGGAATCTGCTACAATTGGGTCAGCAGGGCATTTCATTGGCTGAAGGAAGATCCATGGAATAATTGCTTCAATTCCTCCAGACCCTGCAAGTTGGGTAGTATAGCCAGGACTTCATAGGCCACTCTGCCGACGACAACAACTCGAGAAGAAAAAAAAAACATAAGGCAACAACCCTATATAAGATAAGGGAAAGAGAAAGGTTGCCGACAGTGCAGAGAGAGAATAAATTCAGAAGATGAAAGCAAATCCAATTTTCACACAAGAAACTTTGGGATCAGAAGTAAAGAGTAAGTAGAGGATAAAGAGAATAGAGTGGAGGAAGAGAGAAAAGCAGAGCTTTCAGTAAGTATGATTGAGAGCGAAAAAATTAGAACAAGAATTGAGGGAGGAATGAGAGAAAAGGAGGAGAAACATAAGCATGAAGAAGAACAGAGGCAAGATGTAACGGTAGGAGAAACAAAATTGATTCAAGTTTAAGAGCAAGAATAGAACCAACCAGTAGCAGAGGGAGAGTGTGAACAATTGAAGGATCAAGAGCTTGCTCAACAGATTGAAGACTTGATTGAAGTTGTGGACATGGAGTTGGAACTAGAGCTGCAGGATGGAGATGTTGACCTGATACCCATCACACCATAGGTCATTGTTTAGTCTCCACCACCTCTAGTCGTAGAGTTAGCCCCAAGTGAGTAAGGTGACATAGTTCCTCTTGATGATGATAGAATAATGGATGTGTACAATCTATCATATGAAGAACTCTAGAAGAGGATTGTACATATACGAGAAAACATTTCCTAGATGATCATGCAACACCTACATTCATTAGACAGATGGTGATAGTGGCCAACATCAACAGGAATCCCAATTCCATTTTCGAAGCCAACTTGGCCTTTGTAGATGCAACATGATCAAACACTCAGTATTTGACAACCTAGAATAAGAAATTGGTACAAAATCTACAGGCTCTCCGACAAGAGATAGAACAAATCTGCACAGCAGCATAGAACACAGCTTCCACACATGTCTACTTGGAGGAAATGAGAGCAAAGACACTTGGTGAATTATCAACACTTGGAGAGACCATGCGGGACTTCTACGAGGAGCTCATGACCATACATAATGCAGTTGTCTTCTTGCATGGTTTGCAACAACAAAGAAAATAATTTTTCAAAACTCTTAAGAATGTGTAAGCTGCTATCACCATTGTGCAAGAATGGACGATGTGATACAAAGGGGCACCACTTAACTTGGTAAATAATATGAAGCCATAGGTAGAGCTAGAGAAAGCAAGATTTCAAATTTTGATTTAGAACAACAATAAACTCGCCTTATTCATTGAGAATATTCAAGCCTTAAGTGTACGATTACAAAAAAAATTGGATTTCGTGGTGAGAACACAAAAGATCCCATCATTCGTCTCACTCACCGAAGCTAAACACAAACATCAAGTGAGGCAGGAGATCGAAGAGTACTTGGAGCGGGTGAAAAAAATCACCACCAAGGAGGATTCAGAGTTGAATAGATAGAACATGAAAAACTACATTAACCGTCCTGTCTAGATCATAACAATGTTGCCACTGCTTGAGAAAGAAGTTAAGACTAGTTCCAAATCATTGTACGCGGATGCTATGGAGGCTAGAGTCCAATTCCATCCATACACCATCATGTAGTTTGGTGTGTTGTGGAGGTAAATCCCCTCTACGGACAGAGGCGATCCAACTAGCCCTAGATTGGGTCTAGCAACAATCGAATCACGTAATGATGTTGGTTCCTAGTTATAAGAAAGACAAAGATCGCGATAAGTAGCCTACCTCAAATCCCACGCTGCTGTTTTCGAGGAAGAAGTGGCACTCCTCGTCCCTATCCTGACAGATCACAATCCTTCCATTTGACACATCCGAATACCTGTACACATGCAGAGAAACAATGACATACAATGTAATATTCAAAGCATATAACTATATATCAGTCAGAGAAGATATAATTCATTGCATTACATAAAAAAGTAGACACACAAATGGAACCAAAATCAAAGTCGCTTATATTATAGATGACAAAAATGGATATTACAACTAAATGATCTGACGCTATGATCTTCCTTCGGCGAGGCTTGCAGCGGAGCACGTCTCAACAAAGCTCGTCAGGGATTATACAGAACTCTCCCTCTCACAAGGTTCTCCTTGGCTCTGCTCTTGATCGTCACTAAACTATCATTTCCTTCCCAAAATTTCAGCTAGCTTGCAAATGGAGAGGGCAAGATTTTATAGATGGAGGAAGAGAAGTTGGGATACCTATAATCATGGGATAGGTCCTATCTCTTAGGAAGGTTCCATGAGAGGTGGAAAATGACTTCCTATACATGGAGATACAGAGCCAAACCACTCAATTTCTTTTGATGATTCATTCTGGAGTATGTTAGAATTAAACTTTCGCCATTTATTTTAAAAAAAAATTCCTTAATAGGCTTGGTGCTAGTGAAACACAGGGACAGAGCACTAGCTGGCACGCCCTCTAGTGTGGATTTCCCCCACTGGCGCGAGGGATGAACTGGATAGTCATGCCAAGGCTAAAACATCTGTTGTTAGGGTTTTTCAGAGGAAATTTTCTTCAGGAGAATGTTTGTCCTTATGTAGGAGGATGCCATGAAGGTTTTTTCAGGACATTTTACTGTTCACAGGACATGGGAATAGTCCTTCAATGTACGGGATGAGGGATTGCAAGGACGGTGACAAAATGCTGTGTAACAGATGCCCCATAAAGCATGAGGTCCGAGAGAGAGGGAGGGGTGAAATGATTTATGAGAACGCGCCCAACTGAAAACATTGCCATCGGAAGACCTGCAAATATAAATACAACTGATATCTCTAATACATGATATGTGGTATGGGCGCAACCATCCATAATAGAGTGTACAATAACCAGGATCCAAGGTATGGACGTAGCCATCCAGCAAAGAAGGATCAACAAGTAGATTTGGGTATGGTTGCAACCATCCAATCAAATGAGTCATGTAATAAATCATGATAATAATCTACAAATAATCCGCAGCTTGGATGTTTATCAGACAAAATCCAGGGTCTTACGCTCCATCTGTTAGCCACCTAAAAAATTTGCCATATCAAATGGTGGCTAAAACTCTTTTAGCCTTTAAGAAACAATTCATGTTCAAATTTTTAGTTCTTAAAGTCTTATGAAGATATTTACCCTTTGAGTTAATCTTCACTGTTGTTTCCCTCATAATCCTAAAGAACTTGTTGTTTTCCAAAAGAAAGACTGCTTAAAACTCCATCTTTCATCATTTTCACTCATAAAACAGTTCCATTTTTCACCCTTTTTCCTCCATAAAATCCTTTAAAAACCCTTCATCTAACCTATAAATAATTCCAAAAACCCTTTTAAACCTTATGTTCCCCTTTCATTTGGTTTAAAAACTCTTATTTCACCTATCGGAACCTCCACTTTGGCTTAAAAACACTATTTTTGGGCCTAAAAACAATCTTTTGCGCTTAGAAAGAGTTAAGCCCCTAAGGTCTTATGTCCGTTAAATCCTGACCTCCATATGTCCTAAAGCCCCGCAATTGGGTGCTAAAGGCCTTAAACCAATTCGCCAACCCTTTTTTCCTTTGTTTCTCATTTACCCCAATGTTTTGGTTTGAGTTAATCCAGACTGTTGTTCTCTGTAGATCAACGGCCCTCGGTTTATCCACTCTTTACCCGTCCATCATGCCTTCCCTTTTCCCTTTTCAAAACTCCACCCCTTGATCAAATTTTGATCATCCATTCATCAAATTGGACGATCGGGATTAAACCCGATGAACCATTCGACCTGCTCGCTCCACGACAAAGGACCACACGTCATCATGGGCCCCACTTACCTCTTTAACCCACATCTTTTTACCGTCGCATGCGATCCGCACCATCGGATCTGGGTCCTCTGATCCGACGGTCGACGATGCGTTTCACATTTTTTTTTCACTCCTGAGTTAACACTGAAAAAGAACGCGAAATGGGCGGTATTGAAAGGACAGGTGTCAAGCAACGTACCGTATAGCGTTATTTTTGTGAATACCGCCCACCCCCCTCAATGCCGTGAAAACCATTAATGGTTTTCCGCCAAACCACTATTCTCTGCAACTTAATTTTCGGCTTTAATCCCGACTGTTGATCTCTGAGATCGAATGGTCCTATTTTAATCTTTCCCCATTCAATTTTTACCCAACCTTCTCCCAAACGACTTGATCGGGAAATCTCCACCATTCATTATTCTAATCGAATGGCCCTCATTATATCACGACCCCAATTCATTTGCCTTCATCCATTCTCCCCAAAAAATTCATCGAACGATCTCAACCGTTGATTATGCTAATCTAATGGCTCTGATTTAACCTCGCGCCCAAACTTCCAAAGCAGCCGTTAAACCTATTTTCGCAGGATTTTCATAATTTTTGTTTGTTTTTTGCAGGTTATACGGATTTTTACACAGTTTTAAAAATGAAACGAAGTCCAGGGATGATGATCCACAGGCCATTATCCATAAAGAAAGGGAATCTGCGGGGTTCAAACTATGATTCTACCCATGCCTCATGAGCATTGGTGATATCATGAAACGCTCTGCGCACATGCAAACATGCAAACACAGTCAGAATCCATTAATTGAAGAGTATCAGCATTAAAGACACAGGATGAAAGCATAAAGTGAAGAATTAAAGATTTTTATCAGAGTTTAAAGGGATTAAGGCACAAATTCGGGAATCAAAAGCCTATTCCACAATCAGCAAGGATGAAGACCCAAGAAATGAAGATCAAGGCCTAATTAGGCCTACGCACAGAACAAAAGAAAATTAAAAGTGTTTTAAGGAAAAAAAAGAAGAGAAATATCAGTCCGAAAGGCCTCCACTGCCACATCAGAGGCTAATTGAATCCTCCTCAGCTACCAAAGTGCCACTTGTAGCTTTCATAAATCAAAAGAAGGCATAGTTATTGCCTAGTCAGTGATATTTTGTTTAAAGACAACCAGAGTTATTTCCAGCCTGCCTAAAGAGTTTTAAAGTCAACAAAATATTCCAAGTAGCCTAAAAACTTAATGAAAACCAATTAATACAGAGAAATATTAGAAAAATTCTGCATTGAGCCTCTCAAAGGAAGAGAGGCATTAACTTGTATTAATTTAACCTAGAGATCTTTTCTTTGATCCCACCTCCTCATTTTCTTATAAAATCTCCTTGAGGAGCACATTGTAAAGGGTTGGTTATTGGATTTTTGATGTAATAGTTGATGTATTCGAGTCATTGTTGAATGTAAATAAATTATGAAGCCTTGAAGCTCTGTTAAGTTATTGAAAAAGTTAGGCTGAGAAGAGTTGTTGCTGTGATGAAACATTGGACTTGTAGTTTGTAACTGGATTGAAAATCAATATACAAGCTGATTTTTGGGATCCTGGTCTATATCATTGTTGAAGTACCTCTTAATTTTATTTCTTTCCTTCCATGTATGCCATTTTTTTCACTTTTCTCTGATAAAGAACAACAAATATAGAGCTAGGATTTACTGTTAAAAGTACCCTACTCTCACTGATAAGCTTTATCTGTATGTTTTCCTCCAATTGTGTATTTAAGAATGACTTAAGTTAAGTGTAAACATTATCAAGGAATGTTGGTTAGTCCATGTCTTGATGTGAAAAATTAGATAGGAAGTTCTTGAATGATATTTTCATTACATGCTAAGTAGAGTTAAACTAGAAAAGTTTATGGTTTTCCTGTCTTCTAGTTCTTTCTCCAAAGGTTGTTTGAAGGTTTCCCTAAGAGTATGCTGAAAGCAGGCCTAGATTTTAATGCATCTGACTTGATCTTAAGCTACACTTTGTTTTCTTATCTGTTTTCATCCCTTCTGAAAGTAGTCATGTGGATTACTAGATTGTTTGTCTGATAAGTTAGCTTTAATACAAGCTTGTCCAAAGAAGTTTATGGTTAGCCCTGTCTTTGGTTGGTTTCAAACAGTTGCTTAAAAAGGATGTTCTTGTATTGAAAGTTGATAAATCCTCGTTGAAAGTATTGGATTTTTCCACCTTCTCAACACTTTTAATGTTCCACTCCATCATTTAATCTAAAGGATCTTTTGATATAGATGACTTGCCCCTTGGACCACTCTTGAAATTGTTTCACAATTAAACCCTTTTGTGACTCCATTTCCCAATGGTTTAAAGTTGTTTTCACACTAATCCTATCTGCTGAACACTTCTCAATATACTTGCATCTTACCCCTCTTTTGATCTCTTTCATTTTGTGATATTCCATCCAATTAAATATCATACCTGAACAACCAAACAAACAAAAAACCCTTGTTCTTAATAACTAGCCTAATATCATACTTGAAACCTTAAAAGATAAATCAATCTTTGCACTTATAGAGAGTGTTAGGTCTCTGTAATTTATTAGCAAGATTGGGAGAGTCCAATCACAGAGTTAACATCATTTCAACCAACTTTGGGATTCTAGGATCTAGCCCTCCTGAATCCAGAGAGGGATCTCTCCAATATGTACAAAGATGGATATTGTCTTTGAAAAGCTTAAGGTAATGATATTAGGCTAGTTATGAAGGCCAAGGGTTTTGTTTTGTTTTGGATGGTTGAGCATGAAATGTTACTTGAGGGGAAAGTACTAAGTGCAAAAGTTTCAAAAGTGAGAAGTTGCAAGCAAATAGAACAGTTTTGGCAGATAGATAGATATAACGCTGGTTTTTAGTCCATTGGGCTATGGAGTCACATCTGGGCTTTAATTGAACAACAACATCAAGTGTGATCCAAGGGGCAAGTCATCTATACCACAAGATTATTGAGATTAAAATGATGAAATGGAAACATTAAAATGTTGGAGGGGTGGAAATTGATAATAATTTCTCAGAGGATTTATAGTCAGTCCAAACAAGAAAAGCCTTTTAAGTAACTGTTTTAAAACCAACCAAGGACAGGGCTAACCATAGACTTCTTGGGCAAGTTCTTATTAAAGTAGCTTAATTGACAAACAATCCAGTGATCCACATAATTACCTTCAGAAAGTATGAAAACACATAAGAAAAACAGAGTGTAACTTAAGATCAGATAAAGTACTTTTAAACCTAGTCTGCTTTCAGTCAACACCAAGGGAAACTTTCAGAATCTGCCTTTGGAGAAAAGAATCTAGGAATCAAGGCAAACCATATCTTCTCTAGTCTAACTTTAATAGAAAATAATGGAAATAACATTCGAGAACAATGTTTGAGCAAACAGAAGGACGAGGGAACGCCAACATTCCTAACTGTTTAAACTGTATTGAATCATTCTTAAATAAACAAATATGAAGAAAACATTAAGATAAATATTTCTCAGCCAGAGAAGGATACTGCTATACAGAAAATCCTAACCCTGTTTAAACTGTTCTTTACAGAGGGAAAATGAACAATATGGCATACATAGAAGGAAAACGATTAACAAAGAAAGAAGCACTTCACCAATGATAAAGACCGGGATCCCAAGAAATAGCTTTTATATTGATCTCAAACTAGTTACAATATTCAAGTCCAATGTTTCAGTTTAGCAATCATCTTCACTATTCAACCTAACTACTCTAGCACAAACAGAGCTTCAAGGGCCAGTGAACACGATGTACAAATAGAAGTCTCGAGCTCAAGTGTATTTCAAAGTTCTGCAACCAACAACTCCTCATCTTCCGTAGAAGTACTTATAGGAAGATGAGGAGGTGATATTTTAACAAAATATCTCAAGGACAGTTAATGTAGAGTGAAGACTTCTCAGCCCTTTGAGAGGCTCGAGGGAAAAATTTACAGGTGGATCACTACATTAACTGTTTCACAATAAATATCAAAGCTCGGTGGAAGCTTTGTTTGACTTTGAGGCTCTGTGCATGTTTTGGAGTAACTCTGTAGATATTTATTCATTGGTTTCCTTGCAGAAGTAACTCCCTGGCTGTGCTGGAGGCGGATATATGATTTTCTTCAATAACTCAGCCTTTGGTTTGAATGGTTTGAGGCAAAAGGTGGCCTTTACGGTAGCTGAGGAATTAATTCGCCTTTAGTTGAAACGGTGGAAGCCTTTCTGTCTGTTTAAACGCTTATGATTTTTCTTTAACTGTGTTTAATTTGGGGATTAGGCTTTTGATAGTCAATCTTAGCCTTAATCCCTAAATTTGTCTTCAATCTTCTGCTCTGCTGCGCTCTGTTCTTCAACACTGATACTCTTTCAACTGTGTTTTTAATAAAACAGTGTCTTGTCGATGTGCAGGGCCGCGCTGGGCTCGTATGGCATCAACGCCTATGAAGCGTTGATGAAACATGTCTTCAAACCCTCTATATCTCTTTCCCTTTGATAAACGAAAGACCAGAGGATCGTCACCCTCAGCTTTTATTTTCCTTTGTTATAATGGAAAAAGCATTGGGACCCGCAAAACACAAACAATTTTTTAAGAAATCCTGCATTTTTGGGGAAAAACTGCTTCAGAAGGCGGGGGAGGAGCGTATCCATCAGATGAAAACATCCAACGGTGGGAGATTTGCGTAGACGAGGCGAAAAGGAGAGCGGGGAGATGAACAAGTCGAAGTGATTTTGGACCGTCCGATCTGGACACGTGGACGGTCCAGATTCAATCGGAGGATCGCAATCGGGGGTAGCGAGTAAATGCACCGATTTGAAACATGCGATGCGATTTAGCGCAGACCGTCGATCTAAGATTCAGATCAACGGTGGGAAATGAATCGGGGTAGTCGCAATCGGAGGGATGAGGAAAAGAGTGCGATTTAAACAAAAAACTCCAATGCAATTGCGCAATCGGGAGGGGAGAGGCGATTAAGCGATAGCCGTTGGATCCGAGGATTAGATCAACGGCGGGGAGCGAATCGGAGGAACAGCAATCGGGGGAAAAAATAAATGCATGCGATGGAAAACTCCAATGCGATTAAGTGTTGTCCGTCGATCTGCAGATCAGATCGACGGCGGAGAGTGAATCGGGGGATGGCCGATCGGCGGGTGCAAACAAGTGTATGCGATGGAAAACCCCGATGCGATTGGGCGCTGGCCGTTTGATTGGCTTACGATCAACGGTGGAGATTAGTTTTTAGAACGAACCGGAAGAAACCCTGATAATATATCAAAACCCCAAGTTTTTAATATAAACAAAGGTTTAATGGATCAGGACGGAAATAAAATATATACAAAGGATAGGCGCCCTCCTGCGGGGCCTTCGGATATATGGAACGCAAAGGGCCCGGGGCTTAGTACATCAAAGGCCAATCGCAATCGGAATCGCGGGCCTGGTCTTTCCGATCAACCCATTGTGAATTCTCCGATCGCGATTGCGCGATCGGTCTTTTTAATCTAACCATTTTATATTTAACATGTGACTTTGGCTCATTAAATCAAAACTTTAGAAAAGAGGGTTTTTGTAATTTGCAAAGGAAAAATGGGTCGGAAATGAAATATTCACAAGGTTTAAGCGCCGAGGGCGGGCTCAGGGTTATATGAAAATAATATGATCGGGGGTCTTAAGCAGCAAGGCTAATCGCAATCGGAACTTTTGGAGTATGGCAAAGACTTGCGTCTTTGATTCTTTCCGATGCGATTAGCACCTTAACGTATTAGCAAGTGGTTCCTGACCCAAAGCGTATGGTGGGGAAGTGGTTTAGGGCTTAGCCCAAGGGGCTTAGGTCCATAGCAATGAAACTTTGTTTTTTATGAAAAATTTCAAGGTTTTAAATGGATTTGGGGGTTTCGGCACAACTCAAAAAAGAAGTTTTAAACCATGTTAGGAGGATTTTCATGAATGGAAGGAGAAACTTATGAAAAGTAGGGAAATAACATGGAGAAAAAGGGGGAGTAAATGAAGGTTAGTTATGAGTGGGAGAAAGGGGAAAAATGATGGTTTCTTCAGCAGTTTCTTACAGGAAATCAGCATAATTAATAGGGAAAGTGATGAAGATTTTGGACAGAGGCATGAGGCCTACAAGGAGTCTTCGAGAGCCAACAAATTTTAGTAATGAAAAATTGTTCCTTGAAGGCTCAAAACAGATTTAGCCACCTTTTGGTATAACAAAATATTATAGGTGGCTAACAGAGAGATCCCTATTTGGATTCAGGAGGGCTAGATCCTAGAATCCCAAAGTGGTTTTTGATGTAGTCTCTACAGCATTTAGTCTTTTCACTCTACTAAATTACAGAGACCTAAAATTTCTGGCGACCATACTGGGGACTTTCTGAAGTAATAGATAACTTCACAACCCAGATAATCCCATTTTGACAATGAACCAAGTGTCTGCCTAGAGTGGTTTCGATTTTTGATGGTGAACAACTTTCAAGCCCTGAAATCAAGTAAAAATCCTTCACTTGGTGACTCCACTGAACATCAGTAGGCCCGCTGATTTTCCTTAGTTTTCTAAGAAAATCCACTTAGGAATTCTGAGTGAAATCCTTAAAACAAAACATTCATCATTCAGTGCAGTATAGGTGGCTCTCTTCAAGCACTACCAAAGCAAATGGTAATCATGATAGGACTTAGTTGAATCAGTGACAAACTAAGTAATCCTTAGGATTCTCATAGAGCCTTATCAAACCTTGAAGGAATCAGCTAGCTAAGCCATAAGAGTAAACTCTGTTTGTCTCATCACTGTAGCTAAGTGTTGAAAGAGATTTAGGACACTCTCATAACCCATAGGACTGTAAAAACTCAAAAAATCCAAAAATATTTCAGATAGGTATTCAAACCTATTTATGGTGGTGGACCATAAAACATTTTACCTTCACAAAAGCTAAAAATTTTCGACTTGGTGACTCCACAATCCTAAATAGACCTTAAGACTCTACTGGGAAACCCATTACTATCATAATATCATACAAATTCAGTTAAGAAGACTTTGAAGATTAAAGTTTTCTTGCTAAAAGATCAGTTAGCCTCTTAAAGATTGTCATATTTGGTTAAAATTTTCTTGTTGTTGGGTCTCAAAACATAGCATAGTGGCTTCTAAAAGAATTCATACTAGGAGCCATCCTAATCCAAATCCTCCTAATATAGTTGATAATCCTGAAAGCATACTTAGGAAATCTCCTAAGGCCCAAGCTTCAACTGTTGTTAGGTCACTCCATAGAGATAATTCTTTTCCTGAAAACCTTGTAGCTCTACAAGATTCACAAGTTGACTTAAGAAACCCATTCAGAACTATGTCACTTGATGATATAGATCAAATATATTTTGAGTCTCCACCTTCATCCCAAGTTAGAGGTGAACATATTAATAGCAGAGAAACTACCCCTCCCGATTTCCATTTCATCCATAATTTTGGTTTCTCTCATCCTAGATCTGCTCAACAATCTCTTGCTGTTCCATCCACTTCTATTATCCATACACCCACTGTTCAATTCACCCCATTCCATCAACCCCCTCCCATTTTACATCCTCCACCTGTAAACCCCCCACTTTTCCCACAACCTCCTATCATGGCAACATGGTATGCCCCTCTAGTCCTTCCTTTACCTCTAGTCAATCTGCCATAGGAATATCAGTCCAACATGCCATTGTATGATGCTAGTGGTGCTACTATTGCTTCACAACATGTGGACAAGATGAATGACTATTTTGACATAAATGAGATTGATGATGAAACTGTCAAACTTAGGTTATTTTCTCAAATTCTAGGGGGAGAAGCAAGAAAATGGTTCAAAAGCTTAACCCCTAATAGTATTAATGACCTCCAAGCCTTTCATCAATTATTTTTAAACAAATGGGAAGTCAGGAAAAACCCTCTCTAAATACTTTCAGACTACAACAATCTCAAAAGAAACACTGGGGAAAGTGTCCAAAATTATTGCACTAGGTTAAATAGTGTTTGTAATGCATTGCCCCAGACTTGAAACCTCCACAAGGCTCAGATTTAAACAAATTTCCTGAAGGATTTGATCCTGAAATGACCTATCAGCTGAGAGAGGGAGATACTTTGACTCTAGAAGATATGTAGAAAGGAGCCTTAGCTGTGGAAGTAAATCTGATGGAGAAAAGAGGAAGGATGAGGAATGAAAGGAAAGTATAATTTAGGGAGGAATCTGCACCCTCCACATCTAGCTCAAAAATGGAAAGGATGATAGAAGAAATGATGAAAAAGATGAGCATACTTGAGATGGCACAATCTAGAGAAAACCAATCAGCTCTCCAAAACAAAAATCAATCTCAAAATCAAAATCAGAATTTCAGGAGAAATCAACCTCAAACAGACCAAGAGACTCTGATCAGGAGATTATTCCTCCTTTTCATCAAAAATATGTAAGTGAGGTTGAAGAAACAATTGAACAAAAAGAGGAAGATGACATAAACATGCTGGGAGTAGGAAATGATACTTTTGATGTTCCTCACCATAGGAAACAAGGTTTATATACACCCTATGATGATGGAAGAATGAAGGATGAAAATTATTATCAAGAGCTGGAAAATGTCATCATAGAGACTCCAAAAGAATATGACCTTAAGAGTAAGAAGAATCAGGAAACTCCCAAAACTAAAACCTCTGATAATTCTACAAAAAACAGTCCTGTGAGTAAACCCAAAAACATTAAACAAAAAGGCAAAACATTGGCTGTAAATTCTGATCAAAACAAAGATAAGGGCACTCAAATTAATGAAAAACAGAATGCAGATCTTAGCAGCGCTAGTACTTCAGCTAGTGCTCCTATTAAAAAGTTTTTAATAGAGGAAATCAACAAACTGATTTTTCTGATAAAATGGTGATTAACAAGGCTGAAACAAACATTGTAAAAATTCAGCTTCCTTTTAGTTTGGAACAAGAAATTGCCAAGATCAAGAACTCTGTTCCCCTTACTGAATTAGTCACCCAAGATGTATATAGATCAAAAATTTTGAAAGATTTCAACATAGCAAAAAATAATGACACTGTCAATATTAATGATGACCAACCAGAGCTCTTATTTGGTCCTAAGATTGAAGGAAGATATCAAGAAGGACCAGTTCCGCCTTTTTATGTTAGTTTGAAAATTCATGACAAAATTTTACACAATTATATGCATGACTCAGGGGCCTCTCATAACTTAATACCGAAAGCAGTAATGGAGAGCCTAGGCCTTGAAATCTCCAGACCATACAAAGATCTATACTCCTTTGACTCTAGTAGAGTGAAATGTTTAGGTTTGATCAAAGACCTTTGTGTAAACTTAGCTCAAATTCTAGCCAAGTGTTTAATGATGGATATTGTAGTGGCTTATGTACCCCCCAAGTATGGTATGCTGTTATCAAGATCTTGGGGAGCTAATTTACAAGGAACAATGGAAATGGATATGACATATGCTACCATCCATGTTTTTAATCAAACTAGAAGACTTTATATGGAATCTCACATGCAATACATGGTTAGTAGCCAAGAAAGACCGAACAACTCTCCTTTTTATTCCGTACATACAGGCCTTGACTCATTTATTCTTTTCAATCATGAAATATTCAATGAGCAAGAAACCTTAACTAATTTAGTGGCCACCCCTCACTATAACATAGTGGTAGACACAGAAAAGGAGGAAGATAAGACAAAAGTATCAAAACAGTTTGTCAAATCAGAAAATCACAACCAACTAATCACAGGTCTAGACCTACAAAACAGTCATCCATTGCTTGTCAACCTTGAGAGTCAAGAGAAGAGTCCTCAACTTAATGAAGAACATGAGGAACTAGAATAATTTCAACATAGTACTGACTTACAAAATCAATCTAAAAGCACACAAGATAAAGAGGATAGTAGTCAAATTAGTAAATCTGAAACTAGTCCTCTTTGGAGTATGAATTTTGATGGGTCTTGCACTAAGAATAATGCCGGAGCAGGTATATGGATACACAACACTAAGGACAATCATGCTGAAGGGCATTCCTACAGGTTAATTTTTCAATTTTCAAATAACATAGTTGAGTACGAAGCCCTCCTTTTAGGCCTAAACTTATTGAAGAAATTAGGGGCCAAAAGGATAAAAGTTCATGGGGATTCAGAGTTGATTATTAGGCAAGTGAATGGGGAATATAATGCCAAACACCACAGAATTAGAGCCTATAGAAATGATGTCATGGACTTATTGAAAACATTTGATGAATTCCAACTTGTCTTTGTCCCAAGAAACCAACATGTCCTTGCCAATGCTTTAGCCTTTGCTGCTAGAATGTGTTTCATTGTTTTAATGAGGTTGACACATTAAAAGAACCATCCTCATGAGGTAATTCATTTTTTGACAAGGTTGACATAGAAAATGAACCATCCTCAAATCCAAATTCATTTTTTAACGAGGTTGACAGAGGAAACGAACCGTCCTCGGAATGACGTTGTTTCATTTTTAGGGAGCTTGACACAAGCAGATGAACCATGCTCCAATAGACCTTGTTTCATGGGTTAAGGAGCTTGACACAAGTAGATGAACCATGCTCCGATAGAAATTGTTTCATGGTTTAAGGAGCTTGACACAAGCAGATGAACCATGCTCTGACAAAGCTCATCATAATGAATAAGAAGTCATAGCTTCCAAGGGTTGCTCGTTCGATGGAAGGAAAACATCTTGGAAGTCTTGACCCAATTCCCCCAGCACACGATGTACACCAACACTCTCATTGAATACGGGAAAAGGACAGGTAGCCACATAATTGAAATGCGGCGGGGATGACACAACCGACAGATAAAGATCTGACAGGGATGATGGTGGGGTAGTTGCCATATTAGGACCAAAGAATGCAAGCTGATCGATGGTCATTATCCGACCTTGGTGCAGAAAACACATCACACGAAAGAGGGAGAAGACAAGCAATCCCATGACATAAGTATAATCGTGGCCCAAGAGTAAATTAAAGTCCAAGGGGCCAGGAACAACCATCACGTCCACATGGAAATTTTTCCCTCCTAAAGAAACAGGCAACTTCGGAAGGATCCCTAATGGTTGACTAGTTCCTCTGTTAAACACCAACAGATTCTGCATAACAGGCAGAAGCGGCGGCAAACCGAAAGCTTGCCAAGTAGTTGAGGATAAAATACTAACAGATGCACCTTAATTTATAATGGTGCTGGGTATGACCATATGGGAGGCCTGTACCATGATCTCAAAGGACACATAAGAAGGAAGGAAATAACCTGTGAATCAACCCCAATCAAAGGAAGCGACCAAACTACTAGGAGGGGCTACCATCAAACTGAGATGGTCTTCCCCTGGTGTTACGGAAGAAGAAGGAGCATCCTCCACCACCTCCATCATGGAGGTAGAAGGAGTATCCTCCGGGACCTCCATCATGGGAGGCAGAGGAATAAATTCCTGAGATATAGGGACAGGAGAATCTTTCTCCAAGTCCGAGGAATCTGAAGAAACAAGAAGAACCTAGGGGGAATGAGACCGACTCTCAATGAAAAAGACCTGATGCACCATAGACGGGGCCAACTCAACCAATCCCACGACTAATGGTTGGTTAGGGACGAATTCATGATGGTGAATTTTCGAGGGAGCAGGATCAAGCAAGGATGGCTCTTGACTGATCATTGAATCAACTGGTGAAGGACTCAAAGAAAGATGTTTGTAACCAGCTAGAAGGCACGGTGCAGAAACAGTTGAGTTGTCCAAAACTCTCTTGGCTTCATCCATATACAGAAAAATGTGAATGGCATGGTGCTCTTCACACAACTTATAGGAATTGGAAAGCTTATCCTGCTTCTTAGGAGCTTTACCAGCACTAGCTGAAGACGTGCCCCCAACCTGACTCCTGGAAGCCAAAGGCAACGACGGATGACCGTTGGACCATACTATGAGCACCTTGGGAATGCCAGGGCAATATTGAAGAAGATGGTTTCCCTGGCACAACATGCAAGGGAACTTAACTTTCCGAGCAAGGTTGGAAGGTTCATCGAGAGCAGGTGTTTTAGAAGAAACAATTGCAGAATTAGCCTCTCGCTTATCTGACGTCTTCTTCTTAGTCTTCTTCTTCTTCTTCTTAGCCACCTGGGTACTAGAATCCAAGCTCTCACTAGGTGAATTAGAAGATGGGGATGAAGAAACAGGTGAAGAAGGGGAGAGGTCCACCTTCGAATCAACATGGCGTTGCTCAGGCGGAGGAGTGGATGGTACGGTAGCCAGAACACTTGAGACTACAGAGGTGTAAAACAACCAAACAGGAAACCCAACAGTTAACCCAGGGAGGGATAACGTGGCCATATAAGAAGCACCAATATTTCCTAAAGTAGGAAAAGGACTAGGGCTCCCTTCAGAGGGGACTCCTTGATTGGAAAAATTTGAAAATTTGCCATCGGAAACAACCTTGAAATAAAACACTAAGCACAAAAATTATAACCAGGACTATTTCGTGGGTGATTATTTTTTTAAGACATTGAAACCAGACTCTACTGTTTCATATTTTAAGAGTTGAGAAACCAGCAAAATGTGACTCTATCTCTTTCAGGTTGGACACGAGCTTGAAAGGACAAGAGCTCAATGATATTTTCAGTTAAAAGAGTCAGTAAAGATCAAAGTGACTGCTACGGTAATCTAGGTAAATGGGTTTACCAGATATCCGTGAATTGCCATATGCACCTTGGTAAAAATGAAATAGAAATCAACCAAGGACTTAACGTACATGCAGGTAATCTCCCCGAATGCTGTGTTCGGTGTATCATGGGTAAGAGGCGGCAGACTCGGCTTCCTATGGATAAAGGATTGCAACCTAATGGGGTCTCCCTTTATATACTCAATGGTACGGGGAGCACAAGTCTGTACTAGCACTATCTGTAGCCATATGGCGAGCGACAGCTGCTAGGCTTAAAGATGCCGGAACACGTCTCTACCTTAGACTACTAGATGTTCCGTTAATGTTTCAATGTTGCCTTAGGTTAATTCAGTAAATTTTAAAGTTGATCTTCAATTTACATTTCAATTTCAAGGCCCTATCGAATGTTGGATCTCATAAAACCTCTAGATGAAAACTACATGCCACAAAATATCAATTTGTTCAATGAAGAGCTATCTACGTGAGAGTTGAGAGCTTTCAAATGATAGCAAAATGAACACACAAAAACATCCACTACTATTTTCAATGCAAGCTAATGAAACTAGAAAACTTTTCTCTAGAATTATATAATGCTAGTAATGCGAAAGAGTTTTCAATTTTCACTATGCCAATCAAAATGCAAAAGATTTTATTTTTGTATTTTTCAATATATTAGAGAAAATGAACTAAATAAATGAAAAACTAATGATAACATCAATTTGAGAATGATAAAGAGAGAGCTGAAGAAAAACAAGTTCACTCAATTCAAACGCACACAATCAAGACTCAAACCGATGACGAAATCCCTCAAAACGAAGAAGAATCTCGAAAGAGACTCAAACAAACCGTGTGATCTAGGCTTGGAGCAACACGAAGCGAGATTGAACGAAAGAGAAGGAAATCACTCAATAAACACAATGATTCAATGGGACTGAACAAGACGAATGCAGAGAAGAAAAAACAAAATTGATCGGGCAAGAAAGGACCCAAAACTCCCACGGGAGGCTCAGCACACTGAAGCACCTAGAAGCCCTAGGGCTAAAATGAAAAACTGACAATAAAGGGAAAAAAAATGGAGGACAAGGGCCAAACACAGTAAAAAATGACTTCAAGGCACTCAATCAATCAGAAAAATGACACCAGGACCAAAACTCAATCTCAGAGAGGCCAAAAGCAAGCAAACCCTAACACCAAGCAGAGTTGGCGCGCCTGTTTGGTTGTAATCTGCGTCAAAAAGGCATTGGCATAGGGGCCTAACTAGCAACAAGCACCAGTTGGCACAACTGTCAGGGGAAAAACTGCACCAATTGATTTTACCTTAGAAAAATGATGAAAATGGACAAACAGAGACTGGATTTGGTCTTCTGGGGGCTGAACAGGGGTTTGACACCAAGGAAGGTGAACCAGAAAAGCAGAATAATCAAACAAAAACCCGAAAAAAAACCCAATGGAAAAAGGAAAAACTCCCAATCCTCCCCAGCAGAGTCGCCAAATTGTTGTGGAGGTAAATCCCCTCTATGGACAGAGGCAATCCCACTAGCCCTAGATTGGGTCTAGCAACAATCAAATCACGTAATGACGTTGGTTCCTAATTATAAGAAAGACAAAGATCACGATAAGTAGCCTACCTCAAATCCCACGCTGCTGTTGTCGAGGAAGAAGCGGCGCTCCTCGTCCTAGCCTGACAGATCACAATCCTTCCGTTTGACACGTCCAAATACCTGTACACATGTAGAGAAACGACGACATACAACGTAATATTCAAAGCATATAACTATATATCAGCCAGAGAAGATATAATTCGTTGCATTACATAAAAGAGTAGACACATGGATGGAACCAAAATCAGAGTCACTTATATTATAGATAACAAAAAGGGAGATTACAACCAAATGCTCTGACACTATGATATTCCTTCAGTGGGGCTTGCAGTGGAGCACGTCTCAACAAAGCTTGTTAGGGATTTGACAGAACACTCTCTCTCACAGGGTTCTCCTCGGCTCTGCTCTTGATTGTCACTAAGCTATCATTTCCTTCCAAAAAGTTTAGCTAGCTTGCAAATGGAGAGGGCTAGCTTTTATAGATGGAGGAAGGGAAGTTGGGATCCCTATAATCATGGGATAGGTCCTATCTCTTAGGAAGGTTCCATGAGAGGTGTAAAACCACTTCCTACACATGGAGATCTGGAGCCAAACCACTCAACTTATTTTGATGATTCATTCTGGAGTTTGTTAGAATCAAACTTTCGTCATTTATTTTTTAAAAAAATTCCTTAATAGGCTTGGCGCAAGTGAAACACAGGGAAAGAGCACCAGTTAGAGCGCCCTCTAGTGTGAATTTCCCCCACTGGCGCGAGGGATGAACTGGCTAGTCGCACCAAGGCTCAAACATCTGTTTTTAGGGTTTTTCAGAGGAAATGTTCTTCAGGAGAATGTTTTTCCTTATGATGGATGATGCCATGAAGGTGTTTTCAGGACATTTTACTGTTCACAGGTCACAGGGATAGTCCTCCAATGTATGGGACGAGGGATTGCAGGGACAGTGACAAAATGCTGTGTAACATGGTGATGTCATCACACAATAATGACCTTGGCATCAATATGTGATCGAGAAACATCAAGTAGAATTGGTTGAGCTACAATTACCAAAACTCAAGCATCTTAGTGTATTGTCTTGTTAGGCTGTCAAGTTTTCTTTACCCTATTTTTTCTCATATGGGTATGAATGGAAAATGTAATATTATTTGTAATTATTTTTAAAAGTGAAATTCCAAGTTTCCATATTGGAACGTGAAGAGTCATAATGTAATGTAATGAGTCATTTTGTAAAGAAGTTGAAGAGTCATGAGGGGAGTCCAAGAGTCATAAAGGGGCATGTGAAGAGTCACCCCCATTTTGTTATAAATATATCCTCATAAATCATGTAATCGGATTTTGGGAGCCAAGATTTTGGTTAGACTTAGGATTAGGAAAAGCTTGAGATATTTGTGATAGCCTTGGCTTCTCTGTAGCGTAGAGGCATTATACTTATTTGGACGAGTAGGTGTTGTTGAGTTCACGTTCCACTATTGGAGTAACTGTTTTGTCAATGGTTTATGTATTATTGGAGATTCCACTTTTAATAAAACTCAGAGCCAACACAATTTCATGCATATGTTGTGGATATAGTAGAAATATTCTTGTTTTATTTTCAATATATGTTGCTTAAATTACGCCTATGCTTATGAACTGTTTTGTTTGCATTTGTATGAATCTTGTTGGATGCGCGTCGATGTATTAATTCATCACCTTAAATTGGGGACTATTCCGCATGTTATTTCATATGATGTCATTATGATTGTGTGTTCCTTCCAAGCTGCTTACTATTGCGGGATTCTAAGGGGTGCACTTCCTTTCCCCTTCGTGTGTTGGAACCTTCATGCATTACACTTGAATTTCCGCAGGGTCACACTACACTTGTTTTCACCAAAGACATTGTGCACCAATCTATGCATATTTTCAACCAAGGCAGATCATTAACATCCCACTACTGGGACTCCTACTCCAAATGATGTGAGCTCTAGTTGGGACTTCATATCGAGGAGATCCCTTGAATGTTGGCGAGTTAGCACCGTCAACATTTCTAGTGCTAGAACGAGGGAAAATGAAAAGTTGAGCCCTTCAAGTATGTTTTGAATTTATGAACTCATCTAATGACTTCGTCCCAAATCATAACCCCGTCATGTTTTTCCAGAAATGCAAATCTGAAAGTGCCGCAAAGAATCATTGATGACTTGTCTACTCTCAAATTCAATGGCGAGGGTGAAACAACCTTATTTGAGCACATCACACGTTTTATTGATTTCAGCACAAAACAAAACATCCACCGTGAGGATGTTGGTTGTAATTTGTTCATTCTCACATTCGAAGGGCACACAGAATTGGGGTAACAAATTTCCTGATGCTTCCATACATTCTTTCGAACATATTTTCCAACAACTGTTTTTCACGTTCGATATGTACGATCGTAAATCTCTATGTTAAAAATTTCCGAATTTGTGACAAGCACCTGATGAATCCATCCAGAATTTTCATGATCTTTTTATTAATTTTTTATTTAAATTTCCTGAAGATGAAGTTGATTGGCATTTCTTGGTAGACATATTCCTATATATTTTTCAGATTTCAGAAAATCCGCACGAGTTAGAATATTTCGAACCTCTCCCAACATACCTCGGTATTAGAGCTTCTAAAACTGGGACAAACATTATTGATGTTCTAAGTGACTCTCCGTCCCATTTTCATCAGACAACTATAGTTCCGCAGGTTGAGGTGGGAGAGATTGAGAATTCATTTGCTGACCTACCACCATATTCTCCCACCCCACATACTCAAAATTTCAGCGCAGGTTTGGACTGCGAATTCGATGGTTACGATGAAGTGTTATCTCCTCGTCCTCCATACTTTGGTCCCTATGATCCTTTGGATTGTGAGTTTTCATGTTCACTTGTTTCGAATCTCTCTTATGATAATGAGAATCGAGTGTTGGATGGAGTTGATGTTGAGTAGCCAAATTGCGATTTCATTCATGATGATTATGTGTGGGAGCCCATATCTAAACAAGAATCTGCAACGAAGGATGATTTTCTTCCTTCCACACCTCTCCTTCATCATCCTAACATTTGTCTAGATTCTTCCATTTCTGTTGAATCTTGTGAAAATTTAGTTTCTGTTGATGTTACTACTTTCGATCATCCACAAAACACGTGGTATGTCAGTTTTTCATCCAGATGTGGAGAGGACGAATATTATACTCTTGACCTTCCCAATCTCTCATCTCATATTTCTAAAAACATAGAGGATGAAATTTCTTGTTTTAAATCTTCACCTCTTTACGATTCATCAGATTATGAGGATGCCTTCGTCTGTGATATTTAACTTTTTGATAGTGGTTTTCGCGAACTTTTCATTGATTCATTTTCTCACGATTTTGATTTTTCTGTTGTTGATCTTTCCTAGGCACTGATCTTTGACTACCTACCTTGTAATGAGTTGGAACTTCCCCAAATTGTCGAGGCACTTCAGCTCGAGCTGATGGTTATGTCAAGTTCTTGTATTCTCGAGGTCATTTTCGATTTCAATCAGAATAGTGTTAAATCCTTTGAGGATCCTCATCAATCTATCACAGCTATTGAAGATCAATATATTTTACAATTTTCACATCCTCCATCTATATTACACGATCCTATCTCTCAGTCATTGGAGGAGTTGTATGCCGGTTGAGTACTATTGAAAAACAAAAAAAATCTTCTTTCTTTATGTTTGCTAGTCTTCGCAGTTCAAAAGTTTTTTTTTGCATGTCTCTGAGTCGCGATGTGTCTAAACACCTCAATGCACCCGCAAAATGTATTCCATGTGCGTTTCATTTATTTTTATCTGCGTATATTTTCAAACTTTGAACGTGTTGGTTTGCATTGTCTTATATTTCTTGTTTACTATTATGCTTGTATATATTTCTTGACATGCATTCCCTCGCCTACATAGGCCAACCAATGAATCGATGGTGTTGGGCAATGAAAAATGTATGAAATGAATGTGTATTTTCTCATTCTTTTACTATAGACATACTCCTTTTTACCTTGGGAAGGTAATTTATTACAAGAATTATGATGGAATTGGAAAGGTTTATGTTCATTGTAAAAAGATGAATAAAGGTTGATTTTTGTTGATAAAACAGGAATTAAACGAAGTGAAAAGTTGTACCAAAGGCGAGGCTGAGATCAATGTAACTGCTGCTCCATCAGCGTTGAACAAAATCCAGCCAAAGACAAGGAGATCCGAACGAATTGCTAAAAAGAGGCAGGGGACAGCTCTACCTCAGTCAAAGTAAACAAGATGATAACTAAATGAAGGGGAGCGAATCCCTCAGGATCCTTCGATCTCGAGGGATCGCTGTTCAAACTCATATTATTCCTTGTCTTGTCCGTCATGGTCTAATATATAAAGCAATGTCCTTTAGTGATCAGGGGGTCGAAAAAGTTCTTATATTCATACATTTCCTCTGTAATATTATGTTCATTGACTCTCGGTTTTGAGAGAACAGTCTCTGTAATACTTTATGTTCGATTAATATCAAAAATGCGTTTCGTTTCATCTCTTAAGTTCTAAAGTATCCCAATAGTATTTCACTGGCACTAAGGGCCCGACTCTAGTGGAATTAGCTTGCTGTTTGTATTCTTAATATTTTCTTACTGTTGTGTGAAGTTGGGTTTACTGTTTATTTCGATTATAGAGTTGATTGACTGCTGTTAGATTTAATACAGATTCATTAACGAATTACATTGCTATTTTATTCTTTGCAAGAAGTACATTTGCTGTTCAGCTATCTTGCTATCGTTGTGAAAGCTTTGTTGTTCTGTATTCGATTCTAGTTACTGTTCTATTAGTTTACGATTCTTTGTGATTCATTGATCTGTAGTATTGGCTGTCAACAGGATTGAAGTATTGAGATTAGTTAATTTTGTAATTGATGTTCAATTTATATTGTTGTTCCATTTCTATTTATTGCTCATTTCTGATTCATAGCTTTAAATTAGCAGATAGTTTGGTTACATTTGCTGTGTATGCATAGGAGTTACAAGTTGCTATTCCTTTCTAGCCTTTGTAGTTCCTTTCAGTTATATTTATCAGCAAGTAGTTCGAGCTTGATTCCATTTTGATTGTTTTAAGATCACCAACTGTAGAGGACACTGGTTATTGCTTCCAAATCCCCAGATTGGTTATATTGCATCGATTTCTAAGGGAATGAGTTACTGCTACTGTATCCCTGATCGATGTTTCGCAGATTGATTTAATTAAGGTTCCAAAGCATTTCCATTCATGTTACTGTAATTAGATTCCTTTACAAGCATCTGTTTATTCTTGTATTCACAATTCTATACTACATCTTCACAACATTAATCTTAGTTAATTGCAGCCTCAGACAGAGTACACTCTTGAAATAAAAAGTCACTCCCGGATTGAAAATTAATGTAGCCTAATTAGGTGTTCAAAAGATACCTTTTTATGACTCAACATTTTGGCGCTGTTGCCGGGGAGAGTGTATGCCATTTTAAAGGAGTGATGCACAGCTGATTTTTTTCTACTTGCGAAGAATTGGGTATTAAAGACGGAAGGTAAGAACTTGCGCACTGGGCAAGAAAGACACTTGCTCACAGCCCGCTTCACAGTAGAAGTAGGTAAGCTTCTTTCTTTGGGTAGGAATGAAGGTTTGTTTTCTTGAATGAATAGACCAAATAAACAAAACAAAATTCCTCCTAAAATTGAAAAACCTAAGGGACCGGTGACCCTTGGGTGGTCAAATTTTATTGACGAAATCCTTAAAGGAACTGAATCTCAGCCATCAATAGGATTTAGAAAAGCTATTTCTAGACAGCCTACTAGTTCCCTTCATGCTACAGAGTCACCATCTGAAGCCTTTGCTGAGATACATAGTCAAACAGAGGGAATTGAGAAAGATTCCCAAGAAATTGAGAATGCTTGCATAATTTCCCCTCAAGAAGGGAACTCTAGTAATCTCCGTGAAGGAGAAGGGGAAACAGGAGAAATAGGAGAACCAAAATCTCCTATCAAAATAGTCCAAACAGTAAGCAGTCCGGATAAAGGAAGTGCTGTTAAACTCAGTCAAAATCAAGGTCCGAAAACACCTCAAGGAATACTTATTATTCCGGACCAGGGAAGTGCTGTCAAAGCCATTCCTGCTCCTCCTAGTCACCCTAGGAATTCCCTTGAGATCCCAGAAGGATATTGGCACATTTTTGACCAAAAGGCCCAGAACCAAAATCAGAATCAACAGACACTCCATCAAACCTCTACGCTGCAATATCCTATAGTAGATACTGCAGTCAATGCGCCTATGAAGGTCATTCCCCTTCAACATAATCCCACATTTCATGGCTTAACATCGGAAGATCCAGATGCGTTTTTTTTTGAATTTGATGTGTTATGTAGGGGATATGATTATACCACTGATCCCCAAAAACTAAAACTATTCCCTTCTACACTAAAAGGGGTAGCCTTACGATGGTTTATGGGATTAGGTGGGGGTGTCATAACTGATTGGGATTAGATGAAGGCTGTGTTTTTAAAGAAGTATCAAGATTATTGCAGGTCTCGGGAACTAAAAGATGAAATATTCCAAATGACAGCAAAACCAAATGAAACCTTGGAAGAATAGGTGGAACAGTTTCAATACAATCTTCAGAGATCTCCCTATGCATCCTTACCCTTACCTAATAATGCGTTGAAAATTACATTAATTAGGGGAATGAAAGATCAATGGGTTGAAACATTGAATATTATGGGAAAAGGTGATATATATCAGGAAAGTTATGCTGACATCATTGATTTGTGTATCAGGAGTTCAAGGGGAAACACAAGGCTAATATCAGTAGAACATGATATGATTACAAGAGACAACAAGACCTCTAATGAAGGTGTGACTCGTGCAGAGATTAAAAACCTGATGGAGGATTTTAAGACAAACATACTTGGGACTCTAACAATGCAGTTCGATATTATGCAAGCCAAAAAGAAGCAAGCAGAAGCATAGCAAAATTTGGCGATATTCTGTCTTGGATGCAGGAAGAAACACAGCCACAAAGAATGTCCGTTGGATGTAATCAAAGTCTGTGCCATTTGCACGAAAGATCACCCTACAGAAGGATGTCCCTCGCTTCTTGGCTTAAAATTAGTTTATAAGGAGGCATAAGAAGAATCATAAGTGGTATGTCTGCTTAATCAGCACCGACAATGGCAGCCATGACAATTAGGTATGCCAACTAATCCATTTTCTTCTTTTCAGCCTTCTCAATACAATGCTCAACAATACCGTGGAATGTGGAAAAATCAACCGCCTTTCCCCAATTGGTCACAACAACCATTCCCTACAACATCTTGGCCAAATCAAACAAATCAAAATAATTGGCCTAGCTTTCCTTTCTGCCCACCGTTTTGAAAAACCAATAACTATCCAACACAATGGTCCCCTCTACTTCGCAAAGTCAGGCCTGGCAGTAAAACTGGCAAAGACCTACAAATCAGCCAACTGGAACAATCCCTCTCTCTCAACCTACACTGCCAGCACCCTATACAAACCCCCAGACCAACTTAAGACCACAACTCCCAGCCTAGCCCAACCCAAACCCAAACAATAGGCCAGTTTAGTCTGTCCAAATAATTGAATCCCCAGAATTGGAAATCGAACTGAGGGAGTGCAATGACCTTCAATTAAGGTCTAGGCGCATAGTAGAAACAAAGAGAAACAACGATGTTCATATTGAAGATCCGTTACGTGTAGAACAAACATTATAGAAAGAAAATGAAGTTCAACAACAAGATCAACAACAAGTAACAACTTCCTCTCCACCATTCCGAGAATGATTAATCATACCACGCCCATTAGAACATCCTAATTTTTATCTTTTGGGAGAATTAAAAAAATTATGTTTAAAAATCCCTCTCCTCCAAGCTATCCAAGACATTCCTATATATGCAAAAACCATTAAGGAATTATGCATAAAGAAGCCAAAGAGGGGAACAACCACCAATCCAACCATTCAAATAGTCGGTACTTTATCTGACTTATTATCAGGGATGGAAATACCTATCAAATATAAAGACCCAAGAAATCTTATAGTGACAGTGCAAATCAATGGGCAATCATTTCCAAATGCCTTAGTTGATTTGGGAGCAGAAATCAATATCCTAAAAACTACTACATGTCAAAAACTTGGCAATACATTGCTAGAACCAACAACAACCTTATTGGAGTTGGCTGACCAATCGGTAGTCAAACCAGAGGGTACACTACAAGATGTAATGGTATTTGTAGATTCCTGGGAATACCCTGCTGACTTCCTGGTTATCAATCCAAAGAACCGGCTAGATGGACACTCGTTAATCTTAAGTAGACCTTGGTTGGCAACTACCGATGCTTATATTAGATGCCAACAAGGAAACATGACAATAAAAAGGGGAAACTATGTCAATAATTTAGCTTTATACCCCCCAGCCCAGCCAAGTCTATCAATAATCAAAACAAGAAAACAACCTGTATCATATCTTATGGAAAATATGAGATCACCTCTAACTATAGAAAATTCTCTTGATTTCAAAGATCAAACAGAGGATGATATCATTAATAGTTTTATTAATAAACCACAAATCATATCTCATTTTCAATGTCACACGCTCAAGGCAGCATTTGATAATAAAGAAGAAGAATATCCTTTGAAAGACATTCCTGATCAAGTAATGCCCACTACTTCTGTGTATAATATCAAGACTGTAGAAATTGAGCCGGGAAAAACTTTAAATATTAACAAAAATCTGACTGCTGAACAAGAAGAGAAGTTGGTCCAACTATTGCGGAAATACAAAGCAGCCTTTGCATGGGATTACCCCGATATGAAAGGAATTGACCCTCAATTGTGTACACACCACATCTATATTGAAAAAGATGTGAGACCCATTCGCCAACCCCAAAGAATACTAAATCATCACCTTAAAGATATTGTGAAAGCTGGACTACAAAAACTATTGGATATTAATTTCATCTACCCAATATCTGATAGCAAGTGGGTCTCTCCATTAGTAGTGGTACCAAAAAAGAACGGAAAGTGGAGAATATGTGTAGATTACCGTGAACTTAACAAGGCAACACAGAAGGACCACTTTCCCCTTCCTTTCATTGATCAGGTATTAGACACATTGGTAGGAAAGAAATTCTTTTCCTTCCTAGATGGCTTTAGTGGATACAATCAAATTCAGATTGCCCCTGAAGACCAAGAAAAAACTACTTTTACCTGTCCATGGGGGACATTTTCCTACCGAGTCTTACCTTTTGGCCTATGCAATGCCCCTGCTACATTCCAAAGGGCCATTCTCAGCATCTTTACAGACTTAATAAATGAAGGTCTCAAAGTATATATGGATGACTTTACACCTTATGGGGATGACTTTGAGCCAGCATTGGAAAATTTAGAAAAGGTGTTGCAAAGATGTATTGAAAATAGGCTTTGTTTAAGCAATGAAAAGTGTCATATGATGATGACCGAAGGAGTTATCTTAGGCCATTATATTTCAACAGCTGGAATTCAGGTGACCCAGCTAAAATTAAAATAATCTTGTTAATACCCACACCCACCACACAGACAGAGGTACGTAGCTTTCTTGGATTTTCTGGTTACTATAAAAGATTTATAGAACATTATTCTCGAATAGATGCACCTTTATATGCACTAATTGGAAATGTTGATTTCATCTAGAAAGATAAATGTGACAATTCCTTTAATGATCTGAAGAAGCTTGTTTCAACAGCCCCAGTGCTGAGGGGCCCAAATTGGAATTTTCCATTCCAAATTTCATTTGATGGAGTAGTACTTGGGCAGGAGGAAGAAAAGAAGCCATATGCAATCTATTATATTAGCAAAAATATATCTCCTACTGAATTAAATTATACTGTGAATGAGAAGGAATTTTTAGCTGTAGTACATGCTATAAATAAGTTTAGAAATTATATAATTGGGTATCCTGTAGTACTATATACTGATCACTCTGCCATTAAATTTTTAGAAAATGAACCTGTTACAAATGGAAGAGTGACAAGATGGTTGATTTTATTGCAGGAATTCGACATTACAATCAAAGATCGACCTGGGAAAGAGAACCCTGTAGCTGAATTTTTGTCAAGAATGCCAAAGCCAACAGATACAGAAGCAGTTGAAGACCACTTCCCAGATGAACATCTGTTCGCTGTTACTATCAGAACCCCCTGGTATGCTGATATAGAAAATTATTTGGCAATAGGTAAATTACCTAAACATCTATCCCTTAACGAACGAAAATAGATTATACAGCGTGGTACCCGATTCTCTTGGATTTTGGGCTACCTATTTCACACAGGTGCAGATATGAAAATAAGAAGATGCGTTCGGGAGGATGAGGTATTTGAAATTTTGAAAGCATGCCATGATGGAAAGTGTGGTGGGCATTTTTCAGATCGTAGAACTGCCCATAAGGTTTTACGAATAGGCTATTATTGGCCTACTATCTTTAAAGATGCCAAGAAATTTGTGCAGGCTTGTGATAGCTTCCAAAGGGCAGGTCGCCCTGGGCAGTCTGATGAAATGCCTTTGAACCCTCAACTAGTGATTGAACCATTTGAACACTGGGCCTTTGACTTTTTTGGTCCTATTAGCCCCCCATAAAACTAAAAAACATACATTCTAGTTGCAACTGAGTACGTCACCAAATGGGTTGAAGCATAGGCTCTTTCAAAAGTTACAGAGGACTCTGTAATATAGTTTCTTTTCCAAATCTTTGTGCAATATGGCCTCCCAAGGGACATAATCACAGATGGAGGACCACAGTTTGTAGGTAATAAATTAGCTGAAACACTACAAAAATACCACATTCAGCACAATATTACAACCCCATATCACCCACAGGCCAATGGCCAAGTTGAGAGCACGAACAAAGTAATTGAATCTATATTAACAAAAACTGTTGCCTCACAAAGACGTAATTGGGCCTATATATTTCCAGAAGCATTGTGGGCATATTGAACAACGTGGAGACCCACTATGGTGTATTCACCATATCAATTCGTATTTGGAAAAGAACCCATCTTTCCAATAGAATTTGAAATTCAGACATTAAGAACAACTGAGAAGGTGGGTCTAGATCGAAATGAAGCCTAGGCCAAAAGACTGCAGCAAATTAATGAGTTAGATGAAAATAGGCTCTCTGCTCTTCAACACACAGTGTTAATTCAACAATAGAGAGAAAAATGGCATGACGCCCTGATTAAAGAAAAGATCTTCCACGAAGGAGACTGGGCACTCCTATATGATTCTAGGTTTCAGGATTTTCCAGGGAAACTCCAGACACGATGGCTCAGACCTTATGAAATACAAAAAGTGCATTATAATGGCATTATTACATTAGCTACCATTGATGGACCTGGGCATTCCTTTAAGGTAAACGGTCATCGAGTATGATTGTATCATAAACCGCTTACCCGGGAATCCTTTTACCAACAGTTACGAGAAGATTCTACCATGGAAATTCTTGCTGAAGTGGATAACTCCTCCTCGGCATCAGTTTATTAAATAATTTATTTTTTAAATTTTGTACATAAATATTGTTTATTTATTTGGATTATTTGTTTTAGGGAATTCATTTTTTTTCAAATCTCTGCTTATTTCAGTTTTCATTGTCTATTCCATAGAATTCCGTTTTCTTCAAAAACTTTGTTCATTTCGCTTGTTTTGAGTTTTGCTGCTCCTTTCTAAAGGAACAACATTTTTGCTGTTCCTTTCGAAAGGAACAGCAGTTCCGTAGATTTTTGCTGTTCCTTTCAAAAGGAACAACAGTTTCGCACATTTTTGCTGTTCCTTTCGAAAGGAACAGCAGTTCCGCAGATTGTTTCTGCTGTTCTTTTTAAAGGAACAACACCGTTTGAGTGGATTGTTTTTTGTTTGCTTGTTTTAGATTAGCATTTTGATAATTTCTGATGACTCTTCTAAAAGAAAACATATTATTCATATACAATCATACAAATTAAAGCTTACTGTAATCAGCAAATCAAAAGAAATCGTCATTTTTAAGGAAGTTGTTTAGTAATGATAAGAAAAACAGGAAAAAGGGACATAATCAATAACATGATTTTGCTGCCTTATTACCACTAAAACAATCTGATCAATTATGCTCATCATGTTGGTTCTTGCCATATGTTATAACTTTCTTTGATTTTTATTTATGGAATAGGAATAAGGGCATATTATTTTCTATTGAGATGTTCAGACTTCTTCCACCATCCCTACTCTTAAGGAGTGCTGAGCCATCCTTTATGATGGAGGATAGGGGGTTTCATTAAAGAGCCAGCCTACTATGATCATAAGGAAGTCAGTGAAGTGGCATTCCCATCATGGCCACGAAACAAGGGATATGGTCCAATGGAAAATTGAAAAAATTAAGGAAGTCCGTCGAACAGGAGGTCTCATCACGAGCTGGCCCGCCCACTTTTCACTTCTTCCCGGTGAATGGAATTGTGATTTATCTGGTCACCAAGCCAGCACAATGGCCTCGATTATGACATTTAACAAGCACTTCCTCAACATAAATAAAGGACAATGGTTCCAAGGGTGAGAAAGCAACTCTGTCAAGGTTATGGACACCTGTGGGCAACAGAGCTCTGCTGATGGCTTTGGAGTCACATTTATGCACATCAATATTCATTTTTAACCCTTTTTCCTATATCTCTATTTAAATATCAAATGAAAGTATGAATCCTTAACCTTTCATTTCGAACCTATTATAAATGAATATCATTACAAATTTATCATATTAGTGGTAATAAACACATCTGTACTTATGTTTATCTTAAGCTGTCCCTTCTCCTCATATTTGAATCATTACAAAAAGATTTTATATCTATTACCGATTTATCACATGCATTGATTTCAGTAATTGCTATAATTTGATTGAATATATACTAATTATGCCTACTTTTTCCTGCTGTACTACTGCTGTGCCATGCTTGCCTCTCTCAATTGACGGTCGAGGGAGACCTATCATCCATTAGGGGGGGCGCGAATGTTTGCATGCAGATCAAATCCCGATATTTCTTTACCTATATGCGAATTAAATCCCTGCATTTTAGGAAATAACAAAAATTGAGCGACATCATTCTAATTTAACGTGCTGTGCTGTTCCATTGTGTGTGTTTGAAAAGAACTAACAGGGTGCGGAGACGATGGGAGGACGATCAATTCGCAGTGAGCCGTAGGTGTTGGTCATTTTTGATGTTGCGCGAGAGATTTTGGAAAGAATAGGATGGATTAAATATTTCATGAGAATGCAACAACCTCACGAAGCAGTGGCCACCGAATTCTTACAGAACTTGCAAGAAGGGTTCTCCATGGTTAGAGAAAGAAAAATAGATGTATCCGATGAAATAATTGTAGAAGTGTCGGGCATACCAGCACAAGGAACTATATGGACGTAGAAGAAGCTCAGGCTTTGAGAAGCCATGAAGATCTTTCAGGATGACGAACAGACATTGGTTGTCAAAGGCAAAGGAGTTCAACCATCATCATTGGGAGAACCATGGAAGGAATTGGCCAAGACTGTGCAGGCCTATATAACGTGCGACGGAAGGAAAGATGTGGTAAGACCTCGCCACCTTAAGCTACTAACTGTATTAAAATAGAAATGCACTGTCAATTTGCCTGCATTTTTAAATTCCCTGTTTTATGATATTTCCCGTAATATAAGAAAAGCTCAGCACGCAGATATGGTGGTCAGCCACCATTGCTTAATTCGATTAATAGTAAGTCGTAGCCTCGCCTAGAAACAGACCAGCTGGGAAGAGTTGATATTCTCCACTGATGAAGGGTTAGCCTTACCTGCCCCAAAATGGAAGAGAATGGCTGGCTCAATAGCTGAGCCATCAACCCACAGATAGTCCCTCCGTTCAAAATGAAGTAGGGGGATGATGGAAGGACTTCCGGGCAGCAGTAGCCAGCCCCTAAAATTGCACAGCTCAAAGGATGAATAGCCTCCACAATTGGTGGGAGCAAGCCCTCGTACTAATGAAGAAGAGGAAATGGAAGGAGAAATTCGCTACTCGGACGAAGAAGAAATAAGTCACCACACCAGTGGTGAAAAACAATCCAGTGCAGAGGAAGGAAATAATGAGGAAGAAGAAATTGAAGGAGAAATTTGATATTCAGATGAGGAAGAAGGAAGCTATCATATCTGTGAGGAGGAGGAATACAATCATAACAACGATAAAGAGGGAACAAAGCCTCTCGAGAATGCTACCGTAAGCCCTTTACAGGAAGACCAATTGGCCCAAATTCTGGCCAATATGAGTGACTATGTGCAGCCTCATAGCCCTTTGGACCTTAAAATTGATATTAATCAGTTACAGGAGCACTCTGCAGTAAAAAAAGATACAACCGAAGAAATGTTGGATGAAACAACAAACCCTAGTGAAGCTAGGGTTGCTTCCCCTAAAAGGCATGAACAAGAAAAAGAGAACACCGAAGTAATATCCCAACTTGGAAGCCCTCAAGATATTGCAGAGTCAACCGAGGATATGATTCCCGAAGAATTTAGCCAAGTGCATATGAATGAGGAAGAGGAACTCCCAAGTTTAAGAATCCATGCCTAGGCCTAATTATGGAGATACGGAACAACAAACAGCTATTCCAACACAAGCTGTTCCAGAGGGAACCGTTTCAAGTGAAAACATGAAATCTAGTAGTCAGCATACTTTTAGTGATCCGACACTAGCCAGACTCCAAGAGGAGTTGGAACAGGCCCAAATAGAAAGGAAAAGGTTAGAAGAAGACACTATCCCAAGGAAGAGATATCAGGAGTTGCAGCAACAGATGAATATTATTCATGAAGCAGAAGCTGAAGCTCATGAAAAGTGTCGAAGAGCAGAGGAAAATGCTGACAAGGTAATGAACCAATTAAAACTAGCCTACAATTGAATGGACACTCTCTGCTCATTGTACACTGATGTCTTAGCATGTAGATGCCTCGCTAAAAATTATGCTTTATTTTTACTAGAAATATATTTACAGCTAAAGATTAAGGCAGCTAGGGTAGGGAAATCCATAGAGCTAAAACCTATAGATGACTTTGTATCATGCTGCAAACTTTATGGGATCAAAGTAAAACACCTTTTGTGTGAATTTTATTTACATAATCTAATACTTGAAAACAAATGTTAATAAAATCCTAGCCCTTTTGTGGGAGATGTCCAACATCAGGCATTTATTTCCTTTTCTGTAAATCAATTAAAATGGATTAAAGCCTATAATGCTTTCCAAAGGCAAGAAAATCAATTAGATTTGTGGGTTAGGAGTGAACCTCAGAACCCATCCCAATTTTGGGCTAGGTAGAAAAGTTTGATGACAAAGGAAGGCATTATCCAAGCATTGGGGCCTGTCCACAAATTGATTATCTTGAATGGAACAGATTATTTCTTATCCATTAGAAACCAAGCTTATATAGCAGATAAGGTCTGGTGGAGAATTTCCAATCAGAATGTGCAAAACAGAGAACCATTTAATTATAAAAACTTTGGGCTAGCTGTAGACCGCTTGGTTTCCTATAGTCATCTTATTTTAAAAGAAGGACCATTCTGGCTAGGGTGTAGGTTTCAAAGCCCTATTGCATGGTATCCTGCTTCAGACTACAAAGCCATTTACGAAGTCCCTGAAGGATAGACAGAGCATGTTTTTGAGGAATTAGCTGCACTACATGGTTTTAGGATTTTTGATGAAAAACCTTATCTGACTTATTCTTTGACTGCTCTCCATGTGAACTATAGTTTTCATGAGGACATGAAAAAGATTAAGCAGGGGGGTATGTTGGGCAGTGAAAAAGGTATGAAATTACTGTGTATTTTCTCATTATTTTACTATAGACATACTCCTTTTTACCTTGGGAGGGTAATTTATTATAAGAATTATGATGGAATTGGAAAGGTTTATGTTCATTGTAAAAATATGACTAAAGGTTGCTTTTTGTTGATAAAACAGGAATTAAACGAAGTGAACAACTGTACCAAAGGCGAGGCTGAGATCAATGTAACTACTGCTCCATCAGCGTTGAACCACATCCAGCCAAAGACAAGGAGATCCAAACGAATTGCTAAAAAGAGGCAGGGGACAGCTCGGCCTCGGTCAAAGTAAACAAGATGATAACTAAATGAAGGGAAGCTAATCCCTCAGGATCCTTCGATCTTGAGGGATCGCTGTTCAAACTCATCTTATTCCTTGTCTTGTCCGTCAGGGTCTAATATATAAAGCAATGTCCTTTAGTGATCAGGGGGTCGAAAAAGTTCTTATATTCATACATTTCCTCTGTAATATTATGTTTATTGACTCTCGGTTTTGAGAGAACAGTCTTTGTAATACTTTATGTTCGATTAATATCAATAACGCATTTCGTTTCATCTCTTAAGTTCTGAAGTAGCCTAGCAATATTTCAGTGGCGCTAAGGGCCCGGCTCTGGTGGAATTACCTTGCTGTTTGTATTCTTAATCTTTGCTTATTGTTGTGTGAAGTTGGGTTTACTGTTTATTTCGATTACAGAGTTGATTGACTGCTGTTAGATTGAATACAGATTCATTAACGAATTACATTGCTATTTTATTCTTTGCAAGAAGTACATTCGCTGTTCACTTATCTTGCTATCATTGTGAAAGCTTTGCTGTTCTGTATTCGATTCTAGTTGCTATTCTATTAGTTTATGATTCTTTGTGATTGATTGATCTGTAGTATTGGCTGTCAACAGGATTGAAGTATTGAGATTATTTAAGTTTTTAATTGCTGTTCCATTTCTATTTGTTGCTCATTTATGATTCATAACTTTAAATTAGCAGATATTTTGGTTACAGTTGCTGTGTATGCATAGGAGTTACAAGTTGCTATTCCTTTCTAGCCTTTGCAGTTCCTTTCAATTATCTTTATCAACAAGTAGTTCGAGCTTGATTTCATTTCGATTGTTTTAAGATCACCAACTGTAGAGGACACTGGTTATTGCTTCCAAGTCCCAAGATTGGTTATCTTGCATCGATTTCTAAGGGAAGAAGTTATTGCTACTATATCCCTGATCGATGTTTTGCACATTTATTTAATTAAGGTTCCAGAGCATTTCCATTTATGTTACTGTAATTAGATTCCTTTACAAGCATCTGTTTATTCTTGTATTCAGAATTCTGTACTACATCTTCACAGCATTACTCTTAGTTAATTGCAGCCTTAGACAGAGTACACTCTTGAAATAGAAAGTCACTCCCGGATTGAAAATTAATGTAGCCTAATTAGGTGTTCAAAAGATACCTTTTTATGACTCAACAGATGGCTACATTGGAAGTATCACTTCACATGAGTTTGGCCTATGCTCTGTTTAGCTCAGGAGTAGGTGTAGTTTTTTCCTTGATTTTCTTTACTTTGATTTTCTTTCCGGTCCACTTATTTCCTTTTGTTTGTTCTCTTTTAAGTTAGAGGATAGCTTTCACATGAGACCGTGTTTGGCTTCTAAACAAAGCATGGTGAAATCCAAGAGGAATTTGTGCTACTATCAACGCTTGGATTCCTGTATATTACCTCTCTTTGTGTAAATATTTCATATTTTTATTTGATGATATTCTGATGGAAAATACATTCCTTTTCGGAGAAAATCACAGTGAATCACGATGTCTAAATTTTAACTAGTACCACCTACTCTAATCGGTTTTATCTTTTAGGTTAATCCTTTTCAACCTAGTCAAATAGAGTAAGGAGGGGAGTAAAACCTTAAGAATTATGTTAGAGGTGTATATAAACATTATTATCTGAAGGAAAAACCTCTTCTTCTCTCAATAAGTCAGGATCCCTCTTCCACCCCATGAAATAAATAAGTTCCTATGCACAATTATGTGAACTAAAGGTAAAAAAAAAGAATGAAAAATTAAAATAAAGAGGTGAAAGAAGAGAAAGGATTGTTTCCAATAAAGGTGAGGCAATTAACTCTGCCGGGAAACTATCCAGGCTCGATAGTAGTGGGGCAATGTTTGTTTTATTGAAGTGACTCCGTCGAAGTACTATGCAGGCCTGCTGATAGTGGAACAACACCATAGATGAAAAATAAGACTCTGAAAATTTATTTACTTCTGAATTTATATACTCCTCATCCCCAATCGAAAAAACTGTAGGTTTTAACCCTGTAGAGAAATTACTTGCAAATGAATTCTTAAAACAAAAAATATACAACGGCGAGAACATAAAACATAAAAAAATATACACAAAGAGTTTCCCCTGGATGCCAAAACCGGGACTATCAGATTGATTTTTCATTATATTCTCTTAAATTTTACAATACACACACACACACACACACACACACACACACTGAAGCATTCATAAACCCCAATCTATTAACCATGGATTAGAACATAATCATAGTTCCCTTGACCGAATCTACAAAAATACCATGGGAAGAAAGCCATCATTCCAAAAACCATGTGCAAAACCTAAGCACAAGATGATAGGTAGTTCCACCCATCTATTATAGGATCTAATAAATTTTCTTGGAGTGTTTCCCATAACCCCGTGCAGGGGGGATACTGCCCCCCTGAAAACCCCCATACAGGGGGGGTTGTGCTGCCCTGTGACCCCCCTACTGCGCCCAAGACAATGAACGAGAGGTGCTTGCGACTAGTCGTGGAAATAATATAACACACCCAACAACAACTCAATTTGACTTGGGTTGGTTAGTGTGCCACCGATAAAGAGAATGGAAGGGAATACATCTTTAACTCATACTAAGTGAACAAGCTGTGGTAATAAATGAATTGAAAAATACTTCCGGAAGGAATAGGCTAGTTTTTCACGTGACAATATTCATTCAGAGAGTTGGAGTTCTACCAATGTGTCACCAGTGTTGTAGCGGCTAGAACCACCCTTAATTTTTTTTCCTATGCTTAGATTTTGGAGCCTAACATTATACTTAGAGGATATTATCTTGCACTGTTATCAAGTATTCATGATTTGATTGAGACTTATTCTTTTCATTCGTGCTTGTGTTCACTTGTTTCCACACTTAACTTATCTTTCTAAGTCACAAGCTAGCGTCCTAAGTTGGTCTTGTAGCAGTTCTGGGATTTCCTCTAGAAACTACAAAATCGATGAGGGCAAGCCCAACCTTGATGATTGGAATTGTGCAATCATGACTAGGAGCTATGCTTTGAGCTTAGAAACTACACAGTCATGGATGACAACCTAGAAATTGCGCATTGCATCCCTTGAGCTTAGAAACTGCGTAATGCATTGAGTTGGAAAGTAGCCTAGTGCCCTAGAATTGGGAAATATTTCTCGGCAATGTACATGGTATGTTTCCCAAAAGCTAAAAAATAAGAAATGTTGAAAAATAAAATAGCATCCCTAGAAAATAGGGATTTATTTTTAGTTTCCCGAAGGAGGCACACATTCTATTTTTAGAAACTTCTGCCAAGTGTCACTTTTTCGTTGATTTTAGGCTTGCATGTCATAAATCCTAATTCACTAAAATATATTTAATTAACACCCCTAGAGATCATTTGCACATTCAATTTTGGAACTCTAGCATTCCAGAGGAGATCAAGGAACCTTCGGTGTGGTCGTCATCGCTTTTATAGGTGAGTTTCACTTTTATCACTTTTTCTCATTTTGCTTGTGTGAGTGTTTTTTTGCTTATTTATATTCATGATTACTGGAGTTTTAACTTGTTTTAGATTGTAGAAGTGTTGTTCCAAGTTATTGTTTGCCTTTCAAAAGCATCACATGAGTTTCTTTGTTTTTGCACCGATGGCCACCATTGTAGCCACTCTACTCACTTATTTGATTTTCTTCTTGTTTATTTAGTTTCTACAATTGATCTACACTAATTCATTCATACTTAGTGTTCGAGAGGTAAATCCCCTCTGCAGCAGAGGTGATCCCTACTAGCCTAGATCGGGTCTAGCAACAACCGAGTCACGCTAAGATGCAAGTTCCTAATTGCAAAAGACCAAGATGCAACAAGAGGCCTACCTTAAGTCCTACGCTGTCGTCGTTTGTGGAGAATATGGCGCTTCCATCCCCTGCTTTGGCAGATCACAATTCTCTCACTCAATGCGATCGAACACCTACACGTACAAGAAGAAAAAGCAAACACACAAGCGTAAAACCTAATACATGCAATTATGTATCAGTTAGAGAAGATACAACTCATAACATAAAACATGAACATATGAGTGGAACCATAATCGAAGTCGCTTATTATTAATCAGAACAAAGAAAGATACAACCTGAGCTCTGACGCTGGATCTTCCTTCGGCGGGTCGACAGAGGAGTACGTCTCGATAAAGCTCGTCGGGACAAGGAAAAATCTCTCTCTCTTCAGCTGTCAGACGATAATCTCATTACAATTGATTCAACTCTATTCAGGCTACCAAGACTACTAAGGCTCAACCATTCAGCCCCTTCATCAATGGAAGATGGCTATATTTATAGAGGAGAGGAGGAGGTTGGGATCCCTACAATAATGGAAGGGAGGCCTTATCCCTTGGGAGGTTCCCCATAAGGTGGAAACAAGAGGCCAAAGGAGGAAGGCCGTGGTTATTCAGTCGAAACCACTCCTCATGACTCATCCACGAAGCTGTTGTAATCGAAACTTCGTCTCTTTTTTTAAAAAACTTTCCATAAGCAAATTGGCACAGGTGCTTAACTGGGACAGAGCGCCAACTTGCGCGGGCTCAGTGTTAATTTTCCTCATTGGCTTGAGGACATAACGGGCTACCAGTGCCAAGGCAAAAAACAAGTGTTTTTAGGGGTTTGATCAGGAAATGATCAACAGAAGGAATGTTGTCCTCATGGAAAGGGATGCAATGATGGTATTTGCATGGAATGACACTAATTATTGGTCACAGAAACGATCCTGCAATGGGTGAGACTGGGATTGCAGGGACGGTGACAAATTACTGTGTAACAGATGCCCCCTAAAGCATGAGGCCCGAGAGAGAGAGAGAGAGAGGGGTGAAATGCTTTACGAGAACGTGTCCAACTGAAAACACTGCCATCGAAAAACCTGCGTAGACAAGTACAAATGATATCTCAAATACATGATATATGTGGTATGGGCACAACCATCCATAACAGAGTATACAATAATGAAGATCCAAGGCATGGACACAGGCATCCAGTAAGGATCGCTAAATAGACTCAGGCATGGTCATAGCCATCCAATCAATGAGTCATGTAACTAATCATAATAATCCACAAAATCGCACCCTGGATTCTAACAGACAAAATCCAGGGTCCTGCGCTCCATCTCGACCCAAACAAAGTACAAGTTCAAGCATGTGAATAAGTGAGTTGAATTCGAACATGCAAGAACATCGTTTGATTACCAGCCAATGATGAAAGCTATTAACAGACGCGAGAGGAACTACCAATAATGACAATGGCCCTTAAGGTAATATAGGTAAAATCCATGGAATTTGAACAGTGAGTTGACGTTGAACACCCGTAGAATCATCCGATCGAAGGCCAATAATGAAAACCTTGCGTCGAGTGCGAAGAACCTGCCTTTGAGGCATGTAGGCTCCAAGGTACTGGAGGGGAGTCTCTAGATCAACTTCCTGGATAATGAACTGAAGTCGACGGGAAGTGACCTTGATCAAAGGTGGGCCATAGTGTTTCCCACATCATCGACATAAGACAGAGGAAAAAAAATGTTTTTGAATCATGACCAGATGAGAATCAGAGGAAGGTTGAGACTGCAGAGGTCAACTTATCTTGAACATACGGCGGCACGACAATGGATTTGGAAGTATTTGACATCAAAGGATTAGAGGTAATGATGACGAGGAAAATAGCAGATGAGAGGTCAAAAGCGATTACCCAAACCCATGGAGGCAAGAAGAGAGTGAGATGAGATGTTCCCAACCCGACACGAATGCAGACAAGTGCCATGTTCAAGAGCGACATACTGCCGACATGACGATGATACCGGTTCCATTTTCCCCCACCATTTCTGGCGAGTACCTCTTTATTTTTACACAAGCTTGAAGAGGATACCATATGCTTGTCATATAAATTCGTCCTTCGGACGAATCCATCCTAGTACATTTAACGAGCCCTAGGAAGGAGAAACTCGAATATCGTCATTACGATCGAATCCGATGTCATCGTGGTTTAAGGGTTTAAAGAGTCCGACAAAGGAAGAACTTGACATCTTTTCATGTTTAGAGAGTTTGAAAAGATAGCGTAAAAGTAAACTCCAACGCGTCCCTTTTCATAAATAGTTCCTTAGATCCAAAAAGGTAGAAAAATATGTCTGAGAAAACCTCCTAGTCGCGATAGGCTAGGGTATTCCTTTTTCGTAAATAATCTATCCCAACCCGAAAAAGGGGTAAACGTATACTGGGTAGATGTCGTTTCGCAACCACTTTAACGACATCAAAATGACAAGTGACTCGACAATATTTTCATGTTTAGAGAGTTAGAAAAGAGCTGAAAGTTGACTCTTCCTGGAGGAATGAGTGGTATAAAAGGTAGCAACTGGTTCCGGTAATGGTGGAACAACTCTGAACAAATAAAGCTCAAGAGGCTGGCTAATGAGACCACTCATCGCAACGTTTCCTCAAGAATAGGTAAAACAACCAAGTGAAGGCATATGATCGGCCAAGCAGATAGTGACGATGGGGTGAGAAAACCAAGGCTCATCTGGCAAAAACAGGTTGATAAAATGAAAATCATAGGAGGTAAAATGGGAATGGTTTCATTTTTACACAAGCTTGAAATTAAGAAACTCTGCTTGAAGTTGGTTTCATTTTTACACAAGCTTGAAACAAAGATAAATTATGCTTGAAACCGGTTTCATTTTTACACAAGCTTGAAATGGATACAAACTATGCTTGAAAAAGTAAGCATGCCCCCAAAATGGTGACTCAATTCGAGGTACATGCCCCCCAAGCTTCAATCCATATGAAAGGCAGATGGAGTGAAGGTTCAAGTTACGAGATCAAGAGAAAGACTCGACTAGGATTTTACGAGATCTTAGCAAAGACTCGAATTGAACGGGAACATGTTTCATTGTTTTAACGAGGTTGACACATTAAAAGAACTATCTTCAGATGACCTTGTTTCATTTTTTAAGGAGCTTGACACAAGAAAAATGAACTCTACTCCGACGATCTTGTTTCATTTTTTAAGGAGCTTGACACAGGAAAGGAACGATGCTCCAACGAGCTTGTTTCATTTTTTAAGGAGCTTTACACAAGAAGAATGAACTCTGCTCTAGACAGACCTCATCATAATGAATAAGAAGTCATAGCTTCCAAGAGTTAAACTTCTGATGGAAGGAAAACATCTTGGAAGTCTGGACCCAATGCCCCCAACACACGATGCAAAATGGCACTATCACTAAGTACAGGCACGGGGTAGGTAGCCACATAGTTGACCTGTGGTAGGGCAGATACAATGGGTGGATAGAAACTAGGAAGGGATGATGGCGGGCCAGCTACCACATCAGGACCAAAGAACGAAAGCTAATCAATGGTCACGATCCATCCTTCATATGGAAAACAAACCACACGAAAAAGGGAGGAGACAAGTGCTCCCATGGCATAGATGTAATCGCGCCCCAAGAGTAGATTGAAATCGAAGGGGCCTGGAACAACCATCACGTCCATATGGACGGCTTTACCTCCCAATGCAACAGGTAACCTTGGAAGGATCCCTAACAGTTGACTAGTTCTACAGATTCTGCGTAACAGGCACAAGCAGCGGCGAACCGAAATCTTGCCAAGTAGTTGAGGATAGAACACTAATAGATGTGCCTTCATGTATAATAGTGCTAGGTATGACCAGACCAGAGGTTTGTACTGTTATCTCAAAAGGCACATAAGACGGAAGGCGGTATCCTGCAAATCGACTCCAGTCAAAGGAAGCAACCAAACTACTCGGAGGGGCTACCATCGAACTGAGATGGTCTTCCCTTGGTGTTACGGAAGAAGAAGGAGCATCCTCCACGACCTCCATCTCAAAGGCGAGAGGAGTATCCTCCGGGACCTCCATCATGGGAGGCGGAGGAGCAGCTTCTTGAGGTATAGGGACAGGAGAATATTTCTCCAAGTCCAAGGAATCTGAAGAAACAGGAAGAACATGAGGGGTATGAGATCCAATCTCAACAGAAAAGACCTGGTGCATCACAGATGGGGCCATCTCAATCGATCCCACAACCAATGGTTGGTCGGGAATGGATTCATGAAGGTGAATTTCCGGGGGAGTAAGATCAGGCAAGGATGACTCTTGACTGATCATAGGATCAGTTGGTGGAGGAATCAAATAAAGCTGTTTCTAACCAGCCAGGAGGCATGGTGTAGAAATAGTTGAGTTGTACAAAACTCTCTTGGATTCATCCATGTACGGAAAAAGGTGAGTGGCATGGTGCCCTTCACACAACTTACAGGGATTGGTAATCTTACCCTGCTTCTTAAGAGCTTTAGCAGCAACAGCTGAAGACATGCCCCCAACCTGACTCCCAGGAGCCAAAGGCAATGGCAAACGACCGTTGGACCGTAATTTGAGCACCTTGGGAATGCCAGGGCAATCTCGAAGAAGATGGTCTCCCATGCACAACATGCAAGGGAACTTGAATTTCCGTGGAGGGTTGGGAGGTTTATCAAGAGGAGATGTTTCAGAAGCAGCAACTGCAACCTCAACCTCTCTCTTATCAGACTTCTTCTTCTTTTTATTCTTCTTCTTCTTCTTAGCCACCTAGTTACTCGAATCCAGACTTTCACCAGGCGAAGTAGAAGAGGAGGATGCAGAAATAGGCGAAGAAGGGGAGAGGTCCACCTTGGAATCAACATGATGTTGTTCAGGTGGAGGAACTGATTGAACAGTAGCCGGGACATTTGGGACCAGATAGGTTGAAAACAACCAAACAGGCAACCTAACAGTTAACCCAGGAAGGGACAACGTTGCCATATAAGGAGCACCAACATTCCAAAAGGAGGAAAAGGACCCGGATTCCCATCGGAGGGGATTCCTTGGTTGGTGAACTCCGGAAAAGTTGCCATCAGAAATGATTTTCAGAACAACACCCTAAGGAAACTAACTTTAACCAGGAATATTTCGTGGGCAGTTAATTTTTTAAAACATTGAAACAAAACTCTACCGTTTCATATTTTAAGAGTCAAGAAACAGGGAAAAGGTCACTCTATCGCTTTCAGTTTGGAAACAAGCGTGAAAGGACAAGCGCTTGATGATATTTTCAAATTTAATGAGTCAGAAAAGATCGAAATGACTACTCTGGTAATCTAGGCAAAGGGTGTACCAGATATCCGTGAACTGCAATATACACCTTGGTTTCAAAATGAAAGAGAAATCAACCAAGGACTTGATGTACGTGTAGTCAATCTCCCCGAATGCTGTGTCCGGTGTATCACGGGTATAAGGTGGCAGACTTGGCTTCCTACGGATAAAGGATAGCAACCTAGTGGGGTCTCCCTTTATATACGCGACGGTACGGGGAGGACAAGTCCGTACTAGTGCTGTCTAAAGCCAAGAGGAGAATGAAAGCTACTAGGTTTAACGACGTCGGAACACGTCACTAGCCTAGACCTCTAAATATTTCGTTAATGTTTCAATGCTGCCTTAAGGTAAATTGAATAAATTTTAGCATTTATCTTCAATTATGTTTCAATTTCCAAGCCCTACTGAATGTTATGTCTCAAAATCTCCTAAATGCACACTACATGCCACAATGTATCATTTTGTTTGATGAATAGCTAATTACAAGAAGGTTGAGAGCTTTCACACAATAAAAAAATAATCAGAAAACAACCACTAGTGTCTCTAATGCATGCTAATGAAAACTAAAAGCTTTTCTTTCAGGCCTAAAAATCACTAATAACACAGAAAAGATTCAATTTACATTAACTAATCAAAAGCAAAAGATATTTTTTGTATTTTCAATGTTTAAGAGCAAAGTGCACTAAAAAAATGAAAACCAATGCAAAGAACAATTTGAGAAGTGGTAGCAAAAGAGAAAAGACAAGAAAGTTCACTCAATGTCAAACACACAATCAGATCCCAAATTGACAAAGAAGTCCCTCAAATCTAAGAGAAATCCCAAAGACTCAAATGAACCATGTAATCTAGGCTCAAAATGAGACAAAGCGGAATTCAAATGAAGAAGAAGCCAATCACTCAAATAACACAATACAATAGTGGAAAAACACCAAATGAATGCAAAGAAGCGATAACAAAATTGATTGATCAAACGAGGACCAAAAACTCCCACGGGAGGCTTGACACACTATAGCACCTAGATGCCCTAGGGCTAGAATGTAAAATCGATAGAAGAGGGCAAAAAACTGGAGGATGAAGGTCACAATCAGTCAAAAAATGCTCCAGAACACTTGTGCAGTCGAAAAAGTAACACCAAAACCACAGAGCAAGCTCAAAAATCCCAAAAAGGAGCAAACCCTAGCACCTTACAGGATGGGTGCGATTGTTAGGTTGCAACTAGCGCCAGAACAGGATTGGCGAGGGTGATAAACTGGGAACATGCGCTAGTTGGCGCGACTGTCAGGGAAAAAATTGCGCCAGTCGAGTTTACTAATGGAAAAAATGAAAAAGAGCAATCCAAAAGCAGATCAGGGATGGTGAGGCTAAACAACTTAACACTGAAAAAGAGCAAACAACAAGAGCTGATCAAGCAGGCAAAGACCAAAATCAACCGAAAAGACAAGACAAACTCCAATCAATGTCTCCCTAGCAGAGTCGCCATTTTGATGGAGAGGTAAATCCCCTCTGTGGACAGAGGCGATCCCTACTAACCCAGATCGGGTCTAGCAACAACCGAGTCATGCTAAGATGCAAGTTCCTAATTGCAAAAGACCAAGATGCGACAAGAGGCCTACCTTAAGTCCTACACTGCCGTCATTTGTGGAGAAGATGGCACTTCCATCCCCTGCTTTGGAAGATCACAATTCTCTCTCTCAATGTGATCGAACACGTGCACGTACAAGAAGAAACAACAAACACACAAGCGTAAAACCTAATACATGCAATTATGTATCAGTTAGAGAAGATAAAACTCATAACATAAAACATAAACATCTGAGTGGAACCATAATCGAAGTCGCTTATTATTAATTAGAACAAAGAAAAATACAACCTAAGCTTTGACGCTGGATCATCCTTTGGTGGGTCGACAGAGGAGTACGTCTCGATAAATCTCGTCGGGACAAGGACAAGTCTCTCTCTCTTCGGATGTCAGACGATAATCTCCTTACAATTGATTCAGCTCTATTCAGGCTACCAAGACTACTAAGGCTCAACCATTCAACCCCTTCATCAATGGAATATGGCTATATTTATAGAGCAGAGGAGGAGGTTGGGATCCCTACAATAGTGGAAGGGAGGCCTTATCCCTTGGGAGGTTCCCCATAAGTTGGAAACAAAAGGCCAAAGGGGGAAGGCCGTGGTTATTCAGTCGAAACCACTCCTCATGACTCATCCACGAAGTTGTTGTAATCGAAAATTTGCCTCTTTTTTTAAAAAAATTTCCATAAGAATATTGGCGCGGGTGCTTAACTGGGATAGAGCGCCAACTGGCACGGGCTTAGTGTTAATTTTCCTCATTGGCGCGAGGACATAACGGGCTACCAGCGCCAAGGCAAAAAACAAGTGTTTTTAGGGGTCTGCTCAGGAAATTATCAACAAAAGGAATGTTGTCCTCATGGAAAGGGATGAAATGATGGTATTTTCACGACATGAAACTGCTTATTGGTCATAGAAATGACCCTCCAATGGGCGATATGAGGATTTCAGGGATGGTGACAAATTACTGTGTAACACTTAGTCAGATCTGCACTCAATCTCACACCATCACTTAGATATGCTCATGTTTTAAGCTTCCATTGGGAATATCTGCACTTGGAGGATTTTCACTTTCCCCAGTTGGGAACTGCGAAGGCTCAAGTCGAGAGCTTGGCCTATGTAATTGCGCAGTGCACAATACAGGCTAGCCCAATTGTGCATTGCAGTCCATGGATCAACCTTCTTCCTTGGCCATTGAGACTACGCAATGCGCAATCTCTCCCGGTCCACTGCCTAGGATGAACTCTGAATTGCGTAGTCTCAAGCCTTAGGCTTCATCCTTGGATGATGGGCCTGCGCAGTGCACAATTCCCACAGGAATCCAATTTCTCTTGTTGTTGAAAATTGTGTAATCCTTCTCTCTAATTTCCAGGTTTTCTGCTTGATCAGGCGTTGAAAGTATATTTTCTAAAGAATGATGTTTTCTTTCCATGAGTGTCTTTTCTGTTCCACAAGTACCACAATTGTTGATAAATTCTCTCCAACAGTCACAGTTACCATGGCACTAAAGAGAGTTTATTCAAAAGATACCATTCAAATCAGTACTGGGGAAGTAGTTGAGCAAGCACTAGTTAACTTGCCAGTGTATGCGGAAAATCAACTATTTATAGAAAAGGAGTCAACACTAACATGCCAGATGGTTAAAGAAGCTTTTTCAAAGGACTTTGAGGCATATATAGAAGACTGACAGGTATATCTCAATATTCAATGGTTAATATTATACACGGTTGCATGCAGATGTCCAACCTTGCCATGTGAAAATGTCATCAGTTTGATTTTTTCGCACATTGATGAGAATACTATGACATTTCCATTACTGCCAATAGATATAAGCTTGCTACCTTTATGGCATAATATTATCAACGCATATATCATCTTTCCGAGCTATTAAAGCTCATGGAATCATACTTGTAGTCCACCAACAACTATGTGAGCACAAGATATATTGTCAAAGGTTGGATGAGGGAGACATCGAAGTTTCGATAGACACCCACCCATTCATACAAGAAAAAGACGCTTAGGAAGGACTACCATCTCTTAGTTATGTTAGCGTACTGAATCTATGGTGAGCATAGCACAAAGACCTTTTCTAAAAGGTGGGAAATCCTATTGAACCAGGTGGTGAATGAGGGGAAGCCATTCAACTGGTCAGAATTTTTGGCTCATTAGTTGAGAGCCCATGTAGCACAAGATCGGGATCCTCCCAATGGTGAGAAAACAAGGTTTTACGTCTGGATACTTACTGGATGCAATATGTGCACATAATTAGTTTCCTAGCATGAACTGGACATGTAAACCATGAGAAACTTTCGTGCATATCTATTGTAAGATTATTTTATATTGCAACCATAGAGGAGTTATGGAACAACTAATTGATCACTTCATAATTCCACTATAGAAGCTTATCTTTGAGGAGGACCCACCTTGTATGTCACGAGGAGCAATAGAGGAAATTTAAAATATTGTAGATTGGTTTGCCTTACCATATGGCACAATTATTTGAGTGTTCGAAAGACAAAATCCGCCACATCTTTTTCCAAGGTATGCCACTAACAAGCTTGTCATGCAAGAAGTGTCATATCATCTCACTACAGGATTGTTAACAACACTGCACAGGAAGAAGAAAGCACCATGACCCACTCTTCCTTTGCATATCATATTATATGAGATTAAGAATCTCAAAGTTGCAGATATCGAAGAAAAATCCATATGAAAGTTTGAGTTCAGTACAAAATAATTCAATCTGTTATCCTTGATACCAATTAGGTTTGTCTTAGTTAAGTTAGGTTAGGTCATTAGGATGAAATAAGGTCATGAAATTCATTAATTTTCAAAAATTGTACATATTTTAAGGGGTAAAAATGTTCATTTTTCATGTAATAAAGGTCTGATCAAGGTAAATTTCAAAAAAATATGATTTCATGGGTAATAAAGGTCATTTTGTGACACTTAGAAACTTTTTCTGGAATTTGTAGCATATTCAGTGTAAAACACTCTGATTTGCTATGAAAGTGCCTAATAGTTCCGTAGAGAATTTACCCTTCCGAGTACTGGAAAGTATATGAACTTTGTTTTTTCTGCTAATGGTGGGATAAGCAGTGTCTTGTCATAATTTCAGTGGCCTGCACACTTGGTCATTATGGTACTATTCAGGTATGTGTCATCATATGTCATGTCCAATCATGGTAATCATTATTCCTCACATCATCTCGTTTTTCCCACTCATTTCCTCTTTCCTAATTTAGTTTGATCCTTAATTCGAAAAGAAACACCTTTCCTTCATCCTTGTAAGTTGTTTGAACATTTTTCGAGAAGTCTTGAGTCTCGAATTCTGTTCTGTAGCTATCTTAGGCTAGGTGTTGCATGTCTCAAGGGAGGTGCTTATTGTCTCAAATAATTTTGCAGTTGTTAAAGAAGAAGCTGATCAGTGTTGTGTTTGAAGGTATGTCTTCACATAAGAAGCCAAACAAGGGTGGCACTATGGTCAGATATGAGCCCATGGATATGAGGCTAATTGCATAAGACCCCATCTTCTCACAAGATTTTGTCAATACAAGTTGCATGTCTTTCTGTCAGAAGATGCAAGGATATCATCCAGAGGTGTCTAAATATTTTGCCGTGAACTTCATTGGTACAGGTTCAAAGGTGGGCATCCTTAATTTTATAGTGTCTCCTGAGAAAATTGCATAGGAAACCAAGATTCCAAGGTCTAGAGAGGAGTGGTTTAAAGTAACAAAGTTTAAGCTTCAAAACTGTGATGAATTTCTAAAGGAGGAGCACATAGGCATAGACATGAGTTCAGGCATCTCTAGGGCTTGCCTCAAGGAAAATTATTCAAAACCACTGATGGTGATTCAAAAATAATTTACTTGTGAAGGTAGATTTCACATGATCTATCAATACCACTTCAGATTGTTGCTTCATTTCACAGGTAAACAACCTCTGGATTTACCATTTTTTCAGTTTAGGAGTTTAGGAAAAATGGCTGATAAGGTTCAAGATAAACCATAAAGCAGTGACACTTCTATTTTTCACCATGGTTTGATAAAATTGTTATTTATGGAGGAGTTAAATAAGTTAAATAGATATTAGTCCACTTTTCTATTCTTGAGTGAATATTAGGTGGATGTCCTCACTCTTAGAAAGACACCTAGATCAAAGAAAAATACTCTAAGGAAAGTTAAAGAATCTAGGGCTAAAGCAGAGGTTGAACATGAGGTTGAAGTGTAGACAAAGGTGCAACCCATGGTGGAGCCAATGAAGGTAGAAATTGATCAATTGTAGGAGACAATGGTGCCTTAAAAAACCCCTACCAATAGTAAAGTCAAAACTAATATAAGAACCCACAAAAGGATCACTAGAAGTGAGACAGAGGGGAAAGGAAAGATAGAAGATATTTTGCAGGCAATTGACATTGAGGAATCTCATTTTGTGAAGCTTGTAGAAGTTAAAAGAGAAAAAACCATGAAAAAGAGTCTTAAAGCTAATAAACTTGACTTTTCCAAAGAAGAATTAGGTTTTGTTTTTAAACCTAGGAAGCCACTCACTAGGTCACAGTTATCAAAGGGAGACAAATCTGAGAAGATGCATAAGGAACCATCAAAGGAGAAACAACTAGCAAGGGAAGAAATAATAGAGTTATCTCCAACAGAGGCAGAGGTGAGCAAGCAAAGGAAAGGCAAGGAAAAAGTTGAAGAAAAATATGAACTGGAGCTTTTAAAAGAAAAACTTAAGGAAGCTAGAGAAGATATCTTAGAAACTAAGCTGGATTTAGCAAACTTTAAACAATAGAGGTAGGAGCTCACAAAATTAAAAAAAAAAGTGGGCAAACAGATAGATTTTTATGATGAGGTTGCAGAGGGGTCAAGGAAGATGTTGAAGAGTACACTGCCTCTACACAAAATGATAACACATCTCTTCAGGAAGAACATTTGGTTGCAATCAAAAATAAGGAAGCTACTAAGGCAAGTCACAGAATTGGCAATACAAATGGAGATGGTGCAAGCAGAGTTGAAGAAAAAGGGTTTAAAGATGATTGTGATGGAAGATGACCCTGCTGCTCATTAAAATATGGTAAGGCACACCTTTTTTGGATAATTTTTGTCTTAGGATAACATATCAAGTCATTTACAGGAATGTAAGCATGCTTTTTGAGTTAAGGAGAAAAATTGCAAAATTTGATGGAATTAGGTAAGTTCGTAGCGAGATCCAGGCTTGGAGCCGAGTTTTCGCTATGAACTCGCTGTAGAATTTTTTTGAGGTAAAATTTCAAAAAAATATCATGTCAGGGGTAAATGAAGCAATTTTTTTACCTTATTATACCCAATGAAGACCCTCTCATAGGAAGAAAAGTAAAAATTTTGCAGAAGGTGGTGTTATGAAAAAACTACAAAAACTATGCTATGAACTTGCCTAAATACTCTGTTTTTCCAGTGAGCTAAAATTTTGGTCTTTTTGAGGCATTTAATGCATTTCAGGAAGGAGATGAGTAATCAAAATAGATTGTGAAGTATCATTAGGAAATCTCTTGATGAAGACAACTCATCAATACACTTCATAAGGTTGACATGGTTGACAACACATCACTTTTTCCACCTCACCAATGGACAACTCATCATCAAATTCAGTATATTAGGACCTGAAATCCAATATGGAAATTTTCCACCTAAATATGGTTGTTTTCCATCTAAACAAGGTTTTTTGGTTTGGTATCCATAATTCACATGGGTTATTGAAGTTAATTTTTATGCAGTTAATAGAGTGTAATATTCCCAATTAGAAAATAACTAATTGGAATATTAATTTTTGTTAAATTTTGCCTTTCTAAAGTCCAGTAGGAAATAAAGGGGTGAAAGGGACCCATAACCCAACATTAGAATAAAATAAATTTCCTAAAGTCACTTAGGAAATATAATAAAAAGGCAAGGCGGGGTCCATGAGGCCAAGTGACAGCGTAGGAGAGGTGGCAGCTTGGTTAGCGCAGAGGCAACGTGGAGATAGACAGCGCAGAGTAGCATGGGGACATAGTGGCAAAGGGATAACACAACATTAGTGGGACAAAGGGAATGTTGGAGGCTCAATATAATAAAAAGGGGATGAGGGAAACCTTTCTCATTCATTCATACATCTTTAGGTTCTATGTCTATCAAGACCAAAGCACGCTTGAGCTGTTTAGCCAAGTCTGCAAGTGATTTTTAGCATACAGGTGTCTTCGAGCGGAGATACCAACCTCTTCCTTGGGGCACTTTGAGTGCCTGCTTAGGAGAGGAGTCCTACCTCCAGTTTTTGAGAGTAACATCATTGATTCAACACTAGGGTTATGCAGTTCATCCTAGGGAAGTGCAGTCACTTAGGGGATTAAACAATCAAGGAGGAGAGTAGCTCTAGAAGGGGAGGAAGCTTGAGAGATTTTAGTGTGGAGGCTTGTGAAGGGATCAAACCTTCCATAACAGAGTTCCTTGGGTAGTTGGAGGCCTTTATTTCCAGTAGTTCATCACAGAGGCTAGCTTACCCAGAAAAAGTGCATATCCATCCCAAGGAGGTTATTTTTCTGGGACAACCTTTCCGAAAATAATTCATGGGTTATTATGGGTTTTTGGAGGAGAGTCCGGTGTTCAAGTTTCATATTTTTCTGAGTAGCAGAAGAGTCCCTTTCCAATTAGCAATGACATTTCTAGCAGGACAACGTAGACGAGGAGCCATGCAGAGCAGAAGAGGAGAATACTTTCTGAGAAGGGAGAGAGAGATCATTTGAGCCTGCCTAGAGCAGGCCAAGGTGCTATCATTCTATGAATTACTTGTACTTGTCCTTCATTTTAGAAATATTAATAAAATGGCTCAGTAGTTCTGGTTTATTTACAGTGTTTTTCATGTGTGCTTCTATTTTCTGTAGTTTTATTTTGTGTTTCTTTGTATTAATGTCTATTCCAAATTTGGGATATTATAGTGGTATTAGAGCTCATATACTTGGCTCAATTTGTGGAGCAACTGGTCTATGACACCTGGAGATAGAGATTTCATCACTTACCAGAAGCAAAGGTACAGAAGCAGAGAGCATAGGCTCAAAATTGCACTTGACAAAGGGGATAACGTTTCAGTTGAGGAATATAAGGGGAATGCACCAATGGCAGATGAAGGAGATGAGGAGGAGGAGTTTGGTAACCTCATATTAAAATCAATGCAAGATATTTCTAAAAAGATAGAGTAAATGGGGCAGAATATTGTCGAAGAAAATAGGCAGCGTGAGATCTTAAAGGAATTTCACAATAGAAAAGGGTCTGGTACTTCTCACCATGTACTGGAGGAGAATGTTGCGCAGCAGGTAGTGCTACGCACTCCTCCACGTTCCATGAATCCCACATTATTGACTTTAGGAGCATGAACAGGAGGACCCCAGGAGCCGTAGGTGGCTCATTACGGGGAGTATTTTGTCGAATATCAGTCATATGGGCTACAGTTTGGAGATGACCTCACCTTCAATGAGTTTTGCTAGCTGAAAATCAATAATAGACGACACAACCAAAATAGAGGAGGAGGATACATGCAGGGAGTGACCTGCAACCTACAGTGGGCAGATTTTTCTTTCCTACCTATGATGGATCATCGAAGTGTTTAGCTAAAGCTTGGGTGGAGAAGCTGGACATTTATTTTCAGCTGAACCAAATGGCAGAGGTAGAGGATATCAAGGTGCAACGCTGTACATTGAGGGAGAAGCCCATGACTGGTGGTTCCAAAATATGTTTACGTTGGGTCACGCAGGGGTGACAACGTATGTAGAGTTCACTCAGAGGTTGGTTGAGAGATTTGATCGAAAGGACCCAGAGGAACATTTTGTAGATGACCAAACTCAAACAGATTTGGATCCTGGAAACTTACATCTCTAATTTCTTGAAGCTCTCAGTGATGGTTCTAGATCTGTCCATGGTCACAAGTTTCTATATGTTTATTGACGAATTGATAGAACCTTTACATGGGATAGTCAGATCCACTAGGCGTACTATGCTGCAAGACGCAGTGGGGAGGACTAGGGACTTGCAGGATGTCGTGCCGAGGACGAGAGCTCCTTTTACCTATAAACCAAAATTCCAGTAGAGGGGGAAAGACACGAGAGCCCCACCCCTGAGTGGGAACCTGGGTCGAGGGCCTTTGGATGATGATACCCAGAGAGACTTGAGACGGAGGAAGTTGTGCTTTACTTTCCATGATCCATGGGCACCGGGTCATTGTTGTGCTGCAGGGAAGGCACACTACATTGAGGTCTTATCCGACAGTGAGGGAGAAGAAGAGGCATATGAGCAGTTGGAGGGAGATGGTAGTGTTGGTGCACCAGGAGGAGATCATCCACCACCACCTCCCATAGCATTAGGAGGAGCATCGTTTGCACCTACCTGAGGAGTCCTTGCATCCTTGCGAGGAATTCTCAAGTACTTAATGCTGAGATTTTGAGGCACAATCTAGGGGAAGCGTGTCTCAGTACTAGTGGATAGTGGGGCCACATATAACTTCATTGATGCCCAACTAGTGCAAAGGAGTGGCATACAGACAGAGAGTTTTGCTCGTTTATCCATGTTCGTTCCAGGTGCCAGGACCATGCAGTGTATGTGGTATGTTCCAGCATTAACAATAACCATGGGGACATACATAGTAACATATCAATTTTTTGTGGTTGATATTCCAGATACCAATGTGGTATTGGGTGTACAATGGCTTATTATGCTTGGAAAGGTCACTACATATTGGGAGACACTGGAGATGGAGTGGACGGATAAAAATAGTGGGAAGCATGTGATGATCATAGGCATGCATACATACCCTCCCTAGACAGTGTCTGCCCACCAGATGGAAGCAGATTTCTAGAAGGGAGACATAGAGTGGGCAGTGGAGCTGTGTATTTTAGAGGCGAGAGTCACGAGGCAACCAATGCATCCCGATGTGCAGTCTATATTGAATCGTTACTCCAAATTTTTTGGGGACATACCACTGGGGCAGCCACTAGATCGGGGATTTGAGCATAATATTGAGTTGGAGTAGGGGATCCAGGCAGTGATCACCACCCCCCTATAGGCACCCCAAAGCCTACAAATATGAGATTGAGAGAGCCATACATGAGCTATTGGCATTGGGACACATTAGGCCAAACACTAGTCCCTTTTCTTCTTCCGTAGTCTTGGTGAAAAATAAGGATGACACATTACAGATGTGCATAGACTACATGGAAATGAACAAGAAAACCATGAAGAACTGATACCCCATCCCCAGGATCGATGAGATGATGGATTAGATGAGGGGAGATAATTTCTTCTCCAAGATCAATCTGAGGTCGGGGTACCATCAGATTAAGGTGAGGGACCAGGATGTCCCTAACACTGCATTTAGATGCCACTATGACCAATTTGAGTTTTTGGTGATGCCCTTTGGATGACCAATTCTCTAGCCACCTTCTAGTCTTGTATGGTCCACATCTTCCATTGTCAGTGGAGGAAGTTTGTGTTGGTATTTTTCGATGAAATTCTCATCTACAACCACACATGGGATGAACACTTGCATCACATTGAGGCTATACTGCATATATTTGAGGAGCATAATTTCTATGCTAAGCTATCCAAGTGTGAGTTTGGGCTTACAAATATGCTCTACTTGGGGGATATCATCGGGGTGCACAGAGTAAGGGTCCATGAGGAGAAGATCCGGGCCATCTGGGATTGGCCGGAACCAAAGAACGTGATAAAAATCCGAGGGTTTGTAGGCATCTACACCTACTACCAAAAGTTTTTCAAGGGATTTTCACAACTTGAAACACCCCTCATGGATGTTATGAAACCAAATCCAAAAATAGAAGAAAAGAGAGATCAACGCCTTAGAAATAGCCACTTCGAGGGGGAAACCTTCAATACATTACATAAATGAACAATTCTTGGATGATACAAATGACAAAACCTCCTCTCTCTATATAGGAGTCCATGGGGCCACAATGTAATCCTAGCCTACCTAACAATAATAATGTAAGGGCACAATAATACAAATATGGGGGTTACAGGGGTACAACAATAATAATAAGGGGGTTACACTAACAACAATAATGGACTATACTAGTAATATAAGGACCTAAGATACTCCTCTCCTTCAAAAAAGTGTTTTCCTCAATGCTTGAGTAGCTTTAGGTGCTTCTGTATAAAATTCTCATCCTCCCATGTAGAATCTTCATTGGGTAAGTTCTTCCATTTGATGAGATACTATGAAATTGATCGATTTCATAGCTGTCGAGTTCTTGTTTCTGTGACTGCTTCAGGTTCCAATATGGTTTTTCCTTGCTCATCAAGTTCTAGAAATATTGTTTGAACTATAAGTTTGTCCCCTATAACCTTTTTTAAGTATGAAACATGGAAAACTGGACGCACTCGCGAAGAAGAAGGAAGCTTCAATTTGTATGCCATAGTACCAATCTTTTGCAACACCTTGTAAGGACCATAGTACTTTGGTGATAATTTATTATCCTTCTTAGCTTGCTCGAGGGACATTTGTTTGTATGGTTGTAGTCATAAAAATACCCAGTCTCCCACATCAAAACTTCTCTCACTGCAATGTTGATCTGCCTGTTGTTTCATTCGATTTTGTGCCAAATTTAGGTTATCCTTTAAGAGTTGAAGAACTTCTTGTTTATGCTCGATGTGATCCTCCACTGCTTGAACCCTAGAATTTTACTTTAAAGAAGATGTGATGGACGATGGATGATATCCATAAAGTGCCATAAATGGGGTCATTTTTGCTGCAGTATGGAAGGAAGTGTTATACTACCATTCAACGAGAGGTAACCACTTGACCCATTTTACTTGCTTATTAGATACAAAACAACGAATATATCCTTCCAAAAATTTATTCACTATCTCTGTTTGACCATCGGATTGAGGATGATAAGATGAGCTATGAGCTAGTTGAGTACCCAAACAAGAAAATAATTCTGTCCAAAAATTTCCTTTAAAAATGGGATCTCTGTCACTTACAATAATCTTCGGGTTTCCATGTAGCTTTTGAATTTTTTCCATAAATGCAGTAGCAACTGTACATGCTTTAAATGGATGAGATAATGCACAAAATTGTGCATACTTGGTAAGTCTATCAACTACCACCATGATGACACTCCTTCCTTCGGACTTAGATAAACCAGTGATAAAATCCATTGAAATCTCCTCCCAACATTGAATTGGGATGGATAAAGGTTGTAGAAGACCCGGGGTCTTAATTGTCTCAAATTTATTTTGCTAGAAAAAAAAAAATTCCGCCATAAAATTTTGAATATCAGATTTACGACCATCCCAAAAAAATTCTTTCTTCACCCTGTGGTAAGTTTTTAAAAATCCCGAGTGTCCTCTTAAAGGAGAAGTGTGCAATTCCAAAATAATCTTTTGTTTTAGTTGGGAATTCTTGCAAATATATAAGCGATATTTGAACCATAAGGGATAATTTTTCCAACTGAATTTATCAGATGTACTAGGATCTTGTTGCAACTTTTGAATGAGTGTCCAAACTTCTTCATCCTTCTTCTATTCATCCCTTACTTCGGTTATCCAATTTGGTTCGATAATAGAAATGGAACAAAGCAGTGCTTCCACCTCTTCGTCCTTTCTTGAGAGTGCATCTGCAACAACATTTATCTTCCCTTTTTTGTAGATGATTTCAAAGTCATAACCTAACATCTTTGTGACCCATTTTTGCTGCTCTTCCGAAGATATTCTTTGTTCCAAAATGTGTTTAAGACTATCATGATCAATTTTTACCTTGAAGTGTTTTCCCATTAGGTAAGGTATCCATTTCTTTAGTGCATGTAGTATTTCCAACATTTCCTTCTCATAAATAGCCTTTTTTAAATACTTTCTTTGATTGAATGACTTTCAAAAGCAATGGGTCTTCCTTCTTGCATTAAAACAACACCAATTCCATTTCCTAAGGCATCACATTCCAAAATAAAGGTTTTTGTGAAGTCTGGTGTAGCTAAGACTGGTGCTAGGTAAATTTCCTCTTTAATATGGTCAAAGGCCTTAGTTTCTTTAGGAGTCCATGAAAATGCATCTTTCTTCAATAATGTTGTTAGAGGTGCTGCTATTCTCCCATAATTCTTAACAAACTTGTGATAATACCCTGTTAACCGGAGAAATCCTCACAACTGCTTTATGTTTGTGGGGACTTTCCATTCCTTAATGGCTTTAATTTTGTTAGGGTCTACCTTACCACCCTCGTGAGATACAATATGACCCAGATATTCCACCACTTGTATTCCAAAGAAACATTTGGATGTTTTTGCATACAATTGTTTCTCCTCCAATAGTTTGAGCACACTGTCAACATGTTGAACATGATCCTTCCAAGACCTGCTGTAGATTAGTATATCGTCAAAAAATACTGGCACAAATTTTCTAAGGAAGGGTTTGAAAATGGAATTCATCAACCCTTGAAATGTAGAAGGTGCATTGGTAAGGCCAAAAGGCATGACCAAAAATTCATAATGACCCTCATGAGTTCGAAATGTTGTTTTCGAAATATCTTCAGTCTTCATTCTAATTTGATGATATCCTCAACGAAGATCCAACTTGGTAAAATAAATTGCTCCATGTAATTCATCCATTAATTCATCAATCATAGGAATGGAAAATTTATATTTAATAGTGAGCTTATTGAGCTCCCTATAATCCGGACACATGCGCCATGATCCATCCTTCTTGTGCACCAATACTATTGGAGTAGAGAAAGAACTTTGACTAGGTTGAATTATACCAGCCTCTAACATTTCTGCAATCATATGTTCAATTTCACTCTTTTGGACATAAGGATATCTGTAAGATCAGATGTTTGGAGGAACACTTCCTGGAATCAAATGAATAGCATGATCATGATCATGAATAGGTGGGAGTCCTTTGGGAGTATCAAACACCTTGGAATGATTGTCTTAGAATTTTTGGAGATCTGAAGAAATAAATGATTTTGATGTTGGAACTTCTAGTGAGCATAATTGTGAAATTACGCCTTGTTTTTATTTCTTCAGAAGCTTAACCATGACATTAGAGCTTATTATCTTTCCTGGCTTCCCTGTGATACCCCGTAATTTGATTTCCTTTCCTTCCAAAAAAGATTTCAAGAAAAGTTCTTGAAAATTAAAAGCTACTGTCCCCAACGATTGTAACCATTGTACTCCTAGTACAACATCAGCACCTCCCATTGGGATTGAAAGCATTGGAATATTCAATACATATTCCCCATGGATAGCTTGATATAATGGCATTTTCCAGAGCAATTTATAGTTCCTCCATTTTCAACCATCACTTGAAATTCTGGTGTTGGGTATAGGAAACAATTCGATTCCTTGGCTACCTTACAATGAATGAAATTATGGGTACTACGTGAATCAATCAATACTATTACCTTTTTATTCTTGATATATCCTTTTATCTTGAGAGTTTTAGAAGTGGTAATTCCGGCCAATGCATTACATGATATGGTCGGACTCATTTCTTCTTCTTCTAGGGTTGCTTCCTGGTGTATATCCTCTTCTTTTGGAGTTTCTAGTTCATTTTCTTCCTCCTCTTCACAATCTATGTAAAATAATTTCTTCTCAACACACTTATGACCTTTAGTGTATTTGCTATCACAACTGTAGCAAAGCCCTTTTGATATTTTTTCTTCCAATTGTTGTGGTGTCAACCTTGTAGGTTGTGGAAGTCTAGGAGTAGCAACACTTCCATCTTTATAGATGTGAGTGATAGGCTTCCTTGTCGCCTTAATTTTACATTCAATTTTTCCTGCCAACCTGAATGCCTTCTCTAATGAATCCGGTTCCCAAACATGAACTTCATGTTGGATGTTATCCTCTAAAGTCCCTATGAAGACATCAATTCTGTGTTCTTCTGGAATATCAGTTACCCTTATATTAAATTTTTGGAAGTCCTCAATGTGCTCCGCCACTGAACCCTTTTGTTTGAGATTTATCAATTGGCTAAAGAAGGTGTTGCTCTTTGTATCCTCATAATGCACTATCATTTCCTCCATAAAAATTGGCCAAGTGAAAATTTTTTTATAGGAGAAAATCCATCGATACCGTACAAATGTATTTTGTTCTAATGTGAAGTTGTAATGCGTACCTTTTGTGTGTTTTGCACATTATTGAGATCAAAATATTGCTCCATATGTAGTATCCATGTTACGGGATCCTCGCCATAAAACTTCCTCATATCCATATTTGGAATATGGTGGTTCTTTAATCCAACATTAGAGTTTATGAAATCACGATTAAAATTTATTTTGTTCTCATCATGAGTTTCCTCTACTATATTATCGCCATTAGGAATCATTTCTTGTATCAACTTTGACAAACCTTCCTTCAAACGTTCCATGTCTTCCTTCAAACCTTCCATTTTTTCTACCATACCATCTATTTTTTCTTCCATACCATTCTTCAAACCATCCATCATAGCTTCCACGCCTTTCTTCAAACCATCCATCTTAGCTTCCACGCTTTTCTTCAAAACATCCATTTCATTTTTTGTTGCTCTTTGCAAGAGCGAATTTTGGTGCACTTTCTCTTGCAATTTTGATAGATCATGTTGCAATTCTTCATCTTCATGAGTCATAGTAGAGTACTCTGAGGGCTTAATGGGTGTTGAATTATTTTTAGGAGGAATTTTAGAGCCCAGTACTAATATATATGCTCAATAGGCCTTTGGAATCACTTAAAACTGATTTTTCAAACAAGACTTATGCAATTTAAAAAAAAAACAAAATACACACCTTTTTCTTGATTTTGAGGAGATCGATATTGAAACTGAATTATCTCTATGATTTAAGATCTTCAACATTTTAATTCAGCCCTAAATTAGCCCTCTAAATCTTCTTTTGAATGCTATAATTCTGACCTGATTTGGATTCTTGAAGACAAAGTTATGCTCAATCTCCCACGATGACCTAATTATGGATTGGTTTCGTAGAGTGAACTTGTATGACTTGCCACGTGTCACTGTTTCCTGCTTCAGCTCTGAAATTAAGAAAACAAAAACTACAGTCCATTTACTTGTGACCACTTTTTATAGAATCCTAATCTGATGCATAGAGAGAGATTTATGATTTTTTTCCCACGGTCACCTCTTTGAGATGAAATTCGGGAGCCTAAAACAATCCTAAATTCCAAAGATCATATCTCCCGACATATGGTGAACCAAGATCTAAATTTTTTACAGAAGGTTCCATATTCTTTCAGCTTCACTTTGTGAAAATTAAAGATTCTGAACCCTCGTAGAAAAATAGTTATAGTGAAAATACCGCGATGACCTGTTTAGGTTAAATTCAGGAGCCTGCAAAAAGCCCTAACTTCCATAGATCATATCTCCTTAAATATTACGAACCAAGATCTGAAATGTTGCGAAGATGTTCCTCAGGATTTTGGATTCATACTCTAAAAATTTCAACTTCTGAAACTTCGTAGAAAAAACGTTATAGTGGAAATGCCACGATGACCTGTTTGGAGCAGCGAAACCCTAGAATCCAAAGCTCTGATACCAAATGTTATGAAACTAGCTCCAAAATTAGAATAAAGGAGAGATCAACGCCTTGGAAATAGCCACTTCTAGGGGGAAACCTCCAATACATTACATAAATGAATAATTCTTGGATTATACAAATGACAAAACCTCCTCTCTATATATAGGAGTCCATGGGGCCACAATGTAATCCAAGTCGACCTAACAATAATAATGTAATTGCACAATAATAACAATATGGGGGTTACAGGGATACAACAATAGCAATAAGGGGGTTACACTAACAACAATACGGGACTATACTAGTAATATAAGGACCTAACAATGGATCTCACCAAGAACGAGGGTTTGGTTGGACAGATGTTGCGCAGAGGGCCTTTGATAGGCTCAAGGAGGTGGTTAGAAGTTTCCCAGTGTTGGAATTGCTTGATTTCACGCAGCCCTTTGTGCTGGAGTATGCACAATTTTGATGCAGGGGGGCCATCCTATATCTTTTGAGAGTCGGAAGCTACTTCCACATGAGAAGTTGTATCTGATATACGACAAAGAGATACTAGCCATCATGCATGCATTGGCCAACATCTAATAGTACTTGGTGGGTAACATATTTTGGGTGAGAACTGACCATTACAGTCTCTGGTTCTTCCTTGAGTAGAAAAATTTGTAGGAGAGACAACATAAATGGGTCAACAAAATCCAGGCCCATGATTTTGACATCGAGTATGTCAAAGGGAAGAACAATGTGGTGGTAGATGCTTTGTCATAGAGACCAGAAACACTGTCCTTGATGAGCCTTGACATAGACTAGAGGGCTCAGCTGTTGGTGGAGTATTCCAAGGACCACTTTTCTTGTGAAGTATTGGATGGGCAGGTAACATATGAAAGGTATCGGCTGATGGATGAGGTCATCTATTACCGGGATAAGATTTTCTTGATAGGTAACTCCCATCTTAGGAATAATATCTTGCGTGCAACCCATGACTCACTGATTTCAGGCCACTAGGGGTTCACTAAAACTTATAGGGCCATCAGGGAGAGGTTCCCATGGAAGGGCCTTGAGGAGGATGTACTCTGACATGTCAGGGAGTGTGAAGTTTGTTAGAGGGACAAGGGGGAGCTGAATCACCGTGCAGGTTTTCTATAGTCGCTTCCCATTCCAGAGGGGAAATGGGATAGCATATCCATGGATTTCATCACATGATTACCTATGGTGTAGGGAAATGACTGCATGTTTATAGTTATTGTTCGACTAAAAAATTATGCGCACTTCTTCTCCATCTCCGCACGGTATACCGCTTCACAGGTGGTTGAGTTATTTTTTCAGGATGTTTTCAGGCTTCATGGTCTTCCAAATACCATAGTCAGTGATCAGGACAACTGGTTCAAGGACGACTTTGGGCATGAGTTATTCCATTTGGTGGGTACTGAGTTGACCCCCAATACCAGTTATCACCCACAGATTGATGGGCAGACAGAGATAATTAACAAGTGGCTAGACAACTACTTTAGAAAGTATGTCATGAGGCAGCATAAGGCTTGGCTGCGTTGGCTTCACTTGGGAGAACACTACTACAACACGAAATTCCATATGTCGATTAGTATATCTCCATTTTTTTATATATATGGTTTTAATGCTCTAACTTTTGTGGACATAATTTTTGGAGCTAGGAAGGCCCCAAGGGCCAAAGATTGGATCCAAGAGAGCCAATACATACCCTGGGCTCTCAAGGAAAACTTGGCCACAACAAAGAACCAACATAGATTATATGCAGATATAGGTCGCATAGAGACTTAGCTTGAGGTGGATGATCTATTTTACCTCCATCTTCAGTTGTACAAAAAGTCCACGTTGAAGTAGAAAGGAGTGGATAAGCTCAAGCCCCTCTTCTATGGACCATATAAGGTGATTAAACGATTTGGGGAGGTAGTGTATGAGCTAGAGATGCCAACCGGGAGACGGATCCACAAAATTTTCCATGTTTCATGCTTGAAGAAATATCTTGGGTAACAGGTGATTGCAACTATGGAACTCCCACCTATAGATGAAGAAGGGCATTTGGTGCTACAACCAAAGGCCATTCTAAAAACTTGGGAGAGAAAATTGAGGAACATGAATGTCAAGGAATATCTGATAAGGTGGAGGAACCTTCCAGATGATGATTCCACTTGGGAGGGGGAAAATATCATGCAACATCCATCCTTGCAGTTGCTTAAGGAAAAAAAATGTTTTGGCGGGGAGGACTGTAATATTCTCAATTAGCAGACAACTAATTGGAATATTAATTTTTGTTAAATTTTTCCTTTCTAAAGTTCAATAGGAAATAAAGGGGTGAAAGGGACCTATAACCCAGCATTATATTAAAAATCACTTTCCTAAAGTCACTTAGGCAAGATAATTAAAAGCCAAGGTGGGCCCATGATACCAAGTGATAGTGCAGGAGAGGTGGCAGCTTGGTTAGCACAGAAGCAATGTGGGGACAGGCATCGCAGTGGCAGCATGGGGAAAAACAACATAGATCAATGTGGGGACAGCGTGGCAAAGGGAAATTGCAACACTAGTGGGCCCAAGGGAATGTTGGAGGCTCAATAGCATAAAAAGGGGATGAGGGAAGCCTTTCTCATTCATTCATACACCTTTAGATTTTATGTCTATCAACAAAGGAGCACGCTTGAGATGTTTAGCCGAGTTTGCAAGTGATGTTTAGCACACATGTGTCTCTAAGCAGAGATCCAAACCTCATCCTCGGGGGAATTTGAGTGCCTGCTTAGGAAAGGAGTCCTACCTTAAGTTTTTGAGAGCATCATCATTGATTCAGCAGCAGGGTTACACAATTCATCCCAGGGTAGCGTAGTCACTCAGGGGATTACATAGTTAAGGAGGAGAGCAGCTCTGGGAGGGGAGGAAGCCTGAGATATTTCAGTTCGGAGGCTTGTGAAGGGATAAAACCTTCCATAGTAGAGTTCCTTGTGTAGTTGGAGGCCATTCTTTTCAGTAGTTCATCGCAGAGGCCAGTGTACCCAACAGAAGTGTGTATCCATCCCAAGGAGGAGATTTTCCAGGGCAAGCCTTTCCGGAAATCCTTCACGGGTTATTCTAGGTTTTTGGAGGAGAGTCTGGTGTCTGAGTTTCATATTTTTATGAGTATCATAACAATCCATTTCCATCCAGTATACCATTTCCAGCAGGACATGGTAGAGAAGGAGCCACGCAGTGTAGCAGAGGAGCAGAATTTCTAAGAAATGAGAGAGAGATCATTTCAGTCTGCTTAGAGAAAGCCAAGGTGATATCATTCTAAGCACTACTTTAACTTGTCCCTCGTTTTAGAAATATTAATAAAATGGGTCAAAATTTCTGGGTTTTTTGCAATGTTTTTCATGTGTGCTTCTATTTGCTGTAGTTTTAGTTTGTGTTTTTTTGTATTACTGTTTATTCCCAATTTTGGATATTACATAGAGATGGAGTCATTTTTGACTACAAAATATTTCAAACAAAATTATCTCTATTTTTTCTCAATGTAATGAAATCCTTTTTGGATTAGATCTCTAGATCAGGTTCGAGAGTCTAGCATAGGTTACAGACCTATGTAAAAGGGATTACACTCTATAAATAATGGAGTTTTAGAATTAGAGAGGGTTGATGGATGTAATGACCAGAGCTACTATGTAATCTATTTTCATTCTGGTTAACAGACAGTTGCACCAGTGTTTTGTTCAGAATTGATATTCTGATTGAGCTTTTATGTGTTTGTATCCTTTATCTTTTGAATTTTAATTCAACTTGCTCATACATAATTACTTGGAATTCATAAAATATTATGCTCCAACTTCATTTATTTATTATATTTCCTATCAGAGTTATTTTGTAAGAGCTCATGTGCCTCAGTTTCCATGAATGATACTTATTTGTAATTGAATTTCTATGATTGAATCCATGCCCAATGGTATTCCGCACTCATCTTCCACATGCAAAAATCATCTAAAATAAATATAAGAGTTATCCATATTCATTATAGCATGTTTATTGAATATCTTACCTTTTCTTGAGAGATCCCTCTCTGGTTGGAAGGGCTAACTTCCAGCCCCAAAGTGGTTTGAAATAGTTACATCAAATTGACTGTTGAAAAACCCAATTAGTCTCAGTTTGGTGATAACACAATCTGTATGATCCGAGGGGAATTTTCAAGGACCACTGTGTGAGAATCTACTACAATTGGGTCAGTGGGATATTTCATTGGTCGGAGGAGGATCCATGGAAGAGTTTCTACAATGCCTCCAAACCTTGCGAGCCGGTCAGTATAAATAAGACTTCACAAGACACTCAACGGACATCAACAAATCCAGAAGCAACAACAGCAGAAGGAAACATATTGGTACAAGATAATGTAAAGAGAAAGGTTCTCAACAGTGCACATGGATAAAAAATATAGAAGATGAAAGTTGTTCTAATCCTCACACAAGAAACTTTGGCAAAAGAAGAAAGGAGGAAGCATAGGATACAAAGAAAAGAGTGGAGGAAGAGATAAAAGAAGAGCTTGCAGGAAGAAGAATTGAGAGTGTAGAACGCAAAAAAAAAAAATGAGGGAAGACCAAGAGAAAAGGAGGAGAGAAAATGAGAGAATCAAAAGCACGAAGAAGAATAAAGGCAAGGTGCAATGGAAGGAGAAACAACATTGATTCAAGTTGAAGAACAAGAACAGATATAGCCAACAGGAGAGGGAGAAAGCGAACATATGAAAGATCGGGAGATTTCTTAGTAGATTGAAGACTTGATTGAATTTGAAGACATGGAGTTCAAACTGGAGCTGCAAAATTAAGGTGTTAACCTGATGCCCAGTGCACCATAGGCCACCGTTCAGTCTCCACCACCTCCAACAGCAGAGGTAGCCCCGATCGAGGAAGGAGACACAATAATTCCTCTTGATGATGATCTAGTAATGGATGTGTAAAATCTATCGCATGATGAATTCCAAAATAGGATTGTAAAAATGTAGAGGAATCATTTTCCTGATGATCATGCATCACCTCCATTCACAAGAGAGGGTGATAGTGGCGAACACCAGAAAGAATCCAAATTTGATTTTCAAAGCCAACTTGGCCTTTGCAAGTGAAAAAATATCAAAAACTCAATATTTGATGGCTAATAATAAGAAATTAGCACATAAATTATAGGATTCCTAACAAGAGATAGAAAAACTTTGTGTAGTAAGATAGAACACAACTTCCACGCAAGTATACTTGGAGTAAATGAGAGCAACAATACTTGGTGAAGTATCAACACTTGGAGATACCATGCGTGACCTGTATGAGGAGATCATGACCATACATAAGGCAAGCTTTTTTTCTTTGCATGGTTTGGCAGTTATAGAAAAAAAAATAATTTGTCAAAAATCTTAATAATGTTCAAGCTTTCATCACTCTTGTGCAAGAATGGACAATGAAATACAAAGGGGAACCACTTAACTTGGTAAATAAGATAAATTCGTAGATATAGATAGAGAAAGTAAAAGTTAAAATGTTGATTCAGAACAAGAGAAAACTCACCTTACTCAGAGAAATTAACAATAAATCACTTATTCACTGAAGATCAACCCGGTCATATATCAATTTCGAATTCCATACATAACACATAACATTCTTCTACGATTAATTGACTCAAACTGAAGTGCGCCAAGAGAGTAAACTGCTGTTTATAGTCAAAATATTATTAAGGGTAAATAATATTTGACTTCCATATTTTCAGGAGATCAGTCTAAAAATAGCCTGGGTCCTAAAAATTAGGGTCTCATCTATTTTTACCGACATGTCGCATACTCCAAGAATCTCCAAGTAGAATTCCCCAATTATGCTCCGTATGTCTAAAAAATGTACACAGTCTAAAAAAATACTTTATGCTGGTAACCCTGGCTCGTATGGTCGTCCACTGAAAATAGGGGCCACTTCATTTACTCTTCAAGCTCCACCATGCCCATATGCATTCTCAACATCATTCATTGTGAATATTCAGGCCTCATATGTATTGTTATACAATAATTTTGATTTCATGGTGTGAAAACATAAGATCCCATCAGTCGGATCACTCACCGAAGATAAACACAAACATCATGTCAGGTAGGAGATCGAAGAGTACTTGGAGAAGATGAAACAAATCACCACCAAGGAGGATTTGGATATGGACAAACAGAACATGCAAAATTACATGAGTGGTCCTGTCCAAATCAGAACAATGTTTCTCCAGCTTGAGAAATAATTTAAGACTGGTTCCAAATAATTGTATCCAGATTCTATGGAGGCTATAGTTTGCTTCCATCTAGACACCATCACAAAATTTGGTTATGTCATCACATAGTACTGAGCTTGGAATCAATATGTGACTGAGAAGCATCATGTAAAAGTTATTGAGTTAGATTTTACCCAAAATCTAGCATCATAGTGTGTAATTGCCTTTCTAGGCTCTCAAGTTGTCTCTACCCTATTTTGTCTCATATGGGTATGAGTGAAAAATGTAATATTATTTGTAAAAGTGAAATTCCAAGTGTCCATATTGGAATGTGAAGAGTCATAATGTAATGTAATGAGTAATTTTATAAATAATTTGAAGAGTCATGAGGGGAGTCCAAGAGTCACAAAGGGGCATGTGAAGAGTCACCCCCCTTTTGTTATAACTATATCTTCATAACTCATGTAACAATATTTTGGGAGAATTTTTTTTGGCTAGGATTAGGCTTAGGAAGAGCTTTGGAGTTTTGTGAGAGCCTTGTCTTCTTCATAGCATAGAGGAAATATAATTCTTTGGAGGAGCAGGGTTTGTTGACTTCACATTCCACTATTGGGGCAAGTGGTTCATCAATGGAGTATGTATGATTGAAACTTTCAATTTTAATAAAAATCAGATCCAACATGATTTGTGGATATAATAGGTATACTCTTGTTGTATTTGCAATATATGTTGTTTAAATTATGCATTTCTTATAAAATATTTCATTTTCTTTTGTATGAATCTTGTTGGATGTGTGTTGATGAATTAATTCATCACCTTAACTTGTGGATTATTTTGCATGTTAGTTTGTGTGATGTCATTATGCTCATGTGTTCCTTCAAAGCTGCGTACTATTACAATATTCTAAGGGGCACACTTCCTTTCCCATTCGTGTGTTGGAACCTTCATGCATCACACTTGACTTTCCGCAGGGTCACACACTTGTTTTCACCAAAGACACTGTGCACCACTCTACGCGTATTTGCAACCAATGCAGATCATTAACACCCCACTGCTAGAATTCCTACTCTAAACGATGTAAGGTCTAGTTGGGACTTAATATTGGGGATATCCTCTGAATGTTGGCTAGTCCAACACTTCCAACATGGCCCAAAATTGTCTCCAAACCATCATACATATCCAAAGTTGTTTGAAAAGAAGTAAGTGACGTGCACCTTCCTTTTTTTTCCATCCACTTGCATAAGAAGTGTGCTTGAAATTGATAGAATTTAATAGTAAATTAAGTAGTAGGAAGTCTTTTAGAGTTTTTTTGTGGTTATAAGTAGATAAAAACAATTTGGTTGATATCAATTTTAGCATCCTTAGCCCTCACTAACACCAAGGAATTTAACATTGTTTCACCACTGAGATTTTTAATTTTTTTTTGAATTCCACACCTAAGTAGCACCAAGGATGATAAATAGAAGAAATGGGGGGAGATTCAATAGAAGAGAACCCGCAAACACAAAGATGATTCACCAACACCCTCCTTTAGTGAACATCTTCAGAAGAAATCAATGGTTGGGTTTCTTCGAGTTGTTAAAGGGGTATGATGATGATATCACCCATGAATGTGCCATGGAATTACATTCTCAAGGAGAAGACAATGCCACTACTATTCTCAGAGGGTTGGCCATCTCTCTAAGTATTGAAACCATAAGCAGAGAGGCCACCTTACCTCTAGGAATTCGATGGAGAAAAGAAGACAAGGCATTGAGTGTCACAACTAGGAAAAATTTCTTCATTTTGAAAGAAAATCTTGTGGAGGACAAGAATGGAGTAAGAATAGAAAGCCTACCTTACCCCTGGGATGAGGTGGCTTACCATATCCTGAAGTATATATATTGTGAAGGGAGATTGAGTGTGGTATATGATTACCATTTCATATTGCTCCATGAGTTGAGATTCAAGGTAGGATTTCCTCTCCCTCAAAGACTTAGTGTTCCCCATTTTATCCTATAGTAAATCATTGAGATGAGTCAGAAAGTGAGGGAAGGATAGCACCAACACTTATCTCACCATGGCCTCATCAAGTTAATTGTGATGGATTCTTTGATCCACTTAAGAATCCCTTTCCTATGGAATAATTTTGTGGACATGGATAACGAAACTTTCATAGAAACCCAATCCATCACACTTGGAGAAACACCAGAAAAAACAAAAAACAAAGGAAAAAGAGGGAGAAAAAACATATGAGGAATAGGCAGAAAAAACATAAGAGGAAGGAAAAACAGAGGAAGAGGAGGAAACAGAAACAAAGGAACGAGAAGCAAGAATTAAAGGAGAGGGGAAGAAAAAATTAGAAGGAAAATTAATCCCTAAGGAGACTTATAACCCCAAGAAGCAGAAAAATAACCATATCAGAAACGTATCTCTCTAGGATAAACTAAGCAAGAAGTATTTGCAACATTGGCTACATTGGGCACACTTGTCAAGGCCAAGAGGAGACAAACAAGACAAGGTCCCTTGTATTTCAAAACAAGGAAGAGAATTAGAATTAGGCAAGGAAAATCACAAAATCCTACAAAGGTCCCTATCACTATTGATGGTTCACCAAGTAAAAAATAAGTAGGATCTAGTGGGGGAAAGATTGAGGAGGTCGCTTCTCCTAAGACCAAAACAAAGTCACTTGTAGCATATGTGGGTAGGACCACCACTAGGGAAATGAACTTCAAGAAACCCAAGACACAAGCTACCTTTAAATAAGAAGAAAAAGAGAAGCTACAGGAGAAACATGGGATGCTATAGAAGGAACAAGGGATGCTACAGGAGTAGAAAAATGAGCTATAGGAAGAGGAAACCACCTCAAAATCAGATAAAAAATGCCTCCAAGAGCTTCAAGGTCCTTATCGTCAGCCTAGATTGAATTCCTACTATAAATTTATTGAAGGAGGAAGGATTTTCCATGATAAATTTTTAATTCCACTCCTTTATGAGCTGGAGATAGAGAGAGGCATAAATCATAGGTGGATGCAATTTTCTGAATCCAAGAATGTGGAAGATGTGGGCCTCATGGAGGAGAAAGTCACTAAAATGGGTAAGGAATTTAGTGATTTGAGACTAAGGGAGTATATTATGGAGTATCTACATACAAAAAAAGAGGTTGTGAGAGAGGTTGAATGAGAAAGAAACACAAATTTACATAATGGAAAGTCTCTCTATGGAAGCCCTACAATGCAAAAAACCATATAAAAACTATGCTCTCTTCCTTAAACAATAGTGGCTGTAGTTCCAAATAAAAACTTTAGAAAAATATGGGTCTCTTCATTTTCAAGACTAAAAATAGCTTATTGAGTTTTTCAAACATACTAGTATGGAACACAAGGCAAACTTAGGTGAATTCTATATGCACAACTTCATTTTGATAGATCTAAATTTCTAGGATCCCATTTCAAGATTAGGAGACATGAAAGTAATGGATTTAGCATCTTGGTTGACTCATGAAGAGATAAGGGCTGAGGAAGTGAAAAAGGTAATGAAAAAATAAGAGAAGGAGAACTTGTATGTCAGAGCAGAGCTAGTGAGCCCAAAGGCCATTATCAACAATCATGACCTCATCTCCTCTAATGCTGCTTTAGAATATAAATACATTACAACTGAGCAGCAATATATTAGGCACTTTGAAGACAACTTTAGAATTTTGGGAATAGAAATTATGCAAGCTTTCCATAGAAGATGGCATGCCTTACCAGTCAGAGAATATCAATCTCCTAAAAGGCTAAGGAATGCCTTGAAGAGAACACCACTGTACAAGAGAGTCATGCAGAGGATGAAGATCTATTGGATAGGACTCAAACTCAGTCCACTCTTGCTGCTAGGCTTATAATAAGGAAGGAACCAATCAAAAGAGCAGAAGGAATGGACTGAGAGAGAGAAAAATGAAGGTTTTTACCAACCATAAGGTACACCATCTGAGGTGACTTGGGATGTTAGAGAAGCCACCAGGGCCATGAACGAGATTCACATGGGTGACTAAGTTTCTGATAGGATGAGAAACACCTTCAACATGGGGATGATGATGAGTCCCATCAAAATATATATATTGAAGATCATTATGCCATCATCCAACCTTAAAACTATCATTTTCTCTTATTAATTCACATTTTTGGTTAAGATATTCTTAGTAAGAATAGGAAAAGGTGTTTATCATAGCATGTGGCCTAATGTGGTTTAATTGCAGGAAATAGAAGCAGTTTTGAGGCATTTAATATGAAAGGCATTGGTGGTGACAATAAATAGAGAATCTAGGGGGTTTGTCCACCTCCTTAGCTCCCTATCTCGGCTTGGGATCACAACATCCTCTCTGGCTAGTTCGAATTCATTTTCAACCAAGTAACTTATAGTGAAAGTGAAGCTCAAGAGGGAACATATCCACCATTTCCAAGATCAATGAGGCAATCACTCATATGCTCAAGGGAGATTCTATTAACTCCCATTTTGTATAAATAAACAAGATGAAAATCTCATTAGGATTCAAACTTTTGATTCAGCTAGGAGTAACTATTGAGCTAAAAAAATGACATGCCATTTTTAACTTCTATGTGATGTATGAGACTATTACTTTATGATAATGAGAAGTTGGTTGTTAAGCTACATCTAAGTTAGTTTCAGAGGGTTGAGACCCTTGGGTTTGGACCCAACCCAGAGGCTTTGCTCGCTATTTTTTAATTCTATTTTGTTCTTAGTTCCAAGAATTCCATAGCTTTCTTGATTACAATAGAGGTTAATCTATAAAAACTTGTGATTGCAAGCTTCTATATCACCTCTCTTGTGGGAGAATGGTTGGAATGATTCACAATATTAGTTCAAAAAAATTGTGTTTATGATTTCTTGGAAATAGATCGATGTTAATTTTCCTTCTTCATATTTACTTTGTGTAAGTTAGAAGTTATTTTAGTGATCAAATTAGTGTTATGGCATAAAATAGATGTTATGCAAATTCAACTCATCTTTTTCATTGTAGTTTATATCACTGTGTTAATGATCAATGAATGTATGTACGTGGCTGGTTGTAGGGCTGTGTTGATCTCTAGGGGAGGGAACTTATTTCACCTAAATTTTGGACTTCTCCATCTTCTCTTTCTATCCCTCAATTATGCTCCCAAAACTCTGTTTCCACAGTCACTCTGCCTAGGAAATTTAAGACACCGTGGGAATTCATCCCGTATCTCCAACCTGAGATTGGCTAGGAGAATTCCCCAACCTTCTTCCAGTATCTCCAACCTTCATCCACCTCTTTATGCCCTCAAGACATCATCTCCACCCTAAAATGACTCTTGGAACCCCTCTTGTATCATTACAGGTCCTCCTGTAGCAATACAGGACCTCCTATAGCAGCACTTGTAGCAGGCCTGTAGCACTACTTTCCTTCACATGCTTTGCTATCCATTTCAACCTTAGCCCAGTCAAGATGAATAATGACCACAAGTTGTGATTTTATGATCAAGAGACGCTCCTAGAGCACTCCAACCATTCCTTTTCCTCACTGCAAAATAAAGTAGACTTAGTGTCTTTCAATCACAATCATGATACAAGTTAGGTTTTTTATTTTCAAGCATTCAAGTGTGAAGTAAATATATGATACATGAAATTATGTTACTGATCATCATGTAAGATAGTGTAGCTTTCCTTCTGCAATTAGATTAGCCCTTTCCATTTCACGAAATGTTAATTAGCATCTATAAGTTGAAAAAATGGCATTTGCACTTTCATAATTAGATTAAATTTTCAATTATGCTTTCATCAACAAGCTTTCAATGTAGTTAAGTAGGAGGAATGGTCTCTAAACACCTTGATCTAATGTCACGAATGAGGGTGGCATGAGTAGAATCCAACCTAATGTGCATATAGCACTATCACCTCTAATTTTTTACGTGCTCTAGGTCGATAATTTGAGTTGAGGAGCCCTTGGGAGTTGTAACATTCTTGGTGTAATACAAGGGCTCACCACAAAAAAGCAAATACACGCATTTTACATTTTTAAAAATAAAAACAAACAAACTTAAATTATCATTGTTTTTTTAAAAGGTCCAGTGCTTCCAAAATTTATTTTGTATTATTAAAATTGCTAAATTTCATTTTAAAATAAATGCGAAGAAATAAAACATTTAAAACAATTTTCTTAAAAGGGGAAAAAATAAATTTAAAATGAAATTAAGAAAATATAAAAGTACATTAAAGGAAACAACATTAAAACAAATTAATATGAAAAAAATAATAAAAAAATAAAATAAAATAAAAAAATTTAAAAAAATAATTAAAAAAATAAATAAAACATCCTCGCAATCCCTCATACTTGGTAGGTAGTAATTTCTAGGATAAAATGTGCATTTTAATCAAAGTGTATCCTATCACAAACATGAAATCCCTTGTCCTCGATGCTATAGTTAATCTAACATTGAAATCCATCGAAATCACTTCCCATTTTGATTATGATAAACCATGTTGTTGTAACAATACTCCCATATGTCAGTGTTCAACCTTCACTTGTTGACACTCAACATTTTACTACAAATTTATTTTTATCATTCTTCACTTTTTTCCCAACAGGATAATAGTTTTAAGTTCGCATTCATATTCTTAACTCCTAGATTAGCCATATAAATTGTTGTATGAGCTTTTATTAATATGTGAATTTCCTCGTTTAGCAGTACATATATCCTTCCCATAAAATTTTAGTAATTCATTGTTATCCAAGGCATGTCCTTCATATTTCATTACTTCATTCATTGTCTTCAATTTGACTTATTCATATCATCCATATTCTAATTGTAACTTCAATAGCTTATCTTGTAAATTTGTCTTTAAATGCACAATTAAGAACCCACATGACTTATGTCTCAATGCATTTCACACTCTATTTATTGTTTCTTTAATGTATGATATATTGAAACCATACTTGTTTAGTGATTATGACTACCTCCTCTGTTTAGCATCCAAATTACTTTATGTAAATATTGTTGAAGTCTATGATGATTTGTATTCAACTCAAATTTCCTTCCAACTAGATAATGTCTCTAAATCATTGACACATTAACTATGGTCATAAATTCAGAATCAAGTGTCCATAATTAAGAAGAAAATTATAACCTAATAAAAAATATCATAAATCTATCTTAACTTTGAATTATTAAGCTTGGAGGGAGAGAAAAATATATGTGCTTAAAATATCTAGTCCAGATGGATCCACAATTGTGTGTCTTTATTATGCTTGGTATTTTTCACTTTTTATCCTTTTTGATATAAAGGGTTTAAGGTCACATATATTTTATATTCAATTATAAAAAACATTTTACTTGTCTCATGTATCATCATGTTTATTATGATTATGTCCAACCATAGAATAACACTAACAATACATGAAAACAAAATTGCACCGTTATATAGTGGAAAACTATTGTGGGAAACCACTGCAGACAATGTGTTTTCATGGTTCACAATTACGATGCAATGGGACATCCTTGTCCCATGCCCCAATTATATATTAAATACGATTAGATCAAACCTTAATTGATTAATTTAAATTTGAGCCCATTAATGGGTAGGTTTTACAATGATGTCTATTTACATAATATAGTGAATTAAATGTGACTAACTCCAAAAACTCTCCTTGCATTTTTTCAAATCTAATTAGCTCATACCTTTTATTTTCTCAACTTACTTTAGGCTTATTGTTGATCTCCTTCTCCTTATGTTTTCATTTGGTTTATTGGTGGTCTCCTTCTCCTTAGTGTCTTTTTTTTCCTTTTTTCTTCACAGTCCTTTTCCTTCCTTTTCTTTTCTTTGTATTTCTTCCAATTTCCTCTTGGAATCATGGTGTAATACACTCACTTATTTCCTTTGTAATTAACATGTATTGTCCACATGATGTTCTTGTTAAACATGATCATATTGTTTGTCTTCTTTGAATTGATGTTTATATTTTCTAGGTTTTTTGACTCTTTGTTCACCATTTCTACAATGCAAGACTTCGAGATTTCTCTTCAATGTACATCGTATAAAATTTTTCATCCCCTATTTTGTGTACATGGGAAAATTACCCTCCTAAATCGCACAAGTTACTTGACAAAAAGGAATAACCAAAGCTTTCTCCATTGAAATGGAAATCCTTTTTGGTTATTTCCTACTTTCCATATGCAAGGTAAAATGCTATATTATTATTTCTATATGATCTAACCTAAACTAATGAATGTAAAATGTGAAAATATAAATGAACATGGGATGAATGTGGTGAATAAAGTGAAATGAACTAAATCCAAATTGAAGGAGAAAAAGAATGTGATTTGGAAATGGAACTGATAACAAAAAGAATGATTCCATTATTATTAGAGATGAACCCAAATCGAACCCTCCCAACTCCCTCTTGAGGTGAAATGATCCAATTAATAAGAACATGTACTTGTTATGGAACTAGTTATTAGCATTGTTGAAACAAAACATGATTAAGCACACAATATATAGGGAGAACAATAAATTAATCAAATCACATGTATAATTAAATATTATAAAAAATTGAGAATATTCCATGAGTTAGAATGTTGATGCCCATAAGCACCAAAAGAGTCAAGAAATGAGAGAAATTTCCAAAGACTAAACACAATTATACAAGAGTATAAACACACAAGCTAAAAGGATATATATATATTAACATGTATAGATAAATTTTCAATGGCCATTAAATGCATGCTTTATATTAAAATTTTGGATATGGAATGGATAAATAAGAGAAATATGAAATATAAACTATGCTTAATTCATTACTTGAGAAATTATCATCAATTAACATAGTTTTTTCAATAATCTTATTTTTGGCGCGTGTGATACTGACATAACCGAGGTTTGCGAATTGGTGGCCAATAAAGACCTACTTAACATTGACTTGACAACAACCATAGAGTAAGTGAAGTCTCACCTGAGTTGCTAATGGATAATAGTTGAAACCATGTTCTCGCAATCGGAAAAGTTTGTCTTAAGGTTATGACACATGGTTCTTACCCGATATAGACTATAATACTTGAAACTCCTGCGCATTAAATAGAGTACTAGAACTAGGTCTATCTATTCTCTACGCAAACCCTCCATGACCACCCACAATGTGACATAACCCATTTAGCCATAAACACACTGATAGATTTGTGCCTGTTATACAATCGTCATTGACATATCAAACTGACCAACACTTTAGACTGTAACTAGGTGGACAATGTTTGTGCTCACTCGACAATGTTTAAAACACACATACTGCTACAATACCATATAGAACAAAATCATCACCATAGATTATTCTGATAAAACATAACATCAATATGAGTATTAGATTCAAACAACCAAAACACACAAATTTAATGACAGTGTAAACCAACAGCAAAAGACAGGTAGAACCCGCGCTTAATACATATCACATCGACGCAGCATGAGATTCATTGATACACACATACAAATATCCAAATGAAAGAAAGGAGGGTAAATTTACTTTTGTCCACAATTTATAAACACAGAAAAATACAATGATTCCTTCAACAACAAGTCATATATATTAGCGAAAGAGGCAAAAATACCAAAAGATACATATGCTTAGACTACCAATCTCTCCAACCATCTACAATACCATGAAAAAAAGATGGAAAAAAATCTATAACAATGTTGATATGTTCCATAACTAACATTTATTACAATAATGTTGACAAGTAATGATAGGCTTGACCATGGTTACTTTGACCCAACACTTGGTTTAAAGACCGACGCAATTCAACTTACATAATACTAATAATTAACAACCGATAACCAATAGCTAAACCTATTTTGGTCTTGGAATATATATTTTATAACATTCAAGAGAAATTTTAAAATCCTCCTTCCTTCTCGCCCGTTTGGCACAACTGTCCCATAGGTCATTGAGATATTTTCCTTGGTTCCCGTTGAGTTGTCCCATGCATGGTGTAATTGTTCAAAATATCTTTTGCTCGGTCTTAGTTCCACTCCACCTGGTGCTTCTTTCCTTAAAATATCTCCAACCACTTGGTATCCATGACCTCCCTTGTTGGCTCCTATTCGTATAATATCCTAATGACCAATATCCTTCACATACTCCTCCTCATTCCATTCACCGTTGTCCCCTTGCTGCACGACATATGCACTCACCATGCCCCAACCATTGTGCTAGCCCTATGTTGCGCACCTACTTCTTGCACCAACCTTCTGCTGCGCTCCTGCTTCCTATGCCAACCCTATGCTGCGATCTACCTTATCTTATCTGCATTCCCTATTCCTATTGCACAATCCTACTTATGCCAAAAAAATTTCCAAAAAAATTTCTAGGTCCCAACACAAAAATATGGCTTGTTCCCAAGCCACTTAATCCTTCACTAAAGTAATAACTTCCTCCACTACTTTGCATAAAGCTTCCCATGTCATTCCTGTGATTTGATCTTGGATATTATGTGCTTTATTCTGGTGGGTTAGTTCCCTAATAACTTTGGCGATGTCCTTACTATTTAATGTCTACATGTTATTCAACAATTCACTGAATTCATCCATAATCACCATAACTCAACCTTGGAGATTGATCCAAGGCCATTGATCCTCCCGAAGTTTCCTCATAGATTATTTAAGCCATGCCTTATCATGCATAACCTACCTTATCTCAGCAAGGTTCATCTTTGTCATTGTTAGGGCAATTTGGTGGAGCTGATTGTCTAATGCCTTGATTTTCTCAACAACGTTTTGCACTACTGGACCTTCGACAACTTACTCCACAACTGGTAAATTTTATATGCCATATCTTAGAATTTCCTTTCATATGAAACCATTTTCTCTTTTATTTTTCGAGCCATTTCCTCTCATTGTTGATCCTCTGATGACACTTGTGACTCCTATCTAGTGGCTGCTTATGTGACTAGTGTCTTCAATCCATGGATGACCTCCTTTATTCTGATTTCCATGTCGTGAGCGGGGGTATTATTCTCTACTATCCCCATTAGATGAAATTTCAGCCTAAAAGTGGCCTCCCAAGGAAAAATAATAAAATAATAGTTAAAATAATAAAGAAAAAGTTATGAATTTTGGAGGAAAAAGAAGAAAATTAATTTCAAGTGTAGAAAGTCGCTATAGTTTTATTCAAATTTCAAGTGTAGAAAGTCGTTGGATGCAGAATTGCATTACACATCCAATAAGTACCCATTATGCATACTTATGAGAATACCCACATTGATAAAAATTGATATACATTAAAAAACGTGTTGAACACGCATTCATGTATCTTCAATTTTTATTAATGTGGGTCTTCTTAGAAGTATGCATAATGGGTAATAGTTATATGTGGAACCTAATTTCACATCCAATGAGTGTCTCCACTTGAAATTTGAGTTAAAATATTAGGAGATAAGACAAAAATACAATTTAAAAAAGTAGTTTTTTTTATTTTCCCTCTAAAATATTTACATGTACCTCTTTTTAAATTTAAAGGATTTTGTTTGGTTTACATATTATGTACATGAAAATATCATGGGAAATTTTAGGTTGGAATTTCCTCTAATTCTTCGATACACTTCTCATAGACTTGGGTAAAGGAACTACACCATTCCAGGTTATTTTCCTTTAGCTTTTGTCGCTCCTTGCGAAACTATTCTCCTATCCTTTGACATTACCCCAACTCTTCCCTTATAGCCGTGAGTTTTTATTGCAATGCTTGGGATGTGTTCTGTTGTTGTTATACTAATTATTCTCATCCCAATTCTGATAGTGAAACATAAATGTCTGCATTGATATCCAAATATTTATGCATAGTCCCTTTCCAAATCTCTACCGTAGTGCCCAAAATCCTGCATGCCCTTCTTTTTTGTTGGGAAAATTAGGTTTTATAAGCCTAAGAGTTTGCTTGAGGCTGCGACCTAGAAATAACTAATGGTACTTCCCCTAAAGATGAAGAAAAGGTCGATTTAGTATTCATTTCCTTTATAAGTTGATGTAGGCGATCATAACTGGTCACAACAACATCTTCCATTTGGTCCCTGATGTGTTGAAAGTCATCCTCCATAAAGGTCATTTGAACTAGGGAGGGGGATATTTATGCTTCTTTCATACCTTCATGGTGGACACAATCCCTGTGATACTCCTAAACACTCATTTCTTCCCTGATTGCCGTTGTCCTCTTGGAGTGACCAGTTCATCTTGTGGTTATGGTTTCAAAACAACCGACGGCTGAGTTTCTTGTGGGTATTGAGATGAAGGGGTACCATCGATTTCTTTTCCACTTGAGATAATATATATATCTTAGAAATTTTCCTTCGAGATATTCGATGTAGGTTCATATGCATCCATTATACCTTGAATATCATCCTCAGTTAGTTGTTAGGTTTGTTTCTGCCATGTCTTCACTAGGTATTACCGCTCCAGAATCCAAATGTGGTGGGGTTCAATTTTAAATTTCGGTATGCCTATATACTTCCTCACACTTTCAATAGACAATGTGATGTATCTTCTGTAATATTCCGTATGAAATTCCCATACAAAAAAAACACAAGGGTATTGAGCCTTCTATGCTCAGGTTCATTGGAGACGCATAAATTTTGAAACTCAACCGATGCAATGAATTTTTTTGGATACGTCACTGGTTGGAAATGCTCCTTTCTTTCCCATTCAACTAGAGATATGAATATCAACAACCAGACATAATAGAATTCAATGTTTAATTCGTGAGTTTCCAAGAAATCCTACTAGTGTTGGGTGTGGTGCCTGATTATGTTCTTTATTTATATGTATTGCCATGTTGGACCCTTGTTCTTAACATCGCAGAAATGTCACCTGTATTTTGATCGCCGTCAGGGGGGTCCAGGGGGGCGATGATGATTTATGATCCTCCCCATGGCAGGGGTTCGGGGGCAACATCCTCGAAGCTAAAAATAGATGTAAATTGCCTTATAAAATATTGTAATTTCGTAGTCAATCTGGGTTGTTCATTAGGCATATGATATGACGGTAGAAGTTATGTTTAATTTAGTATTTTTTTCCCTAGAAGGCAACCCATCAGTTTTTTTTGCTGGATAATATAAAGGAAGGACTGTCTATTTCTTCGTGGTTGTTGCCAAAGTTGGGTGAACCACATATATCCGCATCTGTATTATTTTATATGTTTTATATGTTTGTATTTCCACATATTTTTATGTGTTTCATTTCTCTGTAATAGATAATTTTCTAACAACTGGTATCAGATCCGAAGGTCTATTTAGCTGATAAACTCATAAGAAATAAGGGTTATTGGTTCGAGTGGGAGCAATGGTGGAAGATGGTAGGTTTAGGGTCGATAAATTTAATAGCCAAAACTACCCATTGTGGAAGATGGAGATGGAAGATTATCTATATTAGAAATATCTGTACCTACCATTGAGCAGAAAAGCAAAGAAGCCGACGAGTATTACAGATGCAAAATGGGATATTCTCAACAGAAAGGCACTTGGAACAATACGATTATGCCTCGTGGTGTCGGTAGCCTTTAATATTTCAAAGGAAACAACAACATATGGTTTAATGGTAGCATTGAATAGAATATATGAAAAACCGTCAACCTCAAATAGGGTATTTCTTATGAAGCATTTATTGTTGGAAATACTGAGAGGGGGGGGGGGTGAATCAGTATTCCTTTCAATTAGAGAATTAGTTAATGTTCAATTATTATCAGTGTTTCTACAATGATAGTAGCAAACAAGAGGAACACAAATGCACACATTTTTTAAGGTGGAAACCTACTCCAGACAAAAACCACCTAATGCTTTTCTAATAATTCTTTAATATTCAACTCCAATTGAAAATAAAGCTCCAACTTCCTAGAATCTAGAAAATAATTCTTCTCCAACTCCCACTAGATGGACGCTCCAACGCCCGAGATTCTTCAGTAGTCAACTGAACGGATGCCCCAACACCCAATGAGCTAAAACTCACCCTAGCACCACCCTACCACCGTATAGAAGAATAAAATAAGAATGGACTCCCGTACCAGGGAAAATGGTCCACTTTACAATGATATAGAATGATGCAGAAGAAGAAGATATGCTAGACCATAACCCAAACTTTGACACAACCACCTAATGATGATCCTAGACCTCCCAACACCGCCTCTTCAACCCTTGGCAGATAGAAACTAGTACAATTTGTACAATAATGTATTTACAATGACTAAGTACAATGATACCTTTACAATGATTGTATGCAGTGCTGCCCACTTGAAGACTTCATATGATGAACTTCTTGCTGCTGTTATGCACCTTGGTTTCTTCTCTTGTCATGCTACCCTTTGCTGCACCTTGCTTTGCTTTGCTGCCATATAAAGTCTGGTCCTTTGCAACCCTTGACAACACATGATCTAGATTTTTCTTACCTTCTAGGAGCTCGATATTGAATCTGGTGTATCTCTGTTATTTCAGATCCTCAATATCTGATTTTAGGTCCTATAGTAGTCCTCTGAGTCTTCTTTCCAATGCCATAGGTCTGACCCAATTTGGATTCTTCAAGAAAGAGTTATGCCCAATCTCTCACAATGCCCTTATTATGGACTGTTTCAGCAGAGCGCACTTGTACATAATACCACGTGTCAGGGTTTCTTCATTTGGATCTGAAATTTATAGAGAAAAAATGATAGAATGTGTACTATCTACCACTTTTTATGGAATTCCAATCTGATACTCAGAGAGAGAGTTATGACAATTTTACCAAGGTCACTTCTTTGAGATGAATTTTAGGAGCCTGCAAAAACCCTGACTTCCACAGATCATATATCATAAAAAATTGTGCACCTTGAACTGAAATTTTTATTGCAGCTTCCTCAGGATTTTGGCTTCGCCTCATAAAAATTTCAGCTTCTGAGCCTTTGTAGAAAACAAGTTAGAGCGAAAATTCCATGATGACCTGTTTTAGATGGCTGAATCCCTTACATAAGGAGGAAATGAAGATCACAATTTATATGAAATCTTAAGTTGAGAGGGGCTTCAACAAGTGAACGTGGGAGGGATTTTAGGAGCCTAAATGAATTTTCAATGACCCATGCCCAAACCCCATGGCGTTTTAGCTCACTAACTGGGCATACAAACTTCAAACATGAATATCTCTTAAACCGTGAAGAATTACATGGCGTGCCATATATCAACAGAAACATATCGACAAGTAGAAACCATCAAAAACATTATTGACCCACAATATATTAATTTGGTAGGTCAAAATTCCCATGCAATATTGGGTTAGCCCCTGGTGCTGCTTGGGTTGACATCAATGACAACCGCTGATCAACAATCTCCCCCTTTAGCATTGATGGCAACACAAGTACTCCCCCTGCGATCATGACACCTCTTCCTACAACATTATCTCCCCCTTTAACATCAATGGAAAAGGGTAACTCCCCCTGAAACACAACCATCCTACGGACCTGTACACACTTCCACTTGCGCTGACACACAACCGTCCTGCAGACCTGTTACCATTGGAGTAAGGATGGGTTTGAAATCTTCCATTTTAAATTTCTTGAGAATTTTCTTGATGTACTTGGCTTGACATATAAATATTCCTTTCTCTTGCTGAGATATCTCAAGCCCTAAGAAGTATGTCAGCTCACCAATTAAAGACATTTCGAAATCACTTTGCACCTTTGTAGCAAACTTCTTACTTAGTCGACCATCATTGCTACCAATTATTGTATCATCCTCTTTAGCTATTAAACATGAATTAGTTGCTTCATCCAGAACATATATGTCATTTTGAGCTCAACTTGCTGTAGCCACAATTTCACCATACACGCCCTTCCCGATTTCACATTTCATGGAGTTGAATAGTATTGTGTGTCCTTGATCACACATTTGTCCAACACTGAGCATATTGTGATTCATGTTTTCAACCAATAGAACATTATTGGCTAGAGAATCTTTGCTTTCGAGAGTGACAGTACCTGATCCTATAACATTTGAAGATCCATCATTTCCAAAGGACATGGTTCCATCCTTCTTCTCTTTCAGAGATACAAATTTATTTCTATCTCCAGTCATATGCATTGAGCAACCGCTATCAACATACCACACATCTTTGTTCTTTTGAGCCTTAAGAGTGAGAGCACAATTATCATTCTTCTTCTTCTTCCATGTTCGTTAATTCTGTGGCTTCGAAGATTCTTCTGGAGGATTTTCAAGTCTACAGTCTTTGGCTATGTGTCCAAAGTTTCGATTATGGACTGTTTCAGCAGAGCACAATTGTACGGAATACCACGTGTCACTATTTCTTCATTTGGCTCTGAAATTGATAGAGAGAAAAGGTCAGACTATGGAATATCTGCCACTATTTATGGAATTCAAATCCAATACTCAGAGAGAGAATTATGAATATTTTACCAATGTTACTTCTTTTTGATGAATTTCAGGAGCCTGCAAAACCCTGACTTCCACAGATCATATCTACAAAAATATTGTGCAAGTTGATCCGAAATTTTTATTGCAGCTTCCTTAGGATTTCAGCTTCGCCTCATAAAAATTTCAGCTTCTAAGCCTTTGTAGAAAAAACGTTAGAGAGAAAATGCCACGATGACCTGTTTCAGATGGCCGAATCCCTTACATAAGGAGGAAATAAAGATCACAATTTATATGAAAGCTTAAGTTAAGAGGGGCTTCAAAAAATGAACGCGGGAGGGATTTTAGGAGCTTAAATGAATTTTCATGACCCATGCCCGAACCCCATGCGATTTTAGCCCACTAATTGGGGGTACAAACTTCAAACATGAATATCTCTCAAACCGTGAAGAATTACATGGCATGCCATATATCAATGGAAACATCTCGACAAGTAGAAACCATCAAAAGCATTATTGACCCACAATATATTATTTTTTTAGGTCAAAATTCCCATGCAATATTGGGTTAGCCCCTTGTGCTGCTTGGGTTGACATCAATGACAACCGCTGATCCACAATCTCCCCCTTTGGCATTGATGGCAACACAAGTACTCCCCCTGTGATCATGACACCTCTTCCTACAAAATTATCTCCCCCTTGGGTATCAATGGAAAAGGGTAACTCCCCCTGAAACACAACCATCCTGTGGACCTGTACACACTTCCACTCACGCTGACACACAACCGTCCTGCAGACCTTTTACCATATGAGTAAGGATGGGTTTGCAATATTACATTTTAAATTTCTTGAGCATTTCCTTTATGTACTTGGCTTGACATATAAATATTCCTTTCTCTTGATGAGATATTTGAAGCCCTAAGAAGTATGTCAGCTCACCAACTAAAGACATCTAGAAATCACTTTGCACCTTTGTAGCAAACTTCTTACTTAGTCGATCATCATTTCTACCAATTATTGTATCATCCTCTTTAGCTATTAGACATGAATTAGTTGCTTCATCCATAACACATATGTCATTTGGAGCTCGACTTGCTGTAGCCACAATTTCACCATACACGCCCTTCCCGATTTCACATTTCGTGGAGTTGAATAGTATTGTGTGTCCTTGATCACACATTTTTCCAACACTGAGCAGATTGTGATTCATGTTTTCAACCAATAGAACATTATTGGCTAGAGAATCTTTGCTTCCAAGAGTGACAGTACCTGATCCTATAACATTTGAAGATCCATCATTTCCAAAGGACATGGTTCCATCCTTCTTCTCTTTCAGAGATACAAATTTATTTCTATCTCCAGTCATATGCGTTGAGCAACTGCTATCAACATACCACACATCTTTGTTCTTTTGAGCCTTAAGAGCGAGAGCAAAATTATCATTCTTCTTCTTCTTCCATGTTCGTTCATTCTATGGTTTCGAAGATTCTTTTGGAGGATTTTCAAGTCTGCAATCTTTGGCTATGTGTCCAAAGTTTCGACATTTGTAACATTCAATATTATTTCTTAAATGTTCAAATCCATTGATGTTTCGCTGAGCCCTAGGAGGTTCATATTTGACAGATCTCCTGAAATTGTATTCATTCCTGGGGTACGTGCGACATTCTACAGCTTTATGACCAAATTTTCCACATGAATAACAGTAGCCATAAAAAATATGTTGGTACCTGGATGGAAATTTTCGTTGAGGAATTGTCTTCCAAGGCTGTTCTTGTGAATCTTGTCCAATGAAGTCTACATGCATGTTAGATCTCATAGGTTCATTGTATTTTGTTTTAGAATGTCCTTCTTCTTCTTCTTTGTAATCGATGCTAGTTTTGTTGTTGTAAGATCGTTGATTGTTGATGAGTTCTTCCAATGCCCGTGAGCCTTTGGCATAGTTTTGGATAGTTTTTCCTTTCCTCACTTCCTCACACATCGAGACTACTTCGGCTTCTAATTCTTCCCTTTCTTGGTTTCTTTCTTCAAACTTCTTTTGAAGTGACTCTTCAATGCATTTGTGTTCTTCAACTTCAATTTTGAGACCTTGAACTTTTTCTTCAAGAGTTTTAGAACGGATCTTCTCCACCTTGGGATCTTTCATAAGCTTGATTTCTTCCTCAAAAAATTCGTCTATGGTCCATCCTTCTTCTTCGTTGTTTGATACCTCTTGCTTATTGTGCTTGGGTTTATTGTGCTTGGCCATAAACAATACTCTCTCATTGGCTTCTTCTTCACTATCATTGTCTTCATCAGATGACGAGCTATCTTCTTTAAAGAGAAAGTTCCTTTTGGATCCTTGCTTGTTGAATTTCTTAAAGCCTTTCTTTCTTTTTGAGTTCCCATTACTTTTGTTTGGAAATTTTGCTGCAAAATGCCCAACCTCATTACAGCTGAAACATATCAATGGAAGTTTAGCTTTTAATTGTCCCTTACCAGGTTTTAGTTTTCTCATAAAGTAAGCATATTCTTCATCTGAAAGACCTTCTCCATCATCTCCCTTTTCTTCACACTTGCAGGTGCATGTCATTTCAATTGAAGATTGTTTTTCCTTATTGGTTTGCTTAGATGCAACGAATGCAGTTTTTAGATTTGAAGTACCCTTTTCTTCATCAAGTCTGATTTCATATGCTATGAGAACTACATGTAATTCTTCCTTGCTGAGTTTGTCCAGATTTGCACTGTATTCTAAGACTGATACCTTTGGGTTGAATCTCCCTGGTAATGTTATAAGAATCTTCCATATAATAGTCTTCTCGTCAACTGGCTCTCCGAATCCTTCCAGAGTATTGGTTATTTCATCAACATATTGGAAGTATGCAGCAATGTTTCAATCTTCTTTCATTCTAATTTGCTCAAATTTTGCTCTATAGATTTGAAGCTTTGCTTCTTTGACATTTGAGTCACCTGCATATATTTTCTCAAGCTTGTCCCATACATTTTTGGCGGTTTTACAACCCAACACCTTATGATAAGCAGATTCAATAAGTCCGTTGATAATAATATTCTTTGCTTTTGCATCATTTACCAAATTCTTCTTACCTTATTCATCCGCGGTTGACGTAAATCCATTTTGAACAGTGTCCCATACTTCATAACCTTGCGCCAAGAGATAGACCTCCATTCTTCCTTTCCAATGTGCATAATTATTTTCATTGAATAGAGGTACACCATTCTTGTTATGCTCCATGACCTCCTTCCAGCTGTTAAACTGCTATTGAAGGAACCAAGCTCTGATACCAATTTTTGGAAATACTGAGAGGGGGGGGGGGGGGGTGAATCAATATTCCTTTCAATTAGAGCATTAGTTAATCTTAAATTATTATCAGTTTTTGTACAATGATAGTAGCAAACAAGAGGAACACAAATGCACACAATTTTTAAGGTGGAATCCCACTCCGGGACAAAAACCACCTAATGCTTTTCTAATAATTCTTTAATATTCAACTCCAATTGAAAATAAAGCTCCAAATTTCTAAAATCTAGAACAACATTCTTCTCCAGCTCCCACTGGATGGACGCTCCAATGCCCGAGATTCTTCAGTAGTCAACTGAATGGATGCCCCAACACCCAGTGAGCTACAACTCACCCTAGCACCACCCTACCAACCTATAGAATAATAAAAGAAGAATGGAATCTTGTACAAGGGAAAGTGGTCCACTTTACAATGATATAGAATGTTGCAGAAGAAGAAGATATGCTAGACCACAACCCAAAATTTGACACAACCACCTAATGATGATCCTAGACCTCCCAACACTGCCTCTTCAACCCTTGGTAGATAGAAACTAGTACAATTTGTACAATAATGTATTTACAATGACTAAGTATAGTGATACCTTTACAATGATTGTATGCAGTGCTGCCCACTTGAAGACTTCATATGATGAAATTATTGCTGATGTTATGCACCTTGGTTTCTGATCTTGTCATGCTACCCTCTGCTGCACCTTGCTTTGCTTTTCTGCCATATAAAGTCTGGTCCTTTGCAACCCTTGACAACACATGATCTAGCTTTTTCTTGCCTTCTAGGAGATCAATATTGAATCTGGTGTATCTATTTTATTTCAGATCCTGAATATCCAATTTTTGGTCCTGTATTAGTCCTCTGAGTCTTATTTCAAATGCCATAGGTCTGACCCAGTTTTGATTCTTCAAGAAAGAGTTATGCCCAATCTCTCACAATGCCCTAATTATTGACTATTTCAGAAGAGCGCACTTCTACGGAATGCCACATGTCATTGTTTCTTCATTTTGCTATGAAATTAATAGATCAAAAATGAAATAATATGCACTATCTACCATTTTTTACAGAATTCCAATCCGATACTCAGAGAGAGAGTTATGACGATTTTACCAAGGTCACTTCTTTGAGATGAATTTCAGGAGCATACAAAAACCCTGACTTCCACAGATCACATCTCCAAAAATATTGTGTACCTTGATCTGAAATTGTTACCGTAGCTTCCTTAGGATTTGGGCTTCACCTCATAAAAATTTCAGCTTCTGAGCCTTCGTAGAAACAAAGTTAGAGCGAAAATTCCACGAGGACCTGTTTCAGATGGCCGAATCCCTTACATAAGGAGGAAATGAAGATCACAATTTATATGAATGCTTAAGTTGAGAGGGGATTCAAAAAGTGAACGTGGGAGGTATTTTAGGAGCCTAAATGAATTTTCAATGACCCATGCCCGAACCCCATGCGATTTTAGCCCACTAACTGGGGGTACAAACTTCAAACATGAATATCTCTCAAACCGTGAAGAATTACATGGCGTGCCATATATCAACGGAAACATATCGACAAGTAGAATCCATCAAAAGCATTATTGACCTAAAATATATTAATTTGGTAGGTCAAAATTCCCATGCAATATTGGGTTAGACCTTGGTGTTGCTTGGGTTGACATCAATGACAACCGCTGATCAACAATCTCCCCCTTTGGCATTGATGGCAACACAAGTACTCCCCTGTGATCATGACACCTCTTCCTACAAAATTATCTCCCCCTTGGAAATCAATGGAAAAGGGTAACTCCCCCTGAAACAAAACCATCCTATGGACTTGTACACACTTCCACTCGCGCTGACACACAACCATCCTGCAGACCTGTTACCATTGGAGTAAGGATGGGTTTGCAATCTTCCATTTTAAATTTCTTGAGCATTTCCTTGATGTACTTGGCTTGAAATATAAATATTCCTTTCTCTTGCTGAGATATTTGAAGCCCTAAGAAGTATGTCAGCTCACCAATTAAAGACATCTCGAAATCACTTTGCACCTTTGTAGCAAAATTCTTACTTAGTCGATCATCATTGCTACCAATTATTGTATCATCCTCTTTAGCTATTAGACATGAATTAGTTGCTTCATCTAGAACATATATTTCATTTGGAGTTCAACTTGCTGTAGCCAAAATTTCACCATACACGCCCTTCCCGATTTCACATTTCGTGGAGTTGAATAGTATTGTGTGTCCTTGATCACACATTTGTCCAACACGGAGTAGATTATGATTCATGCTTTCAACCAATAGAACATTATTGGCTAGAGAATCTTTGCTTCCGAGAGTGACAATACCTGATCCTATAACATTTGAAGATCCATCATTTCCAAAGGACATGGTTCCATCCTTCTTCTCTTTCAGAGATACAAATTTATTTCTATCTCCAGTCATATGTTTTGAGCAACCGCTATCAACATACCACACATCTTTGTTCTTTTGAGCCTTGAGAGCGAGAGCACAATTATCATTCTTCTTCTTCTTCCATGTTCGTTCATTCTGTGGCTTCGAATATTATTCTGGAGGATTTTCAAGTCTACAGTCTTTGGTTATGTGTCCAAAGTTTTGACATTTGTAACATTCAATATTATTTCTTAAATGTTCAAATCTATTGATGTTTCGCTGAGCCCTGGGAGGTTCATATTTGACAGATGTCCTGGAATTGTATTCGTTCCTGGGGTACATGCGACATTCTACAGCTTTATGACCAAATTTTCCACATGAATAATAGTAGCCATATAAAATATTTTGGTACTTGCATGGAAATTTTCGTCGAGGAATTGTCTTCCAAGGCTGTTCTTGCGAATTTTGTCCAATAAAGTCTACATGCATGTCAGATCTCATAGGTTCATTGTATTTTGTTGTAGAAGGTCCTGCTTCTTCTTCTTTGTAACTGGTGCCAGTTTTGTCGTTGTAAGATCGTTGATTGTTGATGAGTTCTTCCAATGCCCGTGAGCTGTTGGCATAGTTTTGGATGTTGGGAAAAATACTGAGAGGGGGGGTGAATCAGTATTTACTGCATAATCAAATCTTTTTAATTTTTCATTCCTTAAAACCCATACGCTACTTTACTTCAGTAAACTAGCGTATATACGCGGATCCCCTTTATGAAACTAGCGTATACACAGAGATGTCATTAACCCTTCACTGGAATCATATTCCATCATTTATTCATCGTATATTCAATAAGCAAAAAGAAATTGTGTGCGTAAGAGCAGAGTAAACCATCACACAAAGCATCACATATGAACACCAGGATTTTTAGGTGGAAACCCAAGTCGGGAGAAAACCACCGCTGCCGTTGCTCAGCCTTCAATATTTTATTATAGAGAAAAACATCTTACAACATATGTGCTGGTGCAGACTCCTACCAGCACGCAGGCACCCACCTGCGCTCATTTACCAGCCTCTCCTGGAAGGGAGCTCCAACCCCCTGACTCGTTTACCAGCCTCTCCTGGAAGGGAGCTACGACCCCCCGATCTCGTTTACCAACCTCACCTGGAAGGGAGCTACGACCCCCTGACTGAAGGCTACAACCTTCAGCACCACCTTGGACCACGTTTCATCAATTTTCACACTGGATCCAACAAATTCAATAGAACACCACTTGCAGGCCACATTTCATCATATTTCCAGACTAGACCCTTTCCTTACTTTTAAGCACAAACATACATCACCAACAGATACTTATCAACACAGATCAGATAGCAGAAACACAGCAGAACAGATCAGATATTTCATACCCCTTGCTTCAGCAAACCCTAGTTTGCATACGCGCTTTCCCTTTACCGATGTCGCGTATATACGCGCTTTCGTCCACATCAACCAGCGTATACCTCAGTACATATTTCATTGCGCATACGCGCTTTCACTTCATCGAAGCTGCGTATATACGCGCTTCCTCCGCGGCGAAGTAGCGTATAGATCTTCAATCATTACAGAGCAGCATACTTCATCAGATCAGATATTCAGTTCAGATCTACCCTTTTGCTTCAGACAGATGTTCGCCTAGATGCTCGCCTCATCACAGATCTAAGTCTTCCATAATCAGATCTAGCAAATACAAGAGCAATTCAGATCTAGATCCCCTTCTTCATCATTGGTGCATCATACATTCAGATTTATCATTCAAGTGTAACCCTTTTCATTCAGATATACTTCAGAGAGAAGTATTCATTCAAGCTCAGACATCTTGCACCCACACTCATGATTTGCACAATGAATTTCTTCTCCTTATATATGTTTACCCTTTGTCAATACCATGAGCCCATTTTTCAATACCATGGACCAAAACAATACCATGAGCCCAAAACTACCTGGATGGGGTCAATTAGGCGGATCATTACCCAATACAATGGGTCAATACCATGGTGGTTACCCTTGGTTTTGCACTTTTTGAGCGCTTTAGCCCATACGCGACTTGGCACGTTCTTTTCCGCGTGCATACGCGACTTCCTCTAGGCAGATCCGCGTATACAAAGAGACATACTCTTTTCATCATATTTTGAGCACATTCTGAATTCCTTTCTTCATTGCCTTCTGTACACACTGTAGAAACATCATATTTTCTTCATCAAGAACATATTCTCTCAAGTACAACTTCATCAAGTAAGTTGTCATCATCTCCATCAAGTGGGTTGCTTTTCAAGGACAACACTCAGCATCATATTGTCAACAAACATCATATTTACATCATTTACCAAGTCTATCAAGTCAAGAATAACTTCATCAGGTGGATTGCCATCAAGGAAAACATATGTCAACAGTCGCATGTCTTCATCTCCATTCAGTGGGTTGCCATCAAGGACAACACTCTGCATCATATTTCCAACAATCTCCCCCTTTGGACTTGATGGCAACCACGATGGTGTTTGGTTACCACAGCAGATAGATACTATGTCACTTTCCCAAATATGTCACATCATTATCTTCTCTTTATTCAAACACCATGTCACTCTCCCCCTTTGACATCAAGGGCAAAGGGCGGATCAAAAACCAACATTCTCCCCCTTTTTCTCCTCATGTGGAAGGAACATTCTGCAGATCTGATGTGTGCTGAAGTGGCCAAGCTCCCCCTGAGTTCATGCTGAATCTTCAAACATATTTTTCAATGAAGTACATGACTCTATGAACTTCCTATCACCAAAAACTCATACTTACATCAAATATCCAACCAAGTGGATTTACATATGAGACTCAAGTACCCAACCAAGTGGGTTTACACATTTCAATTCAGCTACCCAACCAAGTGGGTTTACAAAAAAAATGACTCAGCTACCCAACCAAGTGGGTTTACAAATTTGACAAGTTCATACATGACTGAATATTACAGAATTTACATCAAGGGTCTCAACATGACCTTTTCAGCAAAAATACAAATATGACTTTTCATGACCAATACCAAGAAGACCTCAAGAGAGATCATATAATAGAACCATCATAATGCCAACAATGAATTATACTCAGCAACGCTAATGATCCCCCTGAATCTGTGCATCCATGCATTCTTTTCATATGACTAAGGCTCCCCCTTAGTTTGTGCATCCTGAACATTTTCACCAACAAATCATCAAGGCATCTTCATCAAAACATTAGAAACAGATTTATGAGAACTGGAACATCACCAGAGATACCAAACAACACTGCAGCTGTGATGAAGAGAGCTGAGCCAACCAAAAATTGTCAGCAATCAGTCATACGCGGTTTTCTGTGCATTAACTCGCGTACATACGCGACTGTGTTTCAGGAAACCCGCGTATCCCAAGCCATCTTCTAAAATTTATGCAGATTTGTTCTTTTGACTGGCAGAGAACACTCCCAGCTTCTGTCTTAGATACTCGAACGCTTCCCTGGGCAGAGGTTTAGTAAAGATATCAGCAGCTTGTTCTTTGGAGGTAACATACTCCAACTTCACAATTTGCTCAAGCACTTGTTCACGTAGGAAATGATATTTGATGGGAATGTGCTTGGTTTTCGAATGCATAACAGGATTCTTTGAGATACTGATGGCACTTGTATGATCACACATAATGGAGATAGGAGTTGCACATTTGATTTGAAAATCTTGCAAGGTTTGCATCATCCATAGGAGTTGAGTGCAACAAGATGCGGCAGCTACATACTCTGCTTCAGCTATTGATAAGGCAATAGAATTTTGCTTCTTGTTGAACCAAGATACTAACCGGGGCCCCATGTAAAATGCACCACCACTAGTGCTTTTCCGATCATCAACACTTCCAGCCCAATCTGCATCAGTGTAAGCATGAAGAGTAAGATCAGCATCCTTTTGATACCATAGACCAAAGTCTTGAGTTCCTTGTAGATATTTGAATATCCTTTTGACAGCCTGAAGGTGAGACTCTTTTGGATTAGCTTGGAATCGTCCAACAATCCCAGCAGCATGCATAATGTCTGGTCTGGTCCCAGTGAGATAAAGTAGACTTCCAATCATCGATCTGTATTCTGGTTGATTCACAGTGGGAGAATCATCATTAGAACTGAGACTGCATCCGGTTATCATTGGTGTACTTACAGGTTTGCATTCTTCCATGCCATACTTTTTCAGAATTTGCTTAAGATATTTTGTTTGTGACAGAAATATACCATCTGCAGCTTGATGCACTTGCAAGCCAAGAAAGAATGTTAGTTCTCCAAGTAGAGACATTTCAAATTCTTGCTGCATGACAGAGGCAAATTTTTGACTCATAGATTCTTCGTTACTCCCAAAAATGATGTCATCAACATATACAACCACAATCAATAGCTTGTCATTTTCAACTTTTGTGTATAAGTTGCTATCAGCAGACCCTTTTGAAAATCCTTGTTGATGAAGATATTTGTCAAGACGATAATACCAAGCCCTTGGAGCTTGTTTGAGACCATATGGAGCCTTTTTAAGTCTACAAACAAGATTTGCATCATTTCCCAAAATGAATCCTTCCGGTTGTTCTATATATACTTCTTCTTCTAGATCACCATTAAGAAAAGCAGATTTAACATCCATTTGATAAACTTTGATTTGTTGATAACTTGAAAAAGCAAGAAACATTTTTATGGCTTCAAGTCTAGCTACAGGAGCAAAAGTTTCTTCAAAGTCTATACCTTCTTGTTGAGTATACCCTTTGCAAACCAGTCTAGCTTTGTTTCTTACAACATCCCCATTCTCATTTAACTTATTATTGAAAATCCATTTAGTTCCAATGACATTTTTGTCATGAGGTCTTGGAACCAAATCCCAAGTGTCATTTTTTTCAATTTGAACAAGTTCGTCATCCATGGCTTGCCTCCAACATTCATATTTGCTAGCTTCATTAACATTGTGTGGTTCAATTCTGGATATGAGTGCCAAATGATTAGAAGATCCTACAAGAGTTCTCCTTGTTCGTACACCAGATTCTTTGTCACCCAAAATTTGAGATTCAGGATGATTCTTTTGAACATATCTAGATGGAGCTTTTTCAGATAGATCATCTTCAGGTTCTTCATTGGATCCATTGTCTATATCATTTCCATCTGATGTAGAAGGCCATATGTCGTTATCATCTTCTTTTGTTGTTTGTTTTTCTTCTTTAGGAGCTGCAGGAGACTCATCAATAACAACATCAATACATTCAACAACCTTTTGAAGCCTTTTATTGTAACATGTGTATGCTTTGCTTGAAGATGTGTAACCAAGAAATATCCCTTCATCTGATCTAGGTTCAAAATTTCCAAGCTTTTCATCATTATTTTTGATAAAGCATTTACTTCCAAAAACTTTAAAATGCTTCACAGTGGGAGAATTACCATACCAGAGTTCATATGGAGTTTTGTCACTATTTACCCGAACATGAGCCTTGTTGAGAATGTTAACAGCTGTAAATGCTCCTTCACTCCAGAACATGTTAGAAATACTAGAATCAGCTAGCATAGCTCTAGCCATTTGAACAATTGTTCTATTCATTCTTTCTGCTACACCATTTTGTTGTGGAGTGCCTGCTATAGAGAATTGTCTTTTTATGCCATGTTGTTCACAAAATTCAAAGAATTCACTTGATGAATATTCTCCTCCTCGATCAGATCTAAGACACTTGATTTTTAGATCTAATTCATTTTCTGCCAATGCTTTGAAGCTCTGAAATTTTTCAAATGCTTGATCTTTGTGTTTAATGAACCCGATCCAACACATTCTAGAGTAGTCATCAATAAATAAGATATAGTATTCATCCCCATGTAATGACTTTTCCCTCATAGGTCCACAGATGTCAGTATGAATGAGTTCAAGAGGCTTACTTGATGATCCTTCTTTGGCATTGAATCGTACTCTGGTCTGCTTACCAAATTGACAAGATTTGCATATGATACTTTCTGGAAGATTGACCTTGGGAAGATCACGAACAGCTTGAAGTCTGCTTGCTTTGTTGATTTGAGAGAAACTCAGATGCCCCAGCCTTCTATGCCATATCCAATTTTCTGAAGACTTGCTCAAGTAACATTGATCTATGCCGTTTAGTACATAGAGGTTGCTTGGATTTATTTTTCCTTTTATAATGATTTTACCTGTATCAAGATCACGAACCACACATTCTTTGGAACTGAAGACCACTTCTGCTCCTTGATCACACATTTGACTAACACTTAACAGGTTATGCCTTAATCCATCCACATACATAACATCTTTAGCCTTCACTTTTTCTTTTAGAAATACTGACCCTTTTCCTTTAATTACAGCAGGAGTATCATTTCCAAATGTAACTTTCTTTTCCTTTTCTAGAGAATTATAAGTATGAAGTTTGCTTTTGTCACCTGTCATGTGTCTTGAGCACCCACTATCGATGTACCATTGATTTTCTTCACCTTCTGCAAATAATGCTATCCCACAATTTTCAACTGGCGGTTCTTTCTTTTTCCACACTTTAGAGCTTGAGGGAACATGTTCTTTTGGCTGGATCTTGTTCCTGCATTCAGATTCTTCATGGCCAAAGTTATTATAATAAGTACATTCAACTTCACTTTGAAGAGGAGAAAAATTGTTATAGGTATTCTTCTTTGGTTCAGTATCCAACCTTTTCTTTCTTGCTTCTCTTGTCATGATGGTTTTATATGCAACACATTGAATAGCTTTATGACAAAATTGTGACAAGTGAAACATTGCCCATTGAAGTAGAGATTTCTGTGATCATGAAATCTTCTATTTGAATTTACCTGTTGGTTGTAGTGTCTTTGAAAGCTATCCCTGTTAGTGTACCTTGAATTGAGATGGTCCTGCTTTCCCTATAGAGATCCTTTATTCCCTTGCTGAGTGACTGAATGATGTAAACCCCCTGTAACTGCTTTTAGATAGTTTGGTGCTGAAGTTTGAGAAGATTCTCCGGTATATCCAAGACCTGTCTTTATAAGAGGAGAACATTGTACCTTGATGATCTCATCTAAGGTTTCAGATCCTTTAGAAAATCTAAGATTCAAGGTTTTTGCTTTCTCAACTTCTTTTCTTTGACTTACCACTTCACATTCTAGTTTTTCAATATGTTTCTTTGCTTCTTCAAGCTGTTTTTCAATGGTCTCTCTGATTATCTTTTGTTCTTCTAAGCGAAGTTTGAGTTGATTATTTTCTTCAAGAAAATCGTTTTCCTCTAGAGCATCCATAAAAGTATCCTTTGCTTCTTTTTGTTCAAATGCCATGAGAAGTCTAAGATCTTCTTCACATTCTTCTTCACTATTAGATGACCCATCACTATCTTCATTAGTATAATAACTTTTCTTAGAGCTAGATCGGTTCTTATTCCTTCTTACTACTTCTTTTCCTTTATAAGGACATTTTGCAGCATAATGACCAACTTTTCCACACTCAAAACATTTGAAGGGAAGCTTACCTTTGAATCTTCCAGTACCTAGTTGGAGCTTTCTCACGAAATTCGTTTCTTCTTCATCAGATATATAGCTGGATTCTTTGAAATTTTCCTTTTCCTTTCCTTTTGTAGATGCCTTGAAGGCAGCTTCTCTTATTTGAGAGGGACCTCCTTGTCTCATTTCAAAAGCAGTCAGAGTACCATGTAATTGAACAATAGTAAGCGTTTGCAGATCTTGCCTTTCTTCAATAGCTGAAACTTTAGAGTCAAATTTTGAAGTCAAGGATCTTATGACCTTTTCCACCAGAGTAGTATCAGTTATGGTTTCACCCAAATTTCTCATTCGATTTACAATATCATCCAGACGAAGAAAGAAACTGGCAACACTCTAATCACTATGCATCTTCAAATTTTCATATTCAATTCTAAGAGTTTGGAGTTTTGCACTTTTTACCTTTGTGTCTCCTTCATAGCTCAGAATGATTTTGTCCCATATTTCTTTTGCTCAATGTAGCTGCATCACTTTAGCAAATTCTGATTCAGACATGCTTCCTAGCAAGACATTTACTGCTTTGGCATTGGTTTCATACTTCTTCCTTTCAGCTGCATCAGTAGGAATATTTGCCGGGTATTGATAACCTTCTTGCACGATTGCCCAAACATCTGCACCAAGACTTTGCAGATATGCTTTTGTTCGTACCTTCCAGAAAATCAGATTGCTTCCATTGAATAGAGGCGGCTTTATAGACATCACTCCTTCTTGACTTTCCATTGCGACGGATCTCCTTCAAGCGATCAAGCTTCTGCAGAAGGACCTGCTCCGATACCAATTGTTGGGAAAAATACTGAGAGGGGGGGTGAATCAGTATTTACTGCATAATCAAATCTTTTTACTTTTTCATTCCTTAAAACCCATACGCTACTTTACTTTAGTAAACTAGCGTATATACGCGGATCCCCTTTATGAAACTAGCGTATACACAGAGATGTCATTAAATCTTCACTTAAACCATTCCATCATTTATTCATCAGATATTCAATAAGCAGTAAACAGGTGCAGTAAGAATAGAATAAACCATCACACAAAGCATCACATATGAACACCAGGATTTTTAGGTGGAAACCCAAATCGGGAGAAATCCACCGCTGCAGTTGCTCAGCCTTCAATATTTGATTATAGAGAAAACATCTTACAACATATGTGCTGGCGCAGACTTGACCAGCACGCAGGCACCCACCTGCGCTCGTTTACCAGCCTCTCCTGGAAGGGAGCTCCAACCCCCTGACTCGTTTACCAGCCTCACCTGGAAGGGAGCTACGACCCCCGATCTCGTTTACCAGCCTCACCTGGAAGGGAGCTACGACCCCCTGACTGAAGGCTACAACCCTCAGCACCACCTTGGACCACGTTTCATCAATTTTCACACTGGATCCAACAACTTCAATAGAACACAACTTGCAGGCCACATTTCATCATATTTTCATACTGGACCCTTTCCTTACTTTTAAGCACAAACATACATCACCAACAGATACTTATCAACACAGATCAGATAGCAGAAACACAGCAGAACAGATCAGATATTTCATACCCCTTGCTTCAGCAAACCCTAGTTTGCATACGCGCTTTCCCTTCACTGATGTCGTGTATATACGCGCTTCCGTCCACACAAACCAGCGTATACCTCAGTGTATATTTTATTGCGCATACGCGCTTTCTCTTCGCTGAAGCCGCGTATATACGCGCTTCCTCCGCGGCGAAGTAGCGTATATATCTTCAATCATTACAGAGCAGCATACTTCATCAGATCAGATATTCAGTTCAGATCTACCCTTTTGCTTCAGACATATGTTCGCCTAGATGCTCGCCTCATCACAAATCTAAGCCTTCCATAATCAGATCTAGCAAATACAAGAGCAATTCAGATCTAGATCCCCTTCTTCATCATTGGTGCATCATACATTCAGATTTATCATTCAAGTGTAACCCTTTCCATTCAGATATACTTTAGAGAGAAGTATTCATTCAAGCTCAGACATCTTGCACCCACACTCATGTTTTGCACAATGAATTTCTTCTCCTTATATAGGTTTACCCTTTTACAATACCATGAGCCCCTTTTTCAATACCATGGACCAAAACAATACCATGAGCCCAAAACTACCTGGACGGGGTCAATTAGGCGGATCATTACCCAATACAATGGGTCAATACCATGGTGGTTACCCTTGGTTTTGCACTTTTTGAGCGCTTTTGCCCATACGCGACTTGGAACGTTATTTTCCGCGTGCATACGCGACTTCCCCTAGGCCAATCCACGTATACAAAGAGACATACTCTTTTCATCATATTTTGAGCACATTCTGAATTCCTTTCTTCATTGCCTTCTGTACATACTGTAGAAACATCATATTTTCTTCATCAGGAACATATTCTCTCAAGCACAACTTCATCAAGTAAGTTGTCATCATCTTCATCAAGTGGGTTGCCTTTCAAGGACAACACTCAGCATCATGTTGTCAACAAACATCAGATTTACATCATTTACCAGGTCCATCAAGTCAAGAATAACTTCATCAGGTGGTTTGCCGTCAAGGACAACACATGTCAACAGTCGCATGTCTTCATCTTCATTTAGTGGGTTGCCATCAAGGACAACACTCTGCATCATATTTCCAACATTGGATAGTTTTTCCTTTCTTCACTTCCTTACGCAACGAGACTACTTCGGCTTCTAATTCTTCCCTTTCTTGGTTGCTTTCTTCCAACTTCTTTTGAAGTGACTCTTCAATGCATTTGTGTTCTTCAACTTCAATTTTGAGACCTTGAACTTGTTCTTCAAGATTTTTAGAAGGGATCTTCTCCGCCTTGAGATCTTTTATAAGCTTGATTGCTTCCTCATAAAATTCGTCTATGGTCCATCCTTCTTCTTCGTTGTTTGATACCTCTTGCTTATTGTGCTTGGCCATAAACAATACTCTCTCATTGGATTCTTCTTCACTATCATTTTCTTCATCAGATGATGAGCTATCTTCTTTAGAGAGAAAGTTCCTTTTGGATCCTTGCTTGTTGAATTTATTAAAGCCTTTCTTTCTTTTTGAGTTTCCATTACTTTTGTTTGGACATTTTGCTGCAAAATGCCCAACCTCATTACAACTGAAAAATATCAATGGAATTTTACCTTTTAATTGTGTCTTACCAGGTTTTAGTTTTCTCATAAATTAGGAGTATTCTTCATCTAAAAGACCTTCTCCATAATCTCCCTTTTCTTCACACTTGCAGGTGCATGTCATTTCAATTGAAGATTGTTTGTCCTTATTGGTTTTCTTAGATGCAACGAACGCAGTTTCTAGATTTGAAGTACCCTTTTATTCATCAAGTCTCATTTCATATGCTATGAGATCTCCATGTAATTCTTCCTTGCTAAGTTTATACAGATTTGCACTGTATTCTAAGACCGATACCTTTGGGTTGAATCTCCCTGGTAATGTTCTAAGAATCTTCCGTATAATAGTCTTCTCATCAACTAGCTCTCCCAATCCTTCCGAAGTATTGGTTATTTCATCAACGTAATTGAAGTATGCAGTAATGTTGCAATCTTCTTTCATTCTGAGTTGCTCAAATTTTGCTCTATAGATTTGAAGCTTTGCTTCTTTGACATTTGAGTCACCTGCATATATATTCTCAAGCTTGTCCCATAAATTTTTGGCTGTTTTACAACCCAAAACCTTATGATAAGCAGATTCAATAAGTCCATTGATAATAATATTATTTGCTTTTGCATGATTTACCAAATTCTTCTTACCTTGTTCATTCGCGGTTGACGTAAATCCATTTTGAACAGTGTCCCATACTTCCTAACCTTGCGCCAAGAGATAGACCTCCATTCTTCCTTTCCAAAGTGCATAATTATTTTCATTGAATAGAGGTACACCATTCTTGGTATGCTCCATGACCTCCTTCCAGCTGTTAAACTTCTATTGAAGGAACCAAGCTCTGATACCAATTGTTGGAAATACTGAGAGGGGGGGGGGTGAATCAATATTCCTTTCAATTAGAGCATTAGTTAATCTTCAATTATTATCAGTGTTTGTACAATGATAGTAGCAAACAAGAGGAACACAAATGCACACAGTTTTTAAGGTGGAAACCCACTCCGGGACAAAAACCACCTAATGCTTTTCTAATAACTCTTTAATGTTCAACTCCAATTAAAAATAAAGCTCCAACTTCCTAGAATCTAGAAAAGTATTCTTCTCCAGCTCCCACTGGATGGATGCTCCAACGCTTGAGATTCTTCAGTAGTCAACTGAATGGATGCCCCAACAACCACTGAGCTAAAACTCATCCTAGCACCACCCTATCACCCTATAGAAGAATAAAACAAGAATGGACTCCCGTACCAGGGGAAATGGTCCACTTTACAATGAAATAGAATGATGCAGAAGAAGAAGATATGCTAGAACATAACAAAAACTTTGACACAAACACCTAATGATGATCCTAGACCTCCCAACACTGCCTCTTCAACCCTTGGCAGATATAAACTAGTAAAATTTGTACAATAATGTATTTACAATGACTAAGTACAATGATACCTTTACAATGATTGTATGCAGTGCTGCCGACTTGAATACTTCATATAATGAACTTCTTGCTGTTGTTATGCACCTTGGTTTCTACTCTTGTCATGCTACCCTCTTCTGCACCTTGATTTTCTTTGCTTCCGTATAAATTTTGGTCCTTTGCAACCCTTGACAACACATGAGCTAGCTTTTTCTTGCCTTCTAGGAGCTCGATATTAAATCTGGTGTATCTCTGTTATTTCAGATCCTCAATATCTAATTTTTGGTCCTGTATTAGTCCTCTAAGTATTCTTTCCAATGCCATAGGTCTGATCCAATTTGGATTCTTCAAGAAAGAGTTATGCCCAATCTCTCACAATGCCATAATTATGGACTGTTTGAGCAGAGCGCACTTGTACAGAATACCACGTGTCACTGTTTCTTCATTTGGCTCTAAAATTGATAGAGAAAAAAGGAAAGACTGTGAAATATTTGCCACTTTTTACATAATTCCAATCTGATACTCAGAGAGAGAGTTATGATGATTTTACCAAGGTCACTTATTTGAGATGAATTTCAGGAGCCTGCAAAAACCCCGAATTCCACAGATCATATCTCCAAAAATTCTGTGCACCTTGATCTGAAATTTTTATTGCAACTTCCTTAGGATTTTAGCCTCTCCTCATAAAAATTTCAGCTTTTGAGCCTTCATAGAAAAAATGTTAGAGCAAAAAGTCCACGATGACATGTTTCGGATGGCCGAATCCCTTACATAAGGAGGAAATGAGGATCACAATTTATATGAATGCTTAAGTTGAGAGGGGCTTCAAAAAGTGAATGTGGGAGGGATTTTAGGAGCTTAAATGACTTTTCAATGACCCATGCCCGAACCCCATGGGGTTATGGGGTTTTAGCCCACTAACTGGGGGTACAAACTTCAAACATGAATATCTCTCAAACTGTGAAGAATTACATGGCGTGCCATATATCAACGGAAACATCTCGTCAAGTAGAAACCATAAAAACATTATTGACCCAAAATAAATTAATTTGGTAGGTCAAAATTCCCATGCAATATTGGGTTAGCCCCTGGTGCTACTTGGGTTGACATCAATGACAACCGCTGATCAACATTTATTTAGTATGAAATTTTCAGAAGGTGGATTTGTTGCTGAACATTTAAATCAATTTATTATGGTTACTAGTCAGTTAAGTTCTGTAGGGGAAAGATTTGATGATGAAGTTAGGGCTCTGTTATTTCTATGCTCATTTCCAGAAAGTTGGAATGGTTTAGTTATGACCATTAGCAACTCTGTCTCTGGATCTAGTACTTAGCGAGGAAATGCGATGAAAAAGCTCTAGTGAGAAATCAAGTAATGCTTTGAGTGTAGATCCTAGGGGAAGAAAAATTAAAAGAGGAAAGAGCCCAGGATATTGCAGTAAGTCAAGGAAATGTAGATCCAAGTCTAGATCATGGATAGTGTGTTGAAATGTGGGAAGAAAGGACACCTAAATAAAGACTATAAGTCTCGGAAGGGAAAACAAAGAGACTCACAACAAGAAAAAAATCATGAAGCGAATGTGATAGGTGATGTGTTGAAATATGATTTGATTCTTTCTTGAAAATTTTTTATTGATGCATGGGTGGTAGATTTAGGGGCCTCATTCCATCTCACACCTGATAAGAAAAATTTTCATGACTATGTTCAAGGAGATTTTGGTTAGGTTCATCTGGGTGAGGATAAACCTTGTAAAATCATTGGAATGGGTAAAGTTATTGTAAAAAAACAAAATGGAAACCAATGGTTATTGAAGGAGGTAAGGCATGTTCCAGATATGAAGAAAAATCTGATTTAAACAAGGCAGTTAGGTGGTGAAGGTTGTGTGCCAAATTTTACAGATAAAACCTGGAAGGCCACTAAAGGAGCCCTGATAATAGAAAAAGGAGAAAAGGTTGGTACATTGTATTTATGCAATGGTATTTATAATTGTGTTAATGCTTTAAATTCCATAGGAGAAGATGCAACATTATGGCATCTTAAGCTCTGACACATGAGTGAGAAGTAGATGAAGATTCTTCACTCAAGAAATTTTTTGCCATGTTTGATGAATATTGATTTGGATTTCTGTGAGAAATGTGTTTATGGAAAGAAAAAAAGAGAGAAAAATTAGAGTTTGTTCATACAAATGTATGGGGACCTGCTCAGGTATCATATCTCGAAGGATCTCATTAATATGCTACTTTTATTGATGATGCAACTATAAAAACATGGATTTATTGTATTCGGAATAAATATGATGTATTTGATACTTTCAAGTAATGGAAAGATTTGGTTGAGATTGAGACAGGAAAGAAGTTGAGATTGCATGCAGGATTGCCTTTAAAATTTTGGGAAGATGTTGTAGATACTATTGTTTATCTAATAAACAGAGGGCCTTCAATTTCCTTGGATGGTGTTATTCCAGAGGAGGCATGGACAGGTAAAAAGGTAAACTACTCTTTTTTAAAGCCTTTTTGTTGTGAGGCCTTTGTCTATATTAAAAAATAAAATGGAACAAAGCTTGGGGAAAAATAAAATAAATTTACCTTTATTGGATATGGTGTTAATGATTTTGGTTATCGCTTAGATGATTATGAAAATAAAAAAATCATTAGGAGCATAGATGTAATATTCAATGAAAAGGTCTTGTGTAAGGATCAGTTGCAGGAAAAGAAACAGGAAACAAAAAAAAAAGAAAACACAGTTCTTGATGAGATCACATAAAAAGTAAAGGTGCTTGAAAATAATAATAATCAATAGCCACAACAACAAAAACCAACACAACAACAACATACACCTCAAACACCTGAAAGTGGTGTCAGAAGATCTAACAGGATAACTAGACCCCGTGAACGATAGTATCCTTCATTATATTATGTATTGTTAACTGATTTTGGTGAATCCGAATGTTATGAACAGGAAATATAGGTGGAAACCAGGAATAAGTAGGAGCTAGCCATGAAAGAAGCGATGGACTCCTTGGTACATAACCAGACTTGGGACTTATTCAGGCTAGCTGTTGGTAAAACAAAATTGCAGAATAAATGGGTTTACACGTTGAAGGAAGAAGATGGAGAGAAACAAAGGTACAAAGCTAGACCTATGGTGAAGGGGTTTGCACAAAAGAAAGTTATTGAATTTGATGAAATATTTTCTCCTGTCGTTAAAATGAATTCAATTAGAACTATTTTAAGTCTTGTAGCATCGAAAGATTTGCATCTTGAATAGTTAGACGTAAAGATAACCTTTGTCCATGGAGATTTGGAGGAATAGATCTATATGCAGCAACCACAAGTATATGATGTCAAAGGGAAGGAAAAATTAGTGTATAGGTTGAAGAAGAGCTTGTATGCCTTAAAACTGGCTCCAGGGTTGTGGTATCTAAAATTTGACAGGTTTATGTATGAACAAGGTTATACTAGATGTCACTCTGATCATTGTGTTTATTTGAAAAATCAAAATGATGGCAGCTATATTATATTGTTATTGTATGTGTATGACATGCTTGTTGCAGGGTATAACATGCAGGAAATAAATGTACTCAAAGGAAAATTGGAAAATTCATTTTCAATTAAGGACTTCAGAGCTTCAAAACAAATCCTTGCAATGAGAATAACTAGAGATAGGTAAAATACAAAATTAGCATTGTGTCAGAATGAGTACTTACAAAAGGTGTTGGAAATATTTAATATGTAAAATGAAAAAATAATTGGGTCACCTTTGGCTAGCCATTTCAAACTTAGCAAGGAGATGTTCCCCAAGACCGAAGAAGAAATGAATTATATGTCTAAAGTTCCATATTCAACATCAATGGTATGTACAAGGCCTAATATTGCACATGCAGTGGGAGTTGTAAGTAGGTACATGAACAATCCAGGAAAATAACATTGGATGGTAGTGAAATGGATTCTTAGGTATTTGAGAGGTACCAAAAATCAAGCATTATGCCTTGGTGGTTCAACCATTTCTCTACAGGGATATGTTGATGCATATATGGAAGGTGATAGAGATAACAGGAGGAGCACTATAGGGTATGTATTTATTGTATGTGGAACAACTGTCAGTTGGGTTTCAAAAATGTAAAGTGTTGTTACACTTTCAACAACATAAGCAGAATATGTTGCTGCTACAGAGGCTAGTAAAGAAATGATTTGGTTACAAAAGTTTATAGATGAATTGGGTAAGAAGCAGGAGATGGGCATGTTATACATTGACAACCCGAGTGCCATTCATCTTGCAGAGAACTCACCATTTCATTATAAGACTAAACATATACATCTCAAGTATCATTTCATATGGTCAGCGTTGGAAGATGGATAATTGAAGTTGGAAAATATACAAATTAGCAAGAATCATGCAGATATGTTAACAAAAGTTGTAACCAGGGAGAAACTGAGATTATGCTTAGTTTCAATTGGTCTTCAAGTATAATGATGAAGATGAGAAACAACCAAGTCTAAAGTGGAGTAATTTTCCAGCAAATGAAGCAGTGGTGGAGTTTCTACAATCAGTATCAAAGTGGGAGATTTTTTGGCGTGGAGCCTGATTATCTTCTTTATTTAGATTTATTGCAACATTGGACCCTTGTTATTAATGGGGTGGAAATTCCACCCGTCGTTTGATCACCGTCAGGGGGGGGTAGCGAGTGACGATGATTTTATGAGCCTTCCTATGGCGGGGCTTCGGGGGTAGTGCCCTAAAGCTAAAAATAGATGTAAAATTGCCTTGTAAAATATTGTAATTTTGTAGTCAATCTTGGCCGTTCATTAAGAAGATGATATGACGGTAGAATTTATGTTTAATTTAGGGTTTTTTGCGCTAGAAGACATCCCCTCGATTCACATGAGGGAATTGTATTGCGGCCGTGGTTGGTATGTGTATTTTGAGTGAGAAAGAGAAAGGGGGACTGTGTGAGAGAGTATAGGATATTAAAACGAATCTTCTATAGGTTGCGTCTCTTCATTTTGATGGATAATATAAATGAAGGAGTGAATGTTTCTCTGTTGACATAACCCAAGTTTGGTGATCCACATATATATGTGTCTCTCTTGTTTTATATGTAATATGTGTTTGTATTTCCGCATATTTTTTGTGTTTCATTTTTTTGTAATATATAATTTTCTAACAACTGGAATTCCCTTAACAAGAACAGATCCCAAGAGAATCGTTCTCCCATGGCACACCAATCTGCTACTATGATAACCTCAACTGGTACTTCATTCACCTGAAATTTTTATAGAAGCTTACATGCAATAGCCTACACGATAAACCACACAACCCTGCTCAATACTTTTGAAAAAAAAACCCTCGATTAACTCTCGTAGTCTTGTAATTATTTTCCATAGGTTTTGCGAGGGTATTATCATTGATAAGGGGCCCCAAATATTTACATTGAGAGACCAATAATATTGTGAATTATCTCAACAATAATAGGTACAAGGCATTGCAACTGCATATCTCCATCATGCATGAAATCCAACAGGAATTTTGTAACAAATTTTACCTTTTCCCCTCACTCGAAATGCAAAATAAGAAATAATTTCAAAATACCTGCAATATCCAATTTTTCAGCCCATTCTTGTGGTTTCAACTCAGGCACGTTGGTATCATTTTTCGATAGCTACGTATAGTCTTATAGGTTAGGGTTCCTATAGGGGTCACATAAAACATGATTATAATATCTAATTATCTACATAATATTTCTTATTTTTCCTTGGTGAAGCACCCCAAGGGTTAGGGGCAAAATGCGTACTGTGTACTTGGCTCCTTTGGGAGTCACCATATCTGCTATAGGTCCTAAAAAGGGTGACATGTGTTTCGACTCGTATCTACAAATTACTTCTACCAATAAATTCACTACCTCCAGGCTTGGTTTTGGCCTTGTGTCTTCTAAAATTGATTATGACGTTTCCTTCTTTGGGGTTGCCTTACTCTTTCGGAGGCTTATTGTTTAGCTCTTCTGGTGGGGATTGGTGGTGCTTCACCTGCATATTTTACTCCTTTGTCGACGTGATCTCTTCCTTCATATTGGCATGTTTGTTTTTTTCACTCAGTTTTCTTCTTCCTCTCGGCTCTCTTCTTCTTCACATATCTTCGTAATGTGAAGGTTATTTTCCCACTCTAGTTTTGCTTGGCTTTAAAATTAGATACTAGTACCATGAGCTCATATGCACCCCACCCATTTGTATATCCCTCGACTCAAAGCATCATGTCCCTCTAAAACCACTGGCTAACATACCCTATCATCATAAAAATTACCCACTCACGATTGGTGAATGGGCTGACTATCTTTCCTTGTCAAAATGGTGATAATTTCAAAGGAAAATCCCCTGTATTCCATAATATATTCCATTGTTACTAGTCATTTACTTGTAGTACATTTAGTAACGAGTTGTCATGTCTTCTCGCTTGCCTCTTCCTCACCCACTATCTCCTATTCACTGCAATTAATTTTACATGATCAAAACTCCCCTTAACCTTTACTTCGATGTGATTACCTGGTCACATCATCTCCTTTGATGACTTATTATGGGTACTGGTGCATCCAACACAACACAATCCCTGATTTGACTCTCCACATTCATAATGACCTGACCCTAAAATAACCAAATATATTTTAGTCTAAAATCCTTCTTCTCCTAAATTCCCTAAGTTTCTCGCCAGTTTTCCTTATATATATACCACTGTATACTTAGGTCTTCTCCTTATTTATCCATGGTTCGCGAGAGCTTGGCCATCTATATAGAGCTTTGACCTACTCTCATTCACGTACCCTTCACGTGGCGTACCATCCATATTATGAAGCTGCACCACGCTACCATCAGTCACATGCTGGATTACGTACAGTCCTAACCAATGCATCCAAAACTTGCCTGAATGTTTCAAAAGCTTGCTATCATATAGAAGCAACAAATCTCCCTCCTGAAAAACTTTATGTTTGATCATCCGATCATGACTTGCCTTGTCTCGTGCCTTTTTCACTTCCTCGTGGAAAATTTCTAGTGCTTGATCTTGCTCTAATTGCAACAAATACCATAGCTACTTCTCCACAATATATTCATCCTAATAATCCATGATGGCAGCCATCTTAGGTCGCTCCTTTGTTCCAATATCAATCTTATTTTTTTGATCAGTTGCACATATTCTTTATACTACAAAGTAAGTCCCTCCAGCACACGTTCACCTTCCACTTCTGGAATCTAGATATCCTGAGATTCCTCATCATAATTACCTCCCTTTCCAACCACATTATAACACTCAAAAATTTATTTTACCCATTGTTGGTGCTATAGTGTGTTGCACAATGGCCCATTCCTGATTAGGACTGGGTCATCCTCTGTAAATATTTTCTGTCACAACAATTTTAGAGCCTCTTATAGCACAAATTCGTCTTCTTGGAAGCTAAAGGTTTCGTTTAAATTTTGTGCCAACTCATCCCAATCCCGGGTTCCCCTACACACTTCTAACTCAATATACCAATTCTATGGTATAACACCCAAGGTAGGAATAAAGTGGTGTACCCAATCCTGCAGAGGTAATCCTGCCTTTGTCCAAGCTACTATGCATCACTTCAAGTGAGTTCTGTGGCACTCCACTCCTAAGTATTTTTCTCTAGATATCCTAGAGTTGGGTCCACACCTAAATTTTAAGAGGTATTTATATTATCGCCATCTTGCGACTCATTCCATGTGCGCATCCCATCACCTAGCTAGTGCAATGGGTAGTGCGACATCCATCACCAAAATTCTTTGTTAATTTGGTACATGCTCCTTGTATTCCCATATAAAAATATCTACCTCATACAATCCATCAAAACGAGGTGGATTTTTCATCTTAGTCCAACTCCAACACACCATTATCATAATGTGGGAGAATTTCTTGGTACTGACCTCATGTAACCAACTTTTCCAATTCTATAAAGCCTCCTCTGAGTCAGAGGTGTAGGACTTGATGTTGCACCAGCTCAGCACTCCGTGGTATGTTGGATTTACATAATCATCTTGTCAGGCCAAACATTATAGAAATTATCCACATCCTCTCAGCTAATATCACCCTTCACAAGGTCTACATAGAAATCCCCTTCCTCCAAATCTAATGGTGCAATAACTCAAATATCTCTGCCTTCAAATTTCATTTGCCTTTTTTTAAAATTGATAATTAATTGGTTGTCAAAGGCTCATTCGATCCCGAGAAGATGTGGATAGGGATTGGTATCGTCCATGATTTCGATGACCTATAAATCAGTTGTGTTTGAAACCCCATCGATATCCACTGACACCCCTAATAGTCATTCAATCAGAAAAATATAATGTTGATTGGCCAATCTGAGTTGAATTTGAGACCACGTCAACTTTGACCTCCCCATCATTTCCTGCGAACTTTTTGGTAATATATTTACATATGGTACCAAATACAGAATAATATTATCCATGTCATACTCACCTATCTGTGTGTCAAATCAAAATTCTTTTTTGGTCCTTTTTCTACGAACAAGCTGATTTACAACCCTCTGTGAAGGTTGCACAGTAATCTCCTATGTTGCCCCATTGCATTGTTCTATCAACTTTCTAAACTTGCCAAATGCTTGAGGATATTTAATCAATCCTAAGAAACTCTATAGTAGACTTTGGAATGCGTCTACCATGTTCCTTTTCTCCTTTCCTATAGTAGTATCGAATATCTACAACATAGCATCTTCACACATAGTCTTTGGATTGTCCCATTCTTCTGTGATTATTTCCTGCCGAGCCTCCTTATACATGGATTTATCATTGGTAGGGTCAAATTTCAGAGGTGGTTCATGATCTCTCCTTACCCATTGAGGTTACTATTCCGAGGGCCTCGCAATGTCGACTCCCATATTAGCACCTCCTCGTGTTATCGTGCCGACCTGGTGTTGAGTTATGATGCGAGTAAACATATATCATATGAAAATTAGGTCCCTTATTTTTCCTACCACTTGGAAATCAAATAAGGGAAATTATTCATGGTTTGGTCTATATACTTGCAATAAATACAAGTGCAACATGGATTGGTGAAATCCTGAGCTAAATGTCCCCAATGTCCGAAATGATAACAAATTATAGTGCTTTTCCATTGGCCAAATCCTCCTCTTCCCCTACCATGTCCTCCAGATCCTCTAGCCATCATGCCATGCCCTTGGCCTTGCTAATTATATTGTCCACTCTAAGCATACCCAATTTGATTAACCGCATTCATTGCGACCTCCACTCCTTCTGACCCTTGCACTTTAAATGAGTCAAAGGTTTGTTTGTGCATTTGAAATACAATGCAAAATGGTGAAAGTCACTCCTGATTGACTTGTAGAAGTCGCAAAAAAAATTCCACACTCTGGCCTCATATTTTATGCATCATTGAACAAGTATAGGGTACATGGCCCCATACCCTACAAATTTCACATCACATTTCCCTGTCCTGCGTAAGAGAATTTGTTGTGCTAGTTTCCATATAATATTCAACAATTTTCATTCATTCCTATGGTGACCCTCCATCCGAAAAATGGTACAAAATACTTCTTACTCTTCCTTTCCCTTAGACAAGTCTTGGAGTTGAACAACTAGTTGGGACTGCACCTACACTATCCTGTTGTTCTGACTTCCTCCTACTGATAATGCTTCTAACTTTAGCGCCAAATCCAAAGCTTATGACTGCATACCAATCCTATGTTGCATCAAAGGTATGCTGATGTGAGGTAGTAGTATGGAAATAAAACATTATTTGTGCCACGCGTCCAAAATTTCTAACATCAACCTATCCTTAAACAACTTAAACCGCTAATCAAAGTCCCATACCAATTCTATTGGAATTTTCTTAATCTCTTTGAGTTCCATGATGCATTAGGACTCGAAATTGGGTCTCCAAAGTTCTCTAATCAGTTCCTACTTAATATCCTCAAGGGTACTATTCAATCCAGATGGCATCACATCCTTATAATTCATGTACCATGTCAGTGCATGATCCCTGAAAGTGGATTCCACTTTCACAACTTTGGTGGCCTCATCTTAGAAATGCTTAGATGTCCAAATAACCTCACACATGAACAAATGTTGTTTTGTGTATTTGGTCACAATATTGTGAAAAATAGGCATCCTAATATCTACTCCTACCATGGTGGTATGCGTGGTACTCTTGGATGAATTACTCCCTCCTATACTCGCCATACTACTAGAAATATGTGCGCCTATCTGTGAACCTCTTTGAATCTGAATATGTTGTGTCACTCTCCCTACAACTTGGCCAACTCCACTACTAATACTATTTCATCCTCCTTGACTATGATGACCCCTTACAATAGTTGAATGAGTGCACTTCGTGCTTACCTCCTAATTTTTAGATGTGCACGGGGTGGTGGGATCGACCTCGGTGACGATTAGGTCTTGTTGGTATGATTCAAAGTCCTCTGTAATGTGCGATCTCAACTCTTCCTTTTCTCCTGCCTCCATATGTGGCATACCAAATCGCTTCCCTTCATACCTCTGGTCACTAAAACTACTTTGCCTCCTATGATGATCTCTCCCAGCACATTCTTCTAAGCTCCTTCTTTTGGTAGGTACCGATGTTAATCAACCTACTCCCACATCACCCCGTCGATATCTCCTCCCACTCCTCAACATGCCATCCTCATAGCTCTCCTGCTCCATTCTCTTCCTTCTTTGAGTATGCAGAATTCAAGATCCACTAAAAACTTCCATCACCATCTATTGCCTCCTTTCCTTTCATTTATTATTATAACTCCTCCTACGTCTCCCCCACTTCTTTGTTTGTGCGGTATACCTAGCCACTCTTGGTATTAGATTCTAGTGGAAAAACACCATGGTCATACAAAAAAATTACTCAACAACAACAATGATCATATAAGTCTACCCCTAAGTCTCTTGAGGGAATTTCGCTCTACTATAGTATAAAATATCATCAATTCTATTGTGAACTCCACAATATATCCTTCTAACAGAATCAAACCAAAAATCAACAACATGTAAAATATTATTTCTTAATGATTCCAACTGACGTACTTATTTCAGTGTCCACCTCCTTCGCTTGTCATGCCAATATGTAGGATTATTATCTTTCATCCTTTGGATCCACTTTGAGAGTCTGATGCAGGAGCATTAGCACTCAAATTAAATTTAATTGTTTGATTAGCCCAAGCAGGGGTCAAGTTGTAAATATTGTAATATTCTCTTGTAAAATGTTTAAATTATTAGCAAGCATAGGTAGGGAATATGCTTAGTTGACTTTTGTAAACATATTCATAGAAAAATGGGATATTAGAGAGGATATTTGTTGTTTATTCTAATTATATAGAAAATTAATAAATTAGGATTTCCTTAGAATAGAAGTGGTTACAAGTTTGTAAGAGTTGAGTGAGGGCATATAATATCTAAATTTTATTATAAATTCAATTGTAAACTTCGAAGGAGAGGAGGCAAAATTAAACAAGGAAGATTAGGCCAAGAGATAGAGTAGAGAAGCGAGAGCTGAGAGACAGAGAGTGTTTTGTGTAGAGGAGAGAAGGCCATGAAATAGCGCATCAGGGTAAGATAAGAACTGTAGACAGTTTTTTTTTTCATCTGTATGATTTATTTATTAATGAAGAAATCAAATTTCATTGTGACTGGGTGTCATTTCTGCTATGTGCTGAGTGATCCATAATAGAAAAAATTCGATATTAGTGTAATAATACCCTGTAATGAATTCTAATTGAAAGAATAAGTCTTTCTGAGTGATAAAAGACTTAGTGGCTGGGTAGAATCTGTATGATTCCAGTTCGAGAATTAAATAACTATGTGTGAAGCTTATGAGAACAAATAAGTGCAGATAAAATTTGTGTGGAGGTTGAGAAAGAGAAACAAGTATGTTTTCCAGATTCAGAGAGTGAACACACAGTGATATTTTGGGTTGTAGACAGTGTGATAAGCATGTAGCAGCATGAAGGCCGTGAATCTGAGGAAGAATCATAAGAGGAAGCTTAGGAGAAGTATCAAGTGGAGTAAACGAAGTTGTCGAGTGGCGGTAGTCGAAGCGAAGAAAATATTAAGGCAACGAACCCTTAGAAGACTTCCAAAGGATGAAATGGATGGCGAGGATTAAATCACAAAGATCAGCTTGAAGATTAATGGTAGATATTATTTCATAAAATAAGTTGGGAAAGTTGCGAAGTGGACACGTGTCGGGAGGAGCAGCCAGGTGCACATCGCAATCAACGATTCTTTTATTTACATTGCAAGGTAAATTATTTAGTTTGTGGTGCGATAAAGTTTGGGTTGTGAAGATGCGATACAATATCGTCATCGCATTTCACATTGGCATTGTTTTTTTGTTGTTAAAAGTTATTTGTTCTGGAATGCGAAATGTTATATTCACCGAGGTGCGAAGTGATATGTGTTGCGATTTCGAACTGGTATATATTGCTTGGGAGCTGATTTACGATATGTTAAATTTATTGAATCACGATACAATGACCCGTTGTTAAGTGCTTCCATGGTTATGTGGACCCATAACCCACAGGTCCGCGTGTATTTTGTAAAAATGCAGTTTTATTAGGCTTTCGAATGCATAAATGAACAAAAGGTTAATGTTTAAATATTAAGGTTTATTCTATTGGGTGAGTATGGAGGAAGCATTGTAATTCATAATGTTAATGTGGATAATTAGTGGGGTTATTTTTGCTAACCCTAATATCATTTGGAATCAAAGCACAATATTTATGAAGATTTCGTTTATGCCGCATCACAAAATATTAGGAAATTATTGAAAGAAAGCTTCATGGAAATCAATATACACATAATTCTGTAGCCATTTGTCCATGCTTTGACTCTTTCCTCCTATTTATTTCGTAGTGAACTCATGATAATTTCATTTAAGCCAATGGATGATCTCTTTTTTGTTAGGATTCCATGGTTTCCACATCACTAAAAAAAACCTCATCATGCAACCATCCTAGTCACGACAACATAACCAATTTTTATCACACTAGATACTGAAAAAATCGATATTTGCAACAAGGTGGCCAAAAAAGACCCCCTTAGCAGCAAACCTTTTGGAAAAATCCTCAGAGTGATTGAAGCCTCACTAGATAGGCTAATGGGTGATTTTCAGAACCGGTTTTCCACTATTACACAAGATTGTCTTGAGGTTATGACAACGATTTTTACCCAATATAGAGTACAATACCCTGTTTCTACTACAAACTATGCACACTGCCAGGCCTAGTACAAAATATCCTCTACAAAAACCTGCCATGGCTATGCGTGGTGCGAAATAACCCATTTATCCCTAAACACACTGATAGTTCTGCCCTTGTTATACAACTATCATTGATATATCACCGACACTTTATACTATAACCAGGTGGGAAACGTTTGTGCTCACTTGCCATGTTTAACACACATACCACTATAGGACCATATAGAACCAAATCATCACCATATATTATTTCTCCAAACCATATCATCAAGATAAGAATTAGTTCAAACAACCAGAACACAAAAATTTAATGATAATGTAAACCAACAATAGAAGACAGGTAGAAGCTGTGCTTCTTACGTATCACATCCACGTAGTATCAGATTCATCCATACACACATAAAACTATTCAAATAAAAGAAAGGAGCGTAAAGATATTTCTGACCACAGTTTATAACCACATAAAAATACAATGATTCATTCAACACCGGTTCATATATGTTAGTGAAAGAGGAAAAGATACCTAAAGATATACATGCTCATACTACTAGGTTCTCCAGCCATCTATGATACTAGGAAAACAAGACAGAAAACCATCTATAACAACATTAATGATTACAATAATGTTGACAAGCAGTGACAGGCTCGACTATGGTTACACTGACCCAATTCTTGGTATAGAGACCGACTCCGATTTAACTTACAAAATACTAGCAATAAACAACTGATAAGAAATAGAGAACCTTGTTTTGGTCTTGGACTAGATTTTTTATAACATTCAAGAGCTCTTATAAAATCCTCCTTCCTTCCTTCTCATTTGGCCTAACTGTCCCATAGGCCATTGAGATATTTTCTCCAGTTATTGCTGAGTTGTCCCATGTGTGTTGTAATTTTTCAAAATATCTTTTTCCCGGTCTCGACTCCACTTCGCCTAGTGCTTCTTGCCTCAAAATATCTCCAACCAATTGGTAGCCAAGGGCTCCCTAGTTGGATCCTACTTCTGTAATATCCTTCACACATACCTCCTCATTCCATTCATCATTGTCCCCTTGCTGCACGACGTCTACCTTCGTTGCACCCCAATCATTGTGAAAACACTTATTGCGCCAACCCTATGCTGCGCTCCTACTTCCTGCACCAGCCCTATCATGTGTTGTTTCTTCCTGCACCATCCCTCTGCTGCACTATTTCTTCTTGTGCTATCCCTTTGTTGTTCTTTACCTTATCCTATCCACACTTCCTCTTCTTGCTCCATGGTCCTACTTATGCCAATTTTTTTTTGTGCCCCAATACCTATCATCAAGATAATAATCAAGGTTTAACATTGTTTTTTCAATAATCATATCAATGAGCTAATAATCAAGGTTACCATGGAGTATGAGGCATCTAACCAATGCTTATTTGAGTAATCAAGTTTGAGGAATGTGACTTTCATCTCACTTTAATAATCAAGGTTTAACATTGTTTTTTCAATAATCATATCAACGAGCTAATAATCAATGTTACCATGGAGTATGAGGCATGTAACCAATGCTTATTTGAGTAATCAAGTTTGAGGAATGTGACTTTCATCTCACTTATTTTGTGGGAAATATAATGGTTTTAGGGTCTTATGCTTGCCTATTTAAGAAAATCTATAATTTAATAACATATCTCATCAGTGTCAAATAAATCACAATAGCTATGAATTGGCGGAAAGGTATTCTTTGCAACTAGTTGATTTTATATGTAATCAACACGAAGAACATGATTCCAGACTTGTATTTTTTCAAATAATCATCCGACATTCTATATCGACTTTTGAAATTGTTTTATCTTACAACAAAAAAACAAAATAGAAAGAAAAAAATACAAATAAATATGTAAATTTCCATGAACAATAAGAAATGATCGTGTCAAGTGAGGAAATGCACATATAAGGCTACACATTGGAAATATAAGATCTATGGAAAATATCTTAGATCTAAATCTTTCTTGAGAAGGAAAACACCACACTAATATTTTCTAAGTAAAAAATACATCTAGTCCCCATCTGATGTCTTGTTATAACTCTTTAACTACATTTTTCTCACCAATGAGTTTTTCAACATGCTTAGGGTCCAACAAAGCCTCTAAGAGAAAAAACAAAATGGTTAATAGTTTGGAATTCTCTAGGAGGCACCATTTACCTTCACATGTATTTTTTAACTTGTGGTAGCATACAAAAAAGCCTCTAAGGCTAAAATTCATTTATTGATGCTCCATACAACTCTACACCTTCTGTAGCAATGAATTTAACCTCATTCATTGTTTGAATTTTGGCAGGGATCGAGAAAGCCCCAAAGTGAAAAACATATTTATTTCTCACTTTTTTATTGCTACAACCTCTCAAGTAGTGTGTTTCTCCTGGGCCATTATTTTTCAATCTTTAGATAGACTAATAAAGCCCCAAAGGGAATTACACACTATTCAATTCTTTGTTTTTCTTCCTTAGCTACATAATTGTTGCATTTTGGTCACCCATGTGATTTATCTTATGGAAGAGTTTGACAATTCCCCAAAAGGGAAAACACAATTTTCTCCCTTCTATTCCATTGTTGCAACTCCTCTATTATGGTGTTTTTGGTTGGGTATGTGTTATATTTTTTTCATGACTATCTCCATGTGCGATTCGTTGTCTTAGGCATAATGGGGGACCAGTAGGGGGGGGGGTCACAAGATGGTGAGAGCTCCCTTGTGTGGGGGTTTTGGGGTAGTTCCCATGAAAAAAGGGTGATTTTTGCATTTAATTTTGGAAAATTTCGATGCACGATTTTCAATTTTAGAGATTTTGTGGCACATGGTGGTTCAACCTGTAATTTTGTAATTTTAGTTAAGGAACTGTAGTTGTATTGTAATCCAGGGTTATTTTATTGGTGGTTTATGGGTGTCGCAGGATATACATATTGTATTGTAACATAATAAAGAGTAAACATATTGTAAAATGTTTTTTATTTTCCTAGTTTTGTGTTTGCAGGGTAAAATATCTATGTTAATATGTGCATGCGTGTGTGTCATTGCATATTTTTAAATTCTTATTAAAAATATGTTTGCAACAATTAACTATACAAGGTCAAAACCAACTTATGGTATCAAAATAATTTTGTTTCAAATATATGCCTTTGTGGCTAAGTTTTTTTTGGCTCAATATCGTGGTATTATTGCGGTGAAAGGAAATGGTGATAATTTTAAAGATAGAGATTAAGAAATTCAATGGGTAGAGTTTTGAGCTATGGAAGTTCAAATGGAAGATATACTAGTGGAAAAATATTAGTGGATCACTTTGGATTTGGGTATTGTAGATGATGACGTGAAACTAATATTGGATTATGTTGGATCAAAAGGGAAAGATAATAATATGATTATGCCTCTCACTTTTGTGTGAATGAATCTTTTAGGAGAAGCTACAACAAAGGGATTGTGGAATAAGTTAGGGGCTTTGTATTAGTCTAAGTCCCTCGTGAACAAATTGTTCTTGTGAAAGAAGCTATATAACTTAGGGATGAATGTTGTGAAACCAGCTCCAAAAATAGAAGAAAAGAGATATCAACACCTTATAAATAAGCCACTTCGAGGGGGAAACCTCCAATACATTACATGAATAAAAAATTCTTGGATGATACAAATTACAAAACCTCCTTTCTATATATAGGAGTCCGTGGGGCCCAATGTAATCCTAGTGGGGCCACAATGTAATCCTAGCCAACCTAACAATAATAATTTAAGGACACAATAATAACAATATGGGGGTTATAGGGGTAAAATAATAACAATAAGGGGGTTACACTAACAACAATAAGGGACTATACTAGTAATATAGGGACCTAACATGCCCCTCTCCTTCAAAAAAGTGTTGTACTCAATGCTTGAGTAGCTCTGGGTGCTTCTGTATAAAATTCTCATCCTCCCATGTAGAATCTTCAGTGGGTAAGTTCTTCCACTTGATGAGATACTCTGAAATTGATCGATTCCATAGCTGTTGAGTTATTATTTCCGTGATTGCTTCAAGTGCCAATATGATTTTTCCTTCCTCATCAAGTTCTGGAAATATTGTTTGAATTGGAAGATTTTCACCTATAACCTTCTTTAAGCATGAAACATGGAAAACTGGATGCACTCGTGAAGAAGCAGGAAGCTCAAATTTGTATGCCATAGTACCAATCTTTTGCAACACCTTGTAAGGACCATAGTACTTTGGTGATAATTTATTATCCTTCTTAGCTTGCTTGAGGGACATTTGTTTGTATGGTTGTAGCCGTAAAAATACCCAATCTCTTACATCAAAACTTCTCTCGCTGTGATGTTGATCTGCCTGTTGTTTCATTCGATTTCGTGCCAAATTCAGGTTATCATTTAAGAGTTGGAGAACTTCTTGTTGATGCTCAATGTGATCTTCCACCGCTTGAACCTTTGAATTTTCTCTTAAAGATGATGTGATGGATGGTGGATGATATCCATAAAGTGCCATAAATGGGGTCATTTTTGCTGCAGTATGGAAGGAAGTGTTATACCACCATTCAGCGAGAGGTAACCACTTGACCCATTCTGTTTGTTTATCAAATACAAAACAACGGAGATATCCTTCCAAACATTTATGCACTATCTCATTTTGACCATCGGATTGAAGATGATAGGATGAGCTATGAGCTAATTGAGTACCCAAACAAGAAAATAACTCCGTCCAAAAATTTCTAGTAAAAATGGGATCTCTGTCGCTCACAATAACCCTTGGGTTTCCATGTAGCTTTTGAATTGTGTCCATAAATTTAGTAGCAACTGTACTTGCTTTAAATGGATGAGATAATGCACAAAAGTGTGCATACTTGGTAAGTCTATCAACTACCACCATGGTGACACTCTTTCCTTCGGACTTAGGTAAACCTGTGATAAAATCCATTGAAATCTCCTCCCAACGTTGACTTGGAATGGATAAAGGTTGTACAAGACCCGGGGTCTTAATTGTCTCAACTTTATTCTGCTGGCAAACCAAACATTCCACCACAAACTTTTGAATATCAAATTTAAGGCCATCTCAAAAAAATTATTTCTTCACCCTGTGGTAAGTTTTTAAAAATCTTGAGTGTCCTCCTAAAGGAGAAGTGTGCAATTCCAAAAGAATCTTTTGTTTTAGTTGGGAATTATTACAAAGATATAAGAGATATTTGTACCATAAGGAATCATTTTTCCAACTAAATGTATCATATGTACTAGGATCTTGCTGTAACTTTTGAATGAGTGTCCACACTTCTTCATCCTTCTTCCATTCATCTCTTGCTTCGGTTATCCAATATGGTTGGATAATAGAAATGGCACAAAGAAATGCTTCCACCTCTTCATTCTTTCTTGAGAGTGCATCTGCAACAACATTTAGCTTTCCTTTTTTGTAGATTATTTCAAAGTCATAACCCAACATCTTTGTGACCCATTTTTGTTGCTCTTCTGAAGATAGTATTTGTTCCAAAAAGTGTTTAAGACTATCATGATCAGTTTTTACCTTGAAATGTCTTCCCATTAGGTAAGTTCACCATTTCTTTAGTGCATGTAGTATTGCTAAAATTTACTTCTCATAAATAGGTTTCTGTAAATACTTTCTTTTGATTGGACGACTTTCAAAAGAAATGGCTCTTCCTTCTTGCATTAAAACAACACCAATTCCATTTCTTGAGGCATCACATTCCACAATAAAGGTTTTTTTGAAGTCTGGCATAGCTAAGACTGGTGCTAGGCACATTTTCTCTTTAAGATGTTCAAAGGCCTTCGTTGCTTCAGGAGTCCATGAAAATGCATCTTTCTTCAATAATGTTGTTAGAGGTGCTGCTATTCTCCCATAATTCTTAAAAAACTTGCGATAATACCTTGTTAACTCGAGAAATCCTCGCAACTGCTTTATGGTTGTGGGGACTTTCCATTCCTTAATGGCTTTAATTTTGTTAGGGTCTACCTTAACACCCTCGTGAGATACAATATGACCCAGATATTCCACTTCTTGTACTCCAAAGAAACATTTGGATGTTTTTGCATATAATTGTTTCTCCTGCAATAGTTTGAGCACCCTGTCAACATGTTGAACATGATCCTTCCAAGACCTGCTGTAGATTATTATATCATCAAAAAATACTAGCACAAATTTTCTAAGGAATAGTTTTAAAATGGAATTCATCAGCCCTTGAAATGTAGAAGGTGCATTGGTAAGGCCAAAAGTAATGACCAAAAATTCATAATGACCCTCATGAGTTCAAAATGCTGTTTTTGGAATATCGTCAGTCTTCATTCTAATTTGATGATATCTTGAATGAAGATCTAACTTGGTAAAATAAATTGATCCATGTAATTAATCCAATAATTCATCAATCACAGGAATGAGAAATTTATCTTTAATGGTGAGCTTATTTAGCTCCCTATAATCTGACACATGCGCCATGATCCATCCTTCTTGTGTACCAATACTAAAGGAGCAAAGAAAGAACTTTGACTAGGTTGAATTATACCTGCCTCTAACATTTCGGCAATCATACGTTCAATTTCACTCTTTTGGACATAAGGATATCTATAAGGCCTGATATTTGGAGGAACACTTCTTGGAATCAAATGAATAGCATGATCATGATCACAAATAGGTTGGAGTCCTTTGGGAGTTTCAAACACCTTGGAATGATTGTCCAAGTCTTTTTGGAGATATGCAGAAATAGATGATTTTGATGTTGGAACTTCTAGTGAGCATAGTTGTGCAATTACACCTCGTTGTTCTTTATTTAGAAGCTTTGTCATGACATTAGAGCTTATTATCTTTCCCGGATTACCTGCAATACCCCATAGTTCGAATTCCTTTCCTTCTGAAAATAAATTCAAGAAAAGTTCTTGAAAATTAAAAGCTACCATCCCCAAAGATCGTAACCATTGCACTCCTAGTACACCATTAGCACCTCCCATAGGAATGGAAAGAACTGGACTATTCAATACATACTCCCCCACAGTTAGATTTATATTATGGCATTTCCCAGAGCAATTTATAGTTCCTCCATTTGCAACCATCACTTGAAATTCTGGTGTTGGGTATAGGAAACAATTCAATTCCTTGGCTTCCTTACAATGAATAAAATTATGGGTGCTACCTGAATCAATCAACACTATTACCTTTTTCTTCTTGATATGTCCTTCTATCTTGAGAGTTTGAGGAGTGGTAATTCCTGCTAGTGCATTACACGATATGGTCGGATTCATTTCTTCCCCTTCTATGGATGGTTCCTGGTGTATATCCTTTTCTTGTTCATTTTCTTCTTCCTCTTCACAATCTATGTAAAATAATTTCTTCTCAGCACACTTATGACCTTTAGTGTATTTGCTATCACAACTGTAGCAAAGCCCTTTTACTATTTTTTCTTCCAATTGTTGTGGTGTCAACGTTGTAGGTTGTGGAAATATAGGAGTAGCAACACTTCCATCTTTATAGAAGTGAGTGGTAGGCTTCCTTGTCGCCATAATTTTACATTCAATTTTTCTTGCCATCCTGAATGCCTTCTCCAATGAATCAGGTTCCAAAACGAAAACTTCATGTTGGATGTTATCCTTTAAAATACCTATGAAGAGATCGATCTTGTGTTCCTCTGAAATATCAGTTACCCTTATATTCAATTTTTGGAAGTCCTCAATGTGCTCCCCCATTGAACACTTTTTTTTGAGATTTATCAATTGGCTAAAGAAAGTGTTGCTCTTTGTATCCTCATAATGTGCTATCATTTCCTTCATAAAAATTGACCAAGTGACAATTTTTTTACGGGAGAAAATCCATTGATACCATATAAATGTATTTTGTTCTAAATGTAAAGTTGCAATGCGTACCTTTTGTGTGTTTTGCACATTATTGAGATCAAAATATTGCTCCATCTGTAGTATCCATGTTACAAGATCCTTTCCATCAAACTTCCTCATATCCATTTTTGGAATATGGTTGTTCTTGCCTCCAACATTATAGTTTATGAAATCACGATTAACATTTATTTTGTTCTCATCATGAGTTTCCTCTACTATATTTTCACCATTAGGAAACATTTCTTGTATCAACTTTTCCAAACCTTCAATGTCTACTTTTAGATCCTTCTTCATGGTTTCCATGTTGTCTTTCATTTTTTCATCGATCTTAGCTTCCATGTCATCCATCTTAGCTTCCATGCCCACTTCCATGCCATCCATATTAGCTTCCAAACCATTCATCTTATATTCCATGACTTTATTCAAACCATCCATCTTAGTTTCCATGCCTCTATTCAAAACTTCCATTTCATTTTTTGTTGTTTTTTGCGAGAGCGAAATTTGTTGCACTTGCTCTTCTAATTTTGATAGATCATGTTGCCATTCTTTGTTTTCATGAGTCATAGTAGAGCCTTCTAAAGGCTTAATGGGTGTTTAATTCTTTTTAGGGGCCATTTTAGAATCCAATACTGATATCTATTCTACAATATTCCCTTGGAATCAATTCAACTTGATTCTTAAAACAAGACTTATGCAATTCGGAAAAAAAATACACACCTTTTACTTGATTTTGAGGAGCTTGATATTGAAATTGAACTATATCTATAATTGCAGATCTTCAATATTTGAAATTCAGCCCTGTAGTAGCCCTCTGAAGCTTCTTTCAAATGCCACAGGTCTAATCTGATTTTGATTCTTCAAGGAAAATTTATCTCCAATCTCCCACAATAACCCAATTTTGGACTAGTTTAGTAGAGAAAACTTGTATGACTTGCCACATGTCACTGTTTCCTCCTTCGGCTCTAAAATTGATAAACCAAAAACTAAAGTGTGTTTACTTGTGGCCACTTGTTAAATCATTCCAATCTGATGCTCAAAGAGAGAGCTATGAAGATTTTTCCATGATCACCTCTTTGAGATGAAATTCAGAAGCCTGAAAAAGCCATAACTTTAACAAATCATATCTCCAAAAATATTGCGAACCAATATCTAAAATTGTGTGACAATGTTCCTTAGGATTGCAGATTTTCACTCTAAAGATTTCAGCTTCTTAACCTTGTAGAAAAAATGTTATTACAAAAATACCACAATGACCTGTTTAGGTTAAATTCAGGAGCCTGTAAAATGACCTAACTTGCACAGATCATATCTCTGAAAATATTGCGAACCAAGCTCTGAAATTTTGTGATGATGGTGCTTAGGATTTTGGCTTCTCACTATAAAAATTTCAGATTCTGAACCTTTGTAGAAAAAAGTATGGTGAAAATGCCATGATGACCTATTTGGAGCAGTGAAACCCTGGACGCTCAAAGCTCTAATACCAAATGTTGTGAAACCAACTCCAAAAATAGAAGAAAAGAGATATCAATGCCTTAGCAATAAGCCACTTCGAGGGGGAAACCTCCAATACATTACATGAATGAAAAATTCTTTGATGATAAAATTAAAAAAACCTCCTTTCTATATATAGGAGTCCATGGGTCCCAATGTAATCCTAGTGGGGCCACAATGTAATCCTAGCCAACCTAACAATAATAATTTAAGGGCACAATAATAAAAATATGGGGGTTACAGGGGTACAATAATAGCAATAAGGGGGTTACACTAACAACAGTAAGGGACTATACTAGTAATATAGGGACCTAACAATGAAGGATGGAGACTTGGAGATAGAGCATATAAATGCCTTCAATTTTTTGGCAAGATGACTATCATTTTTTGATATTAAGAGTTGAAATGGAGATAAGTGTATTAGTTTTTTGTGTTCTCTACTAGACTCATGGGACATTTTAGTTGTTTCTGTAGGTAAAAATTGAAATAATTTTTCTTTTGGTGATGTTTCATCCTTGTTATCAGAGGAGATGAGATGGAAAAAAACGTAAAATCAAAATAGAAAAAAAAATCCTCAAGTGGGAGATCTAAATCTAGAGGAATATTTAAATCTTTAAGAAATTTTATAAAGGTATTGGAGATGTAGAAAATAAGGGTATTACTAGAAATATTGTAGATCCAAAAGTTTTGATAAAGGGAAGGAATTTGATGATGTTACTTATACAGAATAAAAACCCTCATCACACAAAGGAAGATATGTGCACTTGGTTCTTCAAGCACACATGTAGATCACGAGGCATGGTTGGTCGAATCTGGTGCATCTTTTTAGATGAATCCTCATAGGGAGTGGTTTTATGAGCATGAGATGTATGATGGTTGTGATGTTTTTCTAGGAGATGAATAAAAATATAGAATAATAGGATTGGGAAAAGTCATTTTTAAGCTCATGTATGGAAGGATTAGAATACTCGTTGGTGTTCTACACATCCCAGAAACAGCTAAAAATTTGATTTATGTAAGAAAGATGATTGACACTGGTGTAAAAATAGTGTTTGAAGATTAAACCTGCAGTATGGTTTGAGGAGAAATGGTATTGCTAAGGGAATTTCATATTGGAACTCTACATAAGTTGTTGGGAAGCACTATTAGTGACGGGTGCAATATTTCCATTGTTTCTAAGAATGGAATTGAAGAAGGAAAAAATTATACCCTCTAGGGAGAAGGCTATGTTGCAGCATCAAAGACTGGGAGACATTAGAGAGAAGGGACTTCGAGTACTACATGGTAAAGGTATGGTAGAACTTATTTCTAATTTTTCTTTAGATTTTGATTTATGTGAAAATTAATTATATGGGAAGTAAAATCAGATGAAATTATCCTTTGGTGCTACGAGGATAGAAGGAATATTATATTTGGTGCACAATGATGTGTTTGGACTTGAGTTGGTTCCACCACTGGGTAAATATGTGTACTACATTCATTTATAGATAATTATTAAGGAAAACCATGATTTATTTCCTTAGAAAAAAAAATAAAGTATTTGAGAAATTTAAAGAGCTTAAGGCTCTTGTGATCCGTATTTATGCAGGAACAAAATAATATACAAAAATAAACATAAACACAAATATGTAGCAGAAATAAAACTTCATTTCATTAAAATCAAATAAATGAAATATACTTACAGACATAATGGAAATAAACTAGCTAGGGTGCTAGTAGCTTATATTTGAGAAGAGATGTGGTGGCTACAGGCCTCTGAACTATGTTACAATGAGTTTCGAAGGCCTATTTATTGTTGATAAACAATGGAAAACCCTAAACATCCAAAAACCTAACCTTAGGAGATGAAGCGCCAAAACTATGGGCCCCGTTTGGGTAAATTGGTATATCAACTTCCCAGGGACGTAACTTTGGCATATGATCTCCATTTGATGCACTAAATACCTCGTTAGAAATATATATCCGAGGACTACAAGTTTTGATGTGAGAAACATCAAAGGAACTTCCATGTTTCTCCCTATTTTCCCAAAAAACATCGTTTATGGCCTCAAAATGGCTCGAGAAGTTCAGCACCCAAAAAAATACTATTAGTTGTAAGCCATGCTGAAATTGATAAATTGAAAGAACCAATGGTGGGGGTCCAAATGGAATAGGTGGGTGGCCACCAATATCCACCTGGATCGTCTTGTGAAAAATCAGACAAAGAAGAAAATTAAGATTCCAAGCACAAATAATGGTGGAGAATTCCACATGAAGGAATTCTATAAGAAGTGTAGTATAGAAAGGAAAAAGACTACTTTGTACACATCTTAGAATAATGGATTTGCAAAAAGGATGAACATGACATGATGGAAAAATAAAGGAGCATGCTTAATGGTGTGAAATTGGAATACTAATTCTAGGTAAAAGCAATGGATACTACATGTTACCTAGTTAATATATCACCCTCATCAAAATTGGATAACAAGACTCCACACAAAGTATGGAATAGTAAGAAACCATCTCTTAATTATGTTAGGGTATTGGCTATGCTGCTTATGAGCTAGTTCCAAAAGAAAATACAGTAATCTAGAAAATAAATTTGAAAAGTGTATCTTTATTATATTTAAAGATGGTATAAAAGGTTATAATATTTGGAATTAATAGAATAATAAGCTTGTGTATACTCAAGATGTGATGTCTAGAGAAATAAAATACATTGACAAATAGGAAGTTCTAACAAGGGGGAAAGAAACAAAGATGATAGAGTTTCAATTGAAGGATGATGAATCAAACTCAAGAAAAGAATATGAATCTAAAAAGGAGAATCACATACTTTGATATTGAGGAAACTAATTTGGGAAAGAACGAAGCTAGAAGGTATACTCCAACTAATTTTCATTCAAAATTTTATTTGTTTATTATTAATGATGATCCTATAACTATTACGTAGGTAGTAGATGCATAGGATGGAAAAATCAAGAAAAAATACCATGGTTAAAGAAATACTATCCTTGGACAAGAATGAGGCATTGGATTTAGTGAAGTTCCTGGCTAGAAGAAAGTCCATTGGAAACAAGTTTGTTTTCAAGAAGAAGTTGAATTCATAAAGCAAAGAGGAGAAATAAAAATCTTTTTTAGTAGAAAAAGGTTATTCCCAAGTAAAGGGAATTGACATTGATGATATTTTTTCTCCTTCTACCTAGTTAACTTATATTAGATTTCTTTTATCTATTGCTATTGCCTTTTTTAAAGTAGAATATATGGAGATGAAGACATCATTCATACATGGGGATCTAGAAGAACATATCTAAATGAAGCAGGAAAACATATTTGTGGTTAAAGGAAAGAAAGAGTTGTTATGAAGACTAAAAAAAGTCCTTGTATGGATGAAGCAATCACCAAACACGTGATATAAAAAATTTCATACGTATATATTGGGACTCAATTTCACAAGGAGAAAAACAAATCAATTTATTTATTTCAAATTAATTGCTAGTCGTCTTATTTATTTGGTCTTGTATATGGATGATATGTTGTTGATTAGAAATGAAGGAAATTGTATAAGATGTAAAACTCAAATGTCCTCTAAAGTTGACATGAAGGATATTGGTGATGCAAATTTCATTTTGGGAATGAAAATTAACAAAGATGGAACAAACAAAAAACTCTTGTTAAATTAGAGGAAGTATGCCAGGACAATATTATAGAGGTTTAATACGTAAAAATGTAAATTGATAAAGGTCCCTATTCCTATAGGGGTAAAGTTTTTTTGTAGATCATTGTCCCAAGACACATGAAGAGGAAGAGGACATGTATCATGTTCCATATGCTAGTTTAGTTGGCAGTTTAATGTATGCAATGGTATGTATTGCACATGAATTACACATGCAGTAGGAGTATTGAATAGATATATGTCAAAAATAGGGAAGAAACATTAGACAATAGTAAAGAGGGCTTTTAGGTACTTGTCGCCAACACTAGTTATGGATTGTGCTACCAAGGAAGACCAAAATTATATAGGTTGTTGGAAATACATGAATGTTTTGATGCAGGCCGAGTTGGAGATATGGATCACAAAATATCTACAAGTGGGGATTTGTTTTTCCTGTTTGAAGGAGAATTTTTTTGGATGAGTGAGAGACAATCTACAATGGCACTCTCAACTACATATGTTGAATACATGGTAGCCACCCAAGAAAGTGTAATGAACAAATTTTGTACATCGCAGTAATTGTAGAAATTCCTTGTAGATTCAAACAACTATTTGTAATTTACTAAAGCAATAGACTTGAATCTACTCTACTCACCAGTGGAAACAATTTAAATGATCTTGAAATCAAAAATAATACAAGAGAAATAATTCAATTAACACATTACATAATGATTTTATGTGGAAATCCACAACTAAAAACCCCTCTATCGGTATATTCCATTAGTAAAAAAATATGAGAAGATTACAATGCCTTTCTTAAGCCTGAGAAACCTTTAGATTATCTCTATCTGTCTCATTTCTTCCTAGACAAGCCTTGGAAAATAATTAACCAATTTTTTTCTTGCTAAAGTCCCTACTTTCTCGTGCTATTTCCTTGGTAATTATCCCTTATTAATTAGGTAAATTCCTCATCCAGAAATACACAATCCATCATAGTCCTTCCTCTAACTGCATGCACCACCTGTACAATTTGGATGATTATACAACTAATACTACAATGTCCTTGAAATCCAGTCTCAATTGGGTAACTAATAGATCACACATGCATGAGTTATTTATGGCCGATTTATCAGTTAACTAGTTGATCACAGAGTACACACCCCACTACTTGAACTCCCACTAGTTCCTCCAACATTTGGAACTAGTTTAACTGACTCCAACTCAGATTCACTGAATAAATTAATTACAACTCAAAATAAACTCAACTTGGAATCCTATAAAGTAAGAGACACTCTACATGACTCAAGTTAGGCCCTCAAATCGAATTAATTGAACCAAATAATTTAAACTAACTTAGTTAACTTGTACAAGTTGTCATGAGATGCGGAATTCAATTTTCTTCTAATTTAATTCAAGGGAAAATTAAATTAGAATCTTTCTTGGTGCCATTTTCAACACTCCCTCTCAACAAGAAAGGGATTATCATATACCCCAAACCTGCCTCTATGGAACTCGAATTTTCCTCTTAATAATGCCTTAGTCAAGATATCCACATCTAGTTCCTCTCTAGGAATGTACTCTAGCAACATGATCCACCTCTGCACATAATATTTGAGATGGTGGTACCATATGTCGATACCCTTGGACCTATCATGACAAGCTGAATTCGTATAGAGTTTTATACAAGTCTGGTTGTCATAGTAAATCAATATAGGATCCATTTGCTGACCACATAACCCAACTAGGATCTTCCTCATCCTGATAACATCACACGTTTCTTAACTAGTAAGCATGTACTTTGCTTCTTTTGAACCGAGTGCAACTATTATATGCTTCCTGTTGTACCAAGAAACTGCTGCGGACCCAATAACGAAGATTCCTCTTGGCGTTCTCTTCCTTTTTGATGGACTCCATGCCCAATATGAATCTATGAAGCCTTGCATATTCACTCCCTCTATCCATCTGTACCAAAGATCAAACTGAGTGGCGCCTTTGAGGTATCTCAACACATGTTTGGCTTCCTTCTAATAGATTTTGGATGGCTTAGCCATTGATCGACTAAGATGGTTAACTACATAACACATGTATCCTTGTGTGTTCACCAAGTACATAAGTGAACCCATAAGTTGCTTGTAAATGGTAGTTTCTACCACTTCAACTAATGTATCATCTTCCTTCCTCGAATTCCCTACTAGAGGAGTCTCCATGGGTTTTTCTCTCCATGTGAAACTTCTTTAGTCTCTCATTGGCATACTTTCCATGAGAGACAAACAATTCCCATCTCCTTTCCAAATTTCCAAACCAAGGAAATAATGCATGAGCCCCATGTATTTCATCTCAAATTATCTTGCCAAATCCTCTTTACAATATTTTATTAGCTTCTCATCACCTATTAGAATTAAATGATTGACATATAATACTATAATCAATAATTTAACTTTGACCACAATATGGTAAAGGTTTGCATTTGATTCACTTTTGGTGAATCCTAACCCGGTGAAATAATTGTCGATATTGGTGTACTAAGCACGAGGTGTTTGTTTCAATCCATACAACTCTCGCTTGAGTCTACACACATGAAAATATTTGTTGAAGGTCTCAAATCCTTCCAAATTCTCTATGTACACATCTTCCTCAATCACTCCATTGAGGAAAAATATCTTCACATTCATCTGATGTATCTTCCATCCCATTTGCGCTGAAAGTAATATAATTTCTCTGATTGAAGAGTACCTTGCTACTAGAGAAAAGGTCTCCTCGTAATCAATTCCCTCCACCCGAGAGAACCCCTTGGCCAAAAATCTGGCCTTATGTTTCTCGACACTCCCATATGCTACTTTTTTTACCTTGTATATCCACCTAGAACCTACAACTGGCATGTCCTCTGGTCTTGGGACCACTTCCCAAGACCTATTCCTGATAATGGAATCATATTAGTCTACCATGGCATCAAACCATACTCATTGATGCACTGCTTACTCAAATGAGGATGGCTCAGTCTCTACACTCTCACTCATCATAGCCATGTAGTCAGTGTATCGATCTAGTGACCTCCTCTTCCTGCACTGTGATGTGGTTGCTCCCACATTCTCTCTAACATCATGCATCAATATGTCAGCCTATTTGGTGTGATTCCTTCCATCTATGTATGTCTCGACATGAGTGGGTTCTTCCACTCTCTGCTACTCTGCTTGTGGCTCCTCCATAACATCTTGAGGTTCTTCCTTTTGAGCTAAAAGCTCCTCATCTACATTCAATTGAAGCTCCATCTCAAGGGAAAATATCATGGCCTTATCTTCATCGAACTTCACATTTATACGAACAACTGTCATCCTGTGAGATGGAAGGTACACCCAATAGCTATGAGGTGTATCAGTGTACCCCAAAAATATTCCCAACTCAACTTTTGGTTCTATATTTTTCATTGCATCCTTGGAAACATGACAATAAATTGATGAACCAAAGGTCCTGAAGTGATCCACACATGATTTCTTACATGAAAAATAATCTTCTGGTGTACTCATCCTGAGAATCTGATGAGGACTCCTATTATGCACATATACTGATGTGTTGCATGCTTGAGACCACAAGTGTGACGGTAGGCCCTGATAATTGAACATTGCCTATGAAATTACCATAATACTTCATTTTTTTATTTCATCAACCCCATTCTGTTGTGGGTTATGGGGTGTTATTAACTCCTGTCAAATGCCTTCTGATGCACATAATTTATTGAACTCATTCAACAAATATTCCCCACCATTATTGCTCCTGAGAGCCTTCACTTTCCTTATTATGTATTTCTCAACAAGTGCTTTAAATTCACAAAATATTGAGAATGTCTGGTATTTCATTTGCATGAATAATATCCTACACTTACATGAGAAATCATCGACAAATATCACATAATACCTATGCTTGGCCATGGAGGTTGTCGAGAATGGTCCACACATATCTGGGTGAACTAATTCAAGGATTTCCTGCACACGATTGTCCTTATCATGAAAGGTGGCATTGGTGTACTTTCCCAATGTACACCCCTTGCATGTATCATGCTGCTCTAGTGCACCCTTGGGAATTTTTGTAGAAATCTACTGCATGATATTCAAAGCTCCATGGTGCAAATGGCCAAGTATCCTATTCCATAATTCCTCGATGTATCGGCTCTACACCTTCTCTTCTCTCGTGCTCAAATAAGCATAGTCTTATACATCCAATTTGTAGAGGTTCTTCACTCGAACCCCAATCCGCTTCACTTGTCCCGTGGCTATGTGACAAAGGAAAGCCTTTCCTTTATCTAAATATCATATCGCAGCCATGGTCTTCCAACATAGAAACTGAAACTAAATTCTTCTTTAAACCTAGAACATATATGACCTATTTTAATGTGAGAGGAGAACCAAAGTCCCTCTAAAAAGTAACAATAACGATGCCAATTTTTCTATACCTTCCATCATCTCCCATATCGATATGCATCTAGAGGTCCTTCTCCTCCAAGTCAATAAAAAATTATTTGTTGCTTGTGATATGGAATGAGGCTCCATTATCCAGATACCACACACTACCCATCACCGATGTCACCATGCATGTAATAAGGGTGAAATATAACTTGAAATTTAAAGCAATAGATTCAACTTCCGCTCCTCTTGAGGGCTGCTTTCTGGTATTCTGGTGTGAACACTTCGTGGCATAGTGTCCTAGCTCATGACATTGAAAAATTTAATCTTCGACAAGTCATTCTTCTTTATTTCCTGACTAGAATATCCTTTGGATTAGGATTTATTCCCTTTCCATTTCTTTTCCTTTCCATCCAAGGCACAATTATGATCACCATCATGCTTGGATGAGGATCCATCTTTGGTGTTCTGGCTTATCTCTTCTTGAACCAAGTTGGACCACAAACTCTCCCACTCTGGTAGCTTTTCCCTCCCATTTACCAAATCCTAGTAATTGTGTAGGCTCTTGGGAATACCTAGAAGTGTTAGGTTGACCATATCATCTTCAACAACTGTAACACCAACACTCCCAAGCTCTTCCCAACATTGGTTGAACTTGCTCAAGTACTGTGGTATTGTGTCACCCTTTTCCATCTTGATTTTCTAAATCTTGTTCTTTAGTGCCAAATTTTTTTGGTCAATGTTGTTCTAAAAAAAGTCTATCAAGGCCTTCCACATTGCATGTGGAGTCTCCTTCCCATGGAGGTTCAAGGCAATATGAATTTGAAATCCTTCTAGTAAGGTCCTTCTTGCCTTGGCTACATTCTTCTTCCATTCTGCTAGAGCCTTTGAATTCACAATTGTTGGTTTCCGAACATTGCTATCAATGTATTCCTTAAACCCATTGTCTTTCATGACTGTTTCCATCTGGTCCATCAAGCAACGTAATTCGAGCTACCCTCAAGGGCATACTCGACCCTCAGACCATAGAACTCCATCCTGATCCTTCTACTAACTCTGAAGAATATATTTGCAAAACTTGTTCCTACTACAAAGATAACTTCGTATTTTTCTCTTATGTATTGATTTCAATTATAATACCATGTAGAAATACCTTGTATATTCAATCTGCTAATTGTATTTTACTAAAACAATAGACTTGAATCTACTCTAATCATCAATAAAAACAATTTAAATGATCACAAAATCACGAAGCATACAAGAGAAATAATTAAATAAACACATTACACATTGTTTTCCTAGGGAAATCCACAATGAAAAACCCTGCTATCTATATATTGCATTAGTAAAAAAATATGAGAATATTACAATGCTTTTGTCAATCTCGAGAAACCTTTGCACTATCTCTATCCTTCTCATTTCTTCCTAGACAAGCCTTGGCCAATACTTAACCAATATTATAATTTCCCAAGTCCCTATTTCCTCGCGTTATTTCCTTTGGAATTAACCCCTATTAATTAGGTAAATTCCTCATCCACAAATACACAATCCATCATAGGCCTTCCTCTGACTACATGCACCACTTGTAAAATTTGGATGATTATACAACTGATAGTACACTTCCCTTGAACTAAAATCTCAACTGGGTAACTCGTATATCACACATTCATTATTTATTTATGGTTGATTTATGAGTTAATTGGTTGATCACATAGTACACACCCCACTACTTGACCTCCCACTAGTTCCTCCACCAGTATGAACTAGTTTATCTGACTCTAACTCATATTTTCTGAATTAATTAATTACAACTCAAAATAAACTCAATCTGTTATCCTATAAAGTAGGAACGCTCTACATGACTCAAGTTAGGCCCTCACCTTGAATTAACTGAACCAACTAAGTCAATCTAACTCAGTTAACTCGTACAAGTTGTCATGAGATGTGGAATTACAATTTTCTTCTAATTTAATTCAAGGAAAAATTAAATTAGAATCTTTCTTGGTGCCATTTTCAACAATAATATTCAGAATACTTGGAATACGAAGAAATCCGTTGAGAATACAAGTATATGTATAAAATGTATGAATGAATAATATGTTTTGGTCACAATTGAGGATCCCATATATATATCTAGGCATGTACCCCTTCATGAATAGTGATGTATTTTGAGACATGCATCCTTAGTATACTAATCATTATGAACTATTAATTATTAATTAAATGTATTCATAACATTTCCTTCTCCTTTAGAAAAGCTTTGTTCTTAAAGCTTATTGATGGCAAGGTGTGTCATCTGTATCTTTTTCTTGTAATCTATTCACATCTTTCATAATTATTCAAGTTTTCATATTCGATGATACAAGATGATAGGATCCTTTGAGTGATAAACAAAAATTTTGAATGGAGAAGGGATTTGACTATCTTAAGTCAATCTTTTGTGTAACTTTGCAATTATTTGATATTTGAGATAAATTGTTATTATAAGATTGGATTATCTAGACATCGGTAATCTTTAAAACATAAGTTATTTGTTTCCTTTCTATACAATGTTGACATCTTGCTTGATTAAAGTCTATAATTTTATGATGAGGATGTCGATAAGGATTTATTGTGATCGAATTTCCCCCATCATGCTTGTGGAAATTTCATGATTTGCTTTAGGTACTTACATTGTTGAGTTGGTTGTGGAATTATTTTTTGGAATTATTAGAGAAATTTTGAGGTCTAAAATGGGCCTCCTTAGGAATATTACAAAATAATAGTGGAAATAATAAAATAATATTAGATTACATCATCAAATTTTAGAGAGAAAAAAGGAAAAACTATTTTTTCAACTCATATTTTCAACTTATCTCCCTACAATTTTACTCAAATTTTGAGTGAGAGCACTCATTGGATACAAAATTTAATTCCTAATCCAAGGTGTACCCATGTTGCATGCTCTCGATGGACCCCGCTACACGGAAATTTAGAAATACATGACAAATATGGAAAAATTTAGGGGCTAATATTCGCAAGTGGGCTAATTTTCTATATTTTTTCCAAAAAAAGATTCGTCAATTGATATTTTTCCTAAAAATTATTTGCCCAAATTTTATATCATAAAATTGTTTTATCTTAAAAATCACCAAAGTTTTATAGAGACTATATAAAATCATTAGAAATTTGAATAATTTTACAAACATATCGGTAAACATTTTATAGTTTGCATGTTAGCGACTAGTAAGATTCACCAAGGTTTCTAAACTTTAAGATAAATTTCCATCCTTAAAATTTTCCTTGATTGAAAAAATGTGATTGCAATCACATTTTTCATGTATTTCTCATTTTTCGTATAAAAGGGTCTATCAAAATTATGCAACATGGGTAATATTTGGATTAATAATTAAATTCCACATCCAATGAGGGCTCTCGCTCAAAATTTGAGTAGAACCATAGGGAGATAAGTTGAAAATACGAATTGAGAAAGTAGCTCTTTTATTTTGTTATTTTTTAATATTTTTACCTTTTTACTCTAAAAATGGTGAATTATCCCCCACGATTGACATCGTCATCTTGAATCATATTGGTTCTTCTAAAGTTTATTTTGGTTGTACATTTTTGTTTTAAGGCCCATTTTCGACCTCAAAATTTCTCTAATGTTCTGTCATTTGCACTGCGACATTGAAATATGTTTTCACTTCTATTGGATTCAAACTTCTACGAACAATGAAGTTAGTGGGATCTGTATTTGTTTCCTTCTTAGACTTGAATTTTTTCATTGAATTATTTTGATGCTTCCTTCTCAATAAACTATTGCACTTTGTTTTCCAACAACTTTTTTTCCTTCTTAAGCTTCTTAATTTTCTTTAGGAATTTCTCGTTGTGGTCCTTAAGGTGAGTAGCTTCTTCATTTTTGTCTCCGATAATATTTCAACTTCCTTTTTCATATTTTGCATCAACTTCTGATTCTATTGAAGAAATACTTTTGAGATATCTTTTACATCTTGTAATGTTACTGAATTTGGCTTCAATGTAACATTTTGTAGAGTTATTTTTTTCTTTTGTAGAAAAAAAAAAAAAATTTATTTTTCGTATTTGGGATGAAGGACCTTAGTGGTTTGGTCCATGAAGCACCCAAAATTATATCACTATCATCACAAAAGAAGGATTTAACATTGAATTGCAAGACACAAGTATAATATTCAATACTTGTTGTAGATTGCTTATGCCATATTGTTTTATTGAATCCATCATCTCAATTATATTTGATTCAGGAATCACTAATTGGTTAGCATATTTAGTATTAATATAATTATTATATTTATTAATATCTATAAAGACTATAATATCCTTTCTTGCAAGTGATCATTTGCTTTTAAGTAGTGCATTAACACTTTTACTAAAAGTTTTAGGAAATATTCAATTACTAGTTTCCATTTTACTTTTTTTTTTCATGATGAACTTAGGGTTTTAAAATGAACCTTTTAATATTTATAATAATGATTTTTATTCAAAAATTTATTACTTTAGTATTTAGTATTTGATCCATAATAATCACTTTTCTTTTAAAAATAACCTCAAATACTTTTTTCACTCTTTTTTTTCAACTTTTTATGAGTTTAAAGTTATAAGATATACGTTTTAATATATATATATATATATATATATATATATATATATATATATATATATATATATATATATATATATACAAAAAAGAACCTAAGTAATATTTTTATGAGTAAATTTTTTCTATTTTTTTCTCACAATATATTTTCCCTTATACTTTTTTTTTTCAATTAAAGAAATTGTGCAGTAGAAGCTCTCAAGAATACATAGCCTTGCCCAGGATCGGACCACATGACTTTTGGGGACCAAACCTCTGCACCTAACCATTGGACCATATCCTCAAGACTTATTTTCCCCTATACTTATATCCTTTTTATTTATTTAATATATTCTCTTTCTAATACTATATTTTATTGAACCTTCCCTTCTTAAATAATAAGTCTTTTTAACTCTTCCACTTTAATTTACCAATGTTATTAAAAAAATAGTAAGAGTAAATATATTAAAAAATATTTCCAGTTTTCTTGGATTTGGGTTTCTATAGTAAAATATTCATGTTAGTATCTATGTGTATCATTGCATCTCTTTTGTTGCTATTAAGAATATATTAACAATTCATTGTGCTGGGTTAAAACCAATATTTTTTCTATTCATGCACTTTTTGACTCATGGTGGGTTTCCACAAAGCCTATAGGGAAAAACACATCACATGCTCACTTGGTTTTTTTCTATAATTACTTCAACGATGAATTTGATCTCCCTATTCATTTGAACTCTAGAAAAGGTAAAACACATGAATGTTTACCTTGCTTTGTGGTTGCATATATTTTTAGAACATTTTAGCCTTAAGAGGAAAAATGCATAGATGCTCACCTACCTTTATTGATGCAAATCTTCATTGAGTGCATTTTCCATTTGGGAAAAATAATGTTTGACCTTTATTAGTTGTTGCACCCAATGGTTCAACATGTTTTGGTGTTATGAATATCGTTTTTTCTCTCTGTAATGCAAAACACCCATCAATTTCCATATCAACACTGGGAAAACTTTATATTGTTTTGTTGCTTACAAGATTTACTCATTTTTAAATTGGAGTTACTAAAAGTTTATTTGGTTAAAAATAAATGGTTTTTGGTTTTCCAAACAATGGGATTGATGTATGAGATATATGGACATTGAAAAATGATTTGTAATTAGAAGTTAATTATGGCACAACTTTACCTTTAAGAAATGTTTCCCTATGATGAAAGTAAAAAATTATGAATGAATGGAAAAATATTTGTGTGATAGAATTCCACCATGTGCTCATACTAACACTTGCATAATTTATTGCATTTAGAAGCATATTTAAAAGTTTATGACTCATAATTTCTAGGTATTGTGTCTTTCCAATGACATGAATCTCTTCCACCACCTCTTTTTATTTTTTAGCCTCATTATTTGTTTCATACATAGGAAATGTATCCTAAAATACCATCACTTAAAAATATTCACTTTTTTTTTCAACTTTTTATACAATTCCTTCTATGGTTGAAGATGGAAATATTTCATAAAAAAACATGATCAATGATGTATATGATTTTGAGCATGTTTTCTCCAAATGGAAACAACATAAAATTCTATAGCATGTTATCTAATTATACCGCAATACTGACAGATCATTTTTGTTGGCTTCAAAATCACCACTATTCAATTTTGAAACACTCCAAAAGGAGTTTGTGTAGAGGATCATTCTTTTGATTTATTTTGTATACCCACTATTTTGAGAAAATTTCAGTCACTTTTTACAAATTCTCCATATCAATGTTTAATTCCTTTCCTTTGGATAGACTTTGTTATTGCTATTTTTTTCGGTAATGAGTGCAAAAATATAGGTTTCTATTTCAAGTTTAGCATTTTTTTTCTTCTTTGTAGGTTTTTTCAAAAGCATAAACCAAATTATCTTTTCCCACCGTCTAAATGAACATGGAAATGGAGCTTACAATTGTTTTTGAGTAAAATATCTACTAATAATGTTTTAATTTTTCTTGAGGTTGTTGGAATATTGCTAAGAAAATTAGTGAACCTTTATTTAAAATCTTGTATTCATTTCTTTGGCTTTATTTTGATTCTTGATCATTGTAGAGACAAAGTCACTAGAATATTCTTGCTACCAAATTTTCTATAAAAGTAGTTTTAGAAATCCCTAACTAACAGTAGACCAAACAACTAAATTTAAATACCATCTAGCTACCGTTCCATCGAAAGTCAAAGGAAATATGTAGCATGCCACGTCTTGGTGTTTGTAATGAAGCATTTGATATCCCGCTTGAATTTTTTAATGTGAAATTTTGACAAATTGGCTTTATCTAGATCAAACTTTGATGATAATCATTCCAAAATATGGAAGGTTATGTATCACACTTGATATGTTTAATGAATCTAGAGTCAATAAAGTAGGTTTATTATTTATCATACTACGTCTAAGAGAGTTGTGGAACTGGATGTGGAGGAGGTTTATGAATTGGATGAGGATTCTTTTGAATTGTCCATGGGGCAATAGGTGGCTCGAATACAAAGGTTTCAAGGTAGATTCAGTATCTTAGGAAATAAAATGAATGAGATAACCTTAGTATATCTCCTCTTTATAGTTTGGGTGTTGGATTGTGATACTTTGATAGTGTCCTTATTGAGGTAACTCATGTATGGATGTAATGCACCAATTTAACCTTCATAAATATTGAGATTCTTTAAAGGAAACACCATAATGATCCTTGGTTTGGAAAGGTGGTTGTATTTCAAATCATAATTTTCATAACCAAGGTCAAATTTTGTTTGTACTGGTATTTCATTTTTGAAGTTAGCTTCATTGTCTTTCAAAAGCTAGGCCCGAGAATTGTTTTGGGTGTGTTTGCATACAAATACACTATGGTTGTTGGAGAGTTATAACAAGAGTTGTAGTTGTTCCCAAGATAAAATATATTTATGAAAATAATGTCGTTATTATCTATAAAAGGGTGATGATATTTCTAGATAAATAATGTTCTTTTCAACAATGACCTTTACAAATCACACATGCTTACCTAGTGAAAGGGCCCAATCAAGTCTTTCTATGTAGAAATGGAAAGCCCTCTTAGGCACAACTACCATATGAAAGGTATTAGGTTCTATTATGATCTTTGTCTAATCTAATTGAAAATAATAAATGTAAAATTAAAAAATATAAACAAAGATAGGATGAGTGCAGGGAAAAATTCTAACTATGCATAATGTAACAAACTAAATTATAATTAAATGAAACAGATAAAAAAAATAAAATATGCAATCGATAACACAGAGAATGATCCCATTTTAATCATAAATGAAACTAAATTGGATCCTCCCAACTCCTTGAAGGGAAATGATCCAATTACTAACAACACTTTCTTGTCGTAGTTAATAACCATGCTAAAATGAAACATGATTAAAGGTACAGAAAAAAGAAGAAGTTGTACACCAGTTTAGATACATGTATAATTAGATATCTTGAGCAACCAAGAATAGTCCCAATTCAATTAGATTAAATGTACAAAAAATAAAAAGTGTGGTCCACTAGTTGAGATACACGCATAATTAGATATCTTGAGAAATTGAGAATAGCACCAAGTCAATGAAAAGCTCCTTAATTCACATAATTAGAAAACATAAGATAAATGAGATCAAACACCATACAACTAGAATGTTCCATGAGTTAGAATTCTCACATGACATGCCCACAAGCATCAAGAGGTTTTTAAAATTAGAGAATAGCCATATGACCAAACACAAACACAACTTTACAAGAATATAAAAACATTTGATAACAAATGTGTTTTTATTAACAGGGAAAGATAGATTTTAGTGCCTATAAGAGAACTCTTTTCTTGAATGAAAAGTTTTAGGGCTCCTTAGTTTCCCAAGGATGAGAAAGGAAACCAAAGAGGTAACCATAGACCAATTTTTGACTTGGTATCTAGCGCTACCAAATCAGAGAGGTCTCTCTCAAAATCAAACTCTCAAACAATGAAAGTGACTGGATACTATTAGGGTTTTAGGATAGTTATCATCTTAGTATGGTTTTTGATTTAGGTTTTGTTGGATAAGAAGCACCAGGTTAGGAAGTAGGTCAAGTGTTCCAAAGGATCAACTACAATCATAGAATGAGGGAAGATAGATGTAACTAGTGACACAAATCGAATTTTTCATTGTAGTGTGGTGAGGAATAAATAATGTAGAAGGAGTAAAATGAGCGTATATGTATGAATTCATTTACTTGGAAGATAAAAAAAAATTATATGAAAATCTCAGATAAAACAGAGCATATGAGGCAATGTATCCTATTTAAAACTTGAGGGATTAACACAAGAAGAACATAGATGGTTTCTAGAACAACTTTATCATAATATTCATAATAAAAATGGAGAAAAACACTGTCACTAACAACATCACAAGAATCCCATAAAAATAGTTGCAACTTCCTGTAAATTACTTCTGCAAATAGTCAAATACACTAGTGCCAAAAGAGTGTGAACTTATATGTCCAACCCTCTCAATGAACTGATTCTGAATACATATAGAAAGCAAATAAGAGTCCATCTCTAGGGGTCAAGTACTGATCCATAGCAACAAATTAATGAACCTAATGACTCATTTCCTAATCCTAGGGAAGTTAGAAACAACTTCCCCCTTTTTAGCTAACACATTGAGCTTTTCTCTCAAGGCATTAATCATAGGATTCCTTACAAATATGATCATTAATAAGCCTATTAATCATTAAACAAATCATGAGCCAGTTTTTACATTGACCACGTTTGACCTTTGAACTCCACGTGTAGTGAAAATTTCTCAAACACAAAAACATAGCAAAACCGCTAGAAACACAACAAGTCTAGCAGAAGTGCAACAAGTTTTTGGAAGATGATTTGGAGGCCCCCCCAGATGATTTTTTTGCTGAAAAAGACATGGATGGAAAGCTAAATATGTCTTATACACACTGGAGTCTTCAAGCCCTACAAAAACATCCTTCTAGTTTCTTCAAAATTGACTTGAAGTCAAACTATCCCAAAAGCCAATGAGTGATCTGAAAAGTAGTAGAAAGGTCAAAAATAGGCATTATCTGGTCAATTTTTGAAAATTTGTGAACTTTCGAGCATCCCCATGAAATTTTTTGACATAATTATGTTATTAGCCATCTACACATGCTTGAAATTATGAATTTGGGCCTCCTGAGAAAAAGTGAAACAAGTACTTGCTGTGTTTCTATTTACCAATTTTCCCGCGTGCACAGAAAAAATTCAAAATATTCAAAATTTGCCTCATTTCCTTGCTTTTAGTCATGCCTTTCAAACAACTAAGGATGCATCAGTCGAGAGGTCTAGGATTTTCTTCATTTTGAGTTTTCTTTGGGTTCTTTTGAGTTTCTTCTTCATGTTTTTCACTCTAACCTGCCAAATCATGTTCCTAGCATAGTAGTGCCTTGCCATATTTATTTGCATGGTCGTATCCCTGTTGGCATTTTTTAATATCTTTTAAAAGTGTTCATTTACTACCCCAATACAATACTCCTTGTCTTCTTCAATTTCAAAAGCTATGGATTCATTTATGCCTTTGTGGGTTTGAGGAGGAGATGGCTCTTTTTCATGTTTTTCCTTTCTTGCCATTTCTCTAGTCTTAGGCCTTCTATGTTGCATATGAATGTCCTTCTCTTCCAATTTATCCACATCAATTATGGCTTTGCCTTTTTCCTTTTATGTCAAATTATCTTCTTGGCTAGATGATGGAGGATCTTTTTGCGGCTTACCCTGCTGCATTGGGCTTAGTTTCAATTGTCTATTTTCTTGTGCAAGAAATCCACCATGAAATTAGATTTGGAAAGATCATATTTTAACTCCCTAATATGTGCCTATTTTTCCTTGATAACATATTCTGATGGATTATCTCCATGCTTCTCTTCTTATAGGTCTACCATTTCAATTTCAGGAGGTGTATGTTCTTCATGCTGCAAAGGCGCATCATATCTATCTCTAGGTGATTTCTCTCTTATAGCTTCAACCTGCACTTCTTCACTCACAACCTCCTTGGATATCCTTCTAGCCTGAGACCTAATTTTAGGTGTAGCTCTAGGGATATCCTCTTTTGGTTCATGAGAAAAAATTAACCTCTTACCTCTCTTGTCCGCCCTTAAAATCTTTGTTCTAGGTTGAGTTCTTTTCATTGATGGCATACTTGATGTTTCAACTCCCTGTGGTCCTGATGATGACGAAGGAGAACTCTTTGATTTTTTGGAGACAGGTAAGAGAGAAACTTCCTCTAGTAAAGCTTCCCATGATATATTGACCTATACCAGTTGGTGGAGGACTATCACTTTTACTAAAGCATGATGAAATAGGCTTGCTTGATGATTTCTTCTTTTGGATTGCACCTTCTCAATCATTTTCACCAAACTTATAAAAAAATAGTTGGGTAGGTTAATGGGCTTGATGGAAGTTAAATGCATCAATAATATAATATGAAACTGATATAACTTGCTAAACCTCCCCTCACAAGTGAAATAATTCATAATAATCTTCATCAAATGGTTGTACTTTTCCAACAACTATCTACTAGGAAATATATGAGAAGGGGACTCCTTATAATGTGGTTTCAAGAAAATATTATAATGCTCAAGGTCTAAATCAATCCCCTTGAAAACAATTTCACCTTCATTAGGGATTGTGGTTGTTGAAGATATGATCTCTGTTGACACCATAAAGTTCACCCCTACAATTGTGACATGATCTCTTTTGAAATTGAGGGAAAATAAACTTGTTAGATCATTGATTATAACCCACCTCTTGCACTTTCCTACAAAACCATAGACAATGTGCCTGCTCAAATGACCTACTTATAAGATATGATGAATTTACCTCTTGCATATGAATGAGCTCATATCTTGAGATCTCTCCTCCTTTGAATTTCCTCTTTTCACTGGTCTCTACCATGCTTGACTTTTTTTTTGACAAGAAACCCTAGTTTCACACAAGAATGGGTAATGGGACTTGAGTTGCAAAACAGGGCTAAAAACACAACAACTTTAGGGAAGGAAATGGAGGGAATGGGGGGTAGGAAAAAATATGAAAAAATTATGGGAGGTAAGTATAGGTGTTAGGAATGTAATTAAAGTGGAATTATTCAATTTCAGTGAGGGAAAGGGGGTGAAAAAGGAAAACACAGTCCTAGTATAGAAGCGCACCAACTAGCTAGGGTAGTGAGAGAAAATGATAAAATGACTGAATTTAAGTGTGGGGAATGGTGGAAATGTCTGATGAGGAATATTTGGGATTTTTAGTCTTAGAAACTAGGAATTTTTCCTTGAAAAGAATTCAAATACAATGAAATTTCAAAAAGATAGCAAAAGCACAACAAAAACCATAGGCAATGATTTTAATCAATTTTATGAGGAAATTGAGTGAAGAAAGGGTTTGTGAAGGCTAAAATTACTTGATTAAAGATTTTTGAAGCACTGAGATGAAGTTTTTTCCCTTTTATTTCCTCATGCCTCCAAAACAAAAGCACAACAACCTTGCCATAAGCACAGTAGAAACGCAGCAAAATGATAAATTGAGCAATTGGTGATGGAATTCGAACTTTTAATGGTTGTGGAAAGTGTTGCAATGGAATAGAGGAGCTCTTTAAGCTTTGGAAGGATAGAATGAAGACTTGAAATACTTTATTCTCCTTTATAACCCAAAAAAATTGATTTTGGCTTGATGAAAACATGACATCATGTGTACTTTTGAGAAAATGACTATTGATTGATTTAACATGCAACATTATTTCTTCAAAAGGAAATGTTACCTTGACTATTTTTGTTCCCTAATTGATAACTCCCATGATGGTTACCAAAATGGATGACATGACTCCCATGTTTCCTTTTGATGACTGATATGATGATGACCATTAAATGTGAATCCTAGACCATGACCTAGATGATAACCCACTGATTCTTTTGATGACCTAGGACATGGGAAAAATATCATGACCATGATGGATGATGGTGACCTTGAAAAAGTGGAGGGGGTATCAATGACCTAGACAATAACCAATGACCATATGGCAACAAAGAGATGTCAAATTTTGTTTAAAAATATAACAATTTGACCCTAAGACCTTATCAATCACATGGAAAGAGTACATTTGATCATTGGTGACTCATAGACACTAACATTGGCTCCAACTAGGGATGGAATCTCCTTTAGGAGGTGTCGAGAACACCGTAGGCCAAGTAGCCTTATTTCATTGGGAAATGGAGTCACATACACAAACTTGAAACTCAAATGACTGACTAACTAAATTGAGAAAAATAAAAATTGACTTGACTTGACTCAAAAACTGATTTGAATTTTGAACTTTAAAAGAAAACAACAATTGATCAGAGAAGCCATATGGCCTTCTCCTCGGGCTTCAAACTTCTTTGACAACTGCTTTATTCTTTGACGACAAATAAAATGTTATTTACAATGGAAGTGAAACATTTTCTTCAAGATCAGGTAAGATAGTGATTGAGGAGCCTACCATTCATTGGTCCACCTGGAAGTGCTTTCCCATCAAGATCTTCCAATAAGTAAGCATTATTTCCTCTAAATTCTAAATGATCCTTTCCATAGGTTCTCGAACTTACCATGCTTGCCTTTATCCCAATTTCTGGGATCCCATTGGAGAACAACATATCCCAAGTTAAAATCATTATATTTAGTTTTCTTGTCACAAATATTCTTAATCTTCTCCTGGAGCTTTGAGGTGTTATTGAAAACTTCTTCCCTGGACTGCTACAAGTGGATCATTTGAATAATTCTTTGCTGAATGCCATTTGGCTCACTTTCAATCTATTCTAGGATTTTCATCACTGACACTTCCACTAGAAGTTGGAAACATTGTATATACACCATAGACTAGTTGAAAAGGCGACTTGCTGATATATTTCTTTGTGCTAACTCTATCTGCCCATAGAGAATTAATTAACTTTTTGTGACAATTCCTTTTGTTCTATTGCAGCAGCTTTTTGATTATGTTCACTAATGACTTTTTTGATGATTCTGCAAAACCATTTCCTTGAGGTTAATATGTTGTTGAATGCTCAATTCTTATGTGATATTTATCACAAAATACTATCATCTTTTTGGATTTGAAGGCTGCTGCATTGTCTGTAATGATTTTCTGTGGGAAGCCGAAATGAGACAAAATATTATTCCCCATAAAATAAATAATTACCTTGTATGTAGCTTGTCTCGTGGGGATGTCCTCAATCCACTTTGTGACGTAGTTGGTGGTAGTGAATATCCACTTATGATGAGCTGAAGATGGAGGATGAATCTCACCAATGAAGTAATGCCCCCATTGTGGGAAGGGTGCTTGAACTGCAATTGGTTTCAAGGGAAGCAGTAGCAATTTTCTCTTTCCTTGGAAAACTTGGAATTCATGACAACTCATTACTATTTTATATACATATGAAAACAAACTTGGCCAATATAAGCCAACCCTCAATATCTTATTTGCTGTAGTTTTCCAAAAAACATGACCACCACAATCACCTTTATGGAAATAATTCATCACTTTCTCAACTTCAATTTCTACCAAAAAATTTAGTAAAACCCCTCCTGGATCTTTCCAATAGAAAGCATTATTAAGAATACAATACTTAAGTGCCTTCAATTTTAGAGATCTACCTTTACTCTTGGGAAAATCAGGTGGAGGATTCAAATGTTGCAACAAATGAACTATATCTAAATACCATGGTGATGAAATAAAAATTTGAGATACCTGAGGTAATGAATCAACATCCTCCTCCTCATAAAGTGTAGCAATAAAGTTGATGTCTATAGCGTGTAAGTTAAAGTCCACCACGATCTTAACTAAGCCTTGAACTTTGATCAGTTTTGTAGTTCTGATTTCTAAATCATATTCCAGCATAACAACTATCCACTTACCACACCTACCTTTAGGATCATACTGTGTTAACACATCTTTGACAACATCATTTGGAACATAAGCAAGAACATGAGAATGAAGGATATAAACTCAGAAGTCTTTCAAAGATTTAAATAGCACTAATTCTTGCATCTCAATGATATTATATTTCAAAGCCCCATCTCTTATTTTCCTACTAAAGAAGGCAATTGGCTGCTCTGTTTTCTGATCTTTCTTCTGCATGAGGACAACATCTAATGTATGTTCAGAGGTAAAGGAAAAAATGATAAAATCGAGTGTACAATCCATACTGATAAGGATGGGATCATGAGAAAATGAAAAATTCACTTGATTAAATGATTTTCTTGCCTCATCGGACCATTTCACGTCGCTCCTATTATTTAACATATTAGTGATTTCTATTAAGTGTTCATCGAGGTTAGGAATAAACCTTCTCAAGGAATTGATCTTGCCATTGAATGATTGAATTTCCGTTTTATTCCTAGGATAGTCTAGATTCTGAATTGCCTCAATCATTTAAATATCTAATCAGATGCCATATTTATATATGTTATGACCGAGAAATTTCCCCTCCTCCATAGAAAATAAACTTTTATTTGGATTCCTCGATATGCCAAATTTTCTGCATCTTTGGAAGAATGTCTTTAAGAGCTGCAATTTTTCTTCATCCATATTGGAAAAAACTATTATGTCATCAAGATAAATGACCAAAAACACATCCTCTTCATTGGAAAATGTGATATCCATCGCTTGATGAAAAATTTCTCCTGCATTTTAGCATAGAGAATCAAACTCACAACCAACGAAAGTGACTGGAGAGTCTTAGTGTTTTAGTCTAGTTATCAACTCAGTAGGGGTTTTTATTTAGGTTTTTTTGGATAAGAAGCACTAGGTTAGGAACTAGGCCAAGAGTTTCAAAGGATAAAATGCAATCATAGACTGAGGAAAGATATATGTAACTAGTGACACAATTCGAATTTTTCATTGTAGTGTGGCGAGGAAGAAATCATGTAGAAGGAGTAAAATGAGCATACATGTATGAATTCATTTACTTGGAAGGTAAAAATACTTATATGAAAATCTTAGATAAAACAAATCATATGAGGCAATGTATCCTGTTTAAAACTTTTGAGATTAACGCAAGAAGAAAATGGATGGGTGCTAAAGCAACTTGATCATAAGATGCATAAGAAAAATGGAGAAAAACACTGTCACTAACCACATCACAAGAATCCCATAAAAATAGTTGCAACCTCCTGTAAATTACTTCTGCAAATAGTCAAATACACTAGTGCCATAAGAGTGTGAACTTCAAAATCCAACCCTCTCAATGACTTGATTATGAGTACACATATAAAAAAAGTAAGAGTCCACCTCTAGGGTTCAAATCCTGATCCATAACAACTAATTAATGAACCTAGTGACTCATTGCCTAATCCCAAGGAAGTTAGAAACAAATTTTCCCTTTTTAGTTAACTAATTGAGTTTTTCTCTCAAGACATTAATCATAAGATTATTTACAAAGATGATCATTAATAAGCCTATTAATCATCAAACAACGCATGAGACAGCTGTTACATTTACCAAGTTTGACATTTGACTTCCACGTGTAGTGAAAATTTCCCAAAAACAAAAATGCATCAAATCAAATAGAAACACAACAAGACTAGCATAAGCGCATCAATTTTTTGAAAGATGATTTGGAGGCCTTCCCGGATGAGTTTTTTGCTGCAAAAGACATGGATGGAACGCTAAATATGTCTTCTACACACTATAGTATTCAAGCCCTACAAAAACCTCCTTCTAACCAGTTCAAAATTGAATTGATGTCAAACTGTCCCAAAAGTGCAGCAAGAGGTTTGAAAAAGTGGCAGAAAGGTAAAAAAATAGCCATTATTTGGTCAATTTATAAAAATTTGTGAACTTTCAAGCATCCCCATGAATGTTTCTGACATCCTTTCCTATTATCCATCTGCACATGCTTGAAATTATGAATTTTAACCCCTTGAGAAAAAGTGAAGCAAGTACTCACTGCGTTTATGTTGACCAATTTTCCTGTGTGCACAAAACAAAATTCAAAATATTCAAAATTTGCCTCATTTCCTTGCTTTCGGTCATTCCTTTCAAACAACTAAGGATGCATTGAGCCAAGAGGTCTAGGATTTTATTCATTTTTAGTTTTCTTTGGGTTTTGTTGACGGGCAAAATTGTACTGCCGACAACAAGGGGGTCTCCCCGGTGAAAGGTCTCAATTAGACCTCACACCATTTGGGATAGGAGCCCCATCTGGTATGTGGGCCTGGCTGCCGCCATGATAGTTTTTACTCTTGGTTTTAAGGAGAAGATGATGGAGCGAAGGCGCGGATGAAATGACCAATTAGCGAAGAAAAATCAGCCCAAGATTAACGAACCATAAACAAAGATGCAAGCAAGTGTAAGCAACAAAAAATAAAAGGGGGATATGCTGTAACTAGAATTAGTGAGCCGAAAACCAGTCAAACATATATGAAAGAAAACACGCTAGAAGTTAACTGCAAAGTAGTTCACAATAGACTATCACCGTGGCAAGGACAAATAAACACTAATCCAAAAGAAAACATACATACAACCATTGAGAAATAGTTCATAACTGATGACATGCATGAAAGAAAATGTACAACATAATGAAGTACCAGACAGCTAGTACTATCACCACAAACAAGCACATGAATTGGTGCCGGGAAGGAGAATATATTCTTAATGCTACTGCAACATCGAATGCATGCTTACAACTCGTTAAAACCCAATAGTGGAACATGTTTTGTTCATTTCAAAACATGATGGAAAACCCCAGCCTCACTACCCTTCTTTCTACTTGATACCAAGAGCTGAGTGCCTTTAGCTCTTTAGCAACAATTCCCCTATCATCTAGCTTTCATTGTCGAGCTAAAATTCCCCTGAATCCTTTCTTGAAGTTGTACATATAGGCTGAGATGACCCTTGAGTTTCCCCCTTGACTCTTGGTCTTCCCAACTATTGGGCTGGTTTGCGACTTGGGCCATTTGCGACCCGCGACCCTAGGAAATCCACGACCTATGACCTGCAACCTTGGTCAATTTGTGACCTGCGACCTTGAAAAAATCTGCAACTTGCGACCCTGGGAAATCCATGACCTACGACCTCGGGCAATCTGTGACCTGCGACCTCAGTCAATCTGTGACCTGCGACCTTGAACAAATCTGCGACCTGCGACCTTGGGAAATCTGTGACCTAGCGACCTTGAGCAAGTCGCGACCTGTGACCTTGAGAAAATTTGTGACCTTCTCTGGGTTTTGAAGCAATATTTATTTTCCTTCATCTCTTTCTCATGAAAGTGACTAAGTACCTTTGTGGTTATTTCGAGCTTTGAAAGGATCCACATTTCCTGCCAGAGAAGACCCTAGCTTTGGCTCTATGCACCAACCACCTCTACCTGCAAACAATGTAACATGGGTCACATGTCTTCAAAATATTGATGCTAAAGCACATTTATTTAGTTGAAGGAATGATTTAGAAAATAATAAACTTAGACCCCTGGGTGGTCAAGTGTTCTTAGATTTTAGACATGTATATTCCCACTACAATTACCAGCTGCCAGGTAGTCTCCATCTGCTCCTATGGAGGCTCATCATAATGAACGAAAAAACCGAGCTAGATTAATAGATTTCTCTGCCTCTAACCGTTTCTTGATAGGATCCTCATTTATCTCAGAATATATGACACCAAGTGTGTCCTTAAAATAAATATTAGTCAATTTTGAATCTAATGCGGGGGCTCTGTGATGAATTTATTTTGTGCCCAACCCTAAAGCAAGATCCCATAGCCTTATTGTACCATCTGCAGAACCTGTCACAAAGATACCCTCTGCTGGTGCCATTCCCCATAGAATGTAATGAGTTTCCGGTTTATAGCTTTTGATTTGGTAGAGGATTAGAAATATCCCATATACCGGCATTGTGCGAAAAGTACGCACAAACCCTGGAAAGTTAAGGCCTGCCGAGTTCTGCGTCATATGGAAACTTGAACAAAATTTCTCAATATTTAGCCCATGGTACCCATGTGGTGCTGGCTTGGCCACTTTTCTGGCATAGAAAGGTTTCTTGTATGAAAAGGGCGAACAACACCATTTCCATATGCACAAGCAATAAGTGATTTTGAAACAACGCGTCGATAACCTTGTTTTACCTTCAAATCAACTCATCTTGTAATTGCACCACCAAAACGCAGAAGGCAAAGGATAACAACAACTGTTAAGGCATAAAAGGCTGAGGAGTCTCTATTGGCAGGCTTGCAGGAGAGCATGCATTTTAATGTATGATGCAGAAGATTTCGATACAAACAAACTTTCTTCTGACTACCAAGATTCGCAGGTTTTCCTTGCGTAGCACACAAGGCTCTTCACTCTTTTATCTAAAACATCTACCACTCTCTGTAATATAAGAACGTGACCACCCGATTTAAGAGTGCGACTTTGAGTCTTGATGGGCGTGAGAGTTTCCTTTGAGAGAGGTCACACCTCTAGAGCGGGGTCGCATAGTCGGAGAGTTTCACCAGTCGCGGTCTCTAGTGGACACACCTTTTGCAACCTTGCGACTTCAGAGAGGTCGCACAGTTGCATTTGAGTAAGGTTTCACCTCCTAGCTGGTAGCAAATATTGCGACTTTGTGACTTGGGTGGCGGTTGCATAGTTGGAGAGTCGCACCAGGCACGATATCTCTTGGATGTATTCATCTATGACTTTGCGACTTGGGTGGTGGTCGCACCGTCGAGGAGTCAGGGAAAAATATATTGCTACCTTTTGAGAAGAAAGAATGGTATGATGCCTTCTTTACGATGGCTAAAAAAAATAAATTTTCATGCCTTAACTGCATGATCGGACTATCCGTTGCGTAGGTGGAGATCTTGGCAGTGTGACTCGATGTTATTGCTGAGTCGCAACACCCATAGGTTGCAGCTCCGGTGAATATTTTGACGAGTGCGACCTCACGACCATTTTCTCTGGTCATCTTGATCGACTCGTAACTCTTCCTCCACAGCCAATTGCACTCTTTTTGACAAATTTGGATGCCGCGGACATCTTGTGTGAGAGTCTCCAGGCACATGTTACATGTGCAAATAATGTTGAACACACCATTCTTTGGTTAATGATATCCTACGCGCATTATGTCACATCTCCAGACTTTACGACATGTGCCTCCTTGGGTAGCCAGTAAGGTGTGCAGTTTGTGGAAATAGAGGTATACCCATGTCGCACTATGACTCCTTTTATATTCTACAATGGTCGACTGCTGGGATTTTCCTTATACCTTAATATAAAATGAATTCCGGCCTCCAACAGGTGAAATTCTATGAGTCTAAATTGTAATTACGCTGATATGTTGAAGTCATGTATTGAAATGCCTTGGATCTATGAGATGTAGAGATTGTGCTTTAAGCAACACATTGCAAAGGATGTCGATAATTTTGGTGGCCTTACAACAAAACAAAATGATTTCTTTACTCCGAGTGATATGGATCAGCGGGTCAACATCATCTTGATGGGAGGTTTCTTAATGTTCTTCTTTGTGTTTGACATTCCGAGGACGCGGAATTTTAATGGAAAAATCCTATGTTATTCACTTCCTTGCACATTCCTTTGTTATCCTACAACCTTTCACAACCTTTTGTAATGCGTAATCATTAGAGCCCTCCCTTTGTCCTCTAACTATGGCTTGGGAAGGTATGTGGGATGGGCCTCTGATGGAGTATTTCCTTCTGTCCTAGTGAGACTCTCACGGATGAGAGAATCTAGGTCGTTGCGCACTATCACAAAGGTCACAAGCATTGAGCTTTAAAATCTGAACAACAATGCTGTATTTACCCACAAGAGGTTCTTTTTCCAGATGGATTTGCAATGGATCACCTGTTGAAAGGGAAACATGGGGCCATGCCAATCTGGGAAAACATTTTTTTGAGTAAAAAGCATGAAAATAAAACTCCAAATCCAAATTAAAGTGGTGCTCCTAGTAGCACACTTTTTTGTTGGAGTTATCTCTTGCATCTATGGGAAAAAACACATATTTATAACATACAAATTTAAGATTTTGAAAAATAAAAAAAACAAATAAACTTAAACTAGAACATCCATCTAAATGAAATGGATGGTAAACATTGGTAAACATCAAAACACTTACCCAATGATACATATTTATTTACTAAAGTAAAAGATAATAAAAATTAACTAAATTATAACTTTATTTTAATTTTTTATTATTGTATTATTAATTATAAAATAATTAATACATGAGTTAAACATATATACATTTATAAAGACATGTAACTAACACAATAACATTAGTGAAATGTGGTTGACATACCTGGATAGACATCTTTTTTTAAATCTCCTTTTAAAATTAATCATTAACATTTGAAATTTTATCTATTGATATTTACAAAAATAAATTATAGATTTAGATTAAAAAAATATTCCTCAATTAATTTTTTTTTAACATCCACGACCTTCAAGAAATATAGCCTTTCCAAATAGAAATGTTCACCTCTTAAATTTAATTTTGAACATAATTGTAATTCTAGAGAATTTTGGTTTCCCACGAGGTCAAATTAAATTTGTATACATATGAAAGATGACAATAAATTTCTATACAAGTAACCCAAAAAATTTCAAATGAGTGGCAAATTTTTTTCCAAGGATCCTTTTGAAATGAGATTAGGAGATTTGAGTAGACAATATTCATAGAATGCACAAGTTATCAAGATGAGTTGGATGAATATATAGGTTTTATTTTTTTTGGGATAGAGCTCGCTCTATTCCCCATTTAGAGCCAAAGTTTTGATTACAAGATAGTATTTGGGACATACAAATGTGTGATTTCACAACATGTTTCAACTTGTCGTACATGAAAATATTTTATTGCATATATTGTAGCAAAGAAAGCCAGAGTACAACCTATAAATATTTTCCAAACCTTATTAATATTCCAAAGTAGTGATCTCCAAAGTTGTTGGCAAAAAATGGTGATTAGGTTGAGACCCTGGGTTCAGGCACACAAGCCAACAAAGGGTCCATCGTAGTCTAGCATAGTGCCGATATTTTTTCCCTACTCAAGAAGAATAAAGAGTCTCACTTTAGGAACGCCACGACCTTAATTGGTTAAGGGATTAATTTGTTAAGGGACTAGAACTAGGCATAAGGAGGAATCACACGAAGGCCATCAAAATTCGTTAAACTTATAACCAATGAATAGTACATGCAATTATTGTTGAAGACAAAAACTAAGGTATTAAAAATGACATAGAATATGCAAATGCATTCATAATAATTTTTTAAAAAGGGACACATAAACCCAACACAAGGAGACTATCAAACATCCCTACAACTTCCTCTTTCATTAGTTTTAGCGAGAAATATGTTGTCACATTCGGGCTCAGAAGCCTTATCAACATAACAAATATTAGGAATATAATCTTATATATGACTAGGTGATTATAGAATCACGAGGGCTCAATAGGTTCCGCGACAAAATTTCATTAAACTTCTCTCTCTCTTGGATTTTCCTTCAACATTTTTAAGCACTCCACTCTCTTGGACTATTGTTTTCTTCCTTGGATGCTCCGCCCTTTCATTTTTGGATGCTTTTGTTGCTCAACTGTCACTGCTTCCTTGATTGTTAATGAACATTCCAGCTCGGTTGTGATTGCATGTGCCCTGATTTACTTGACTGATCTTCTGCAACTTTCATAATTTAGTGGATTCATTCTCCTTCCTTGACTTCCTTCTCCACGAATTCCCATTAGTCATGTTTGTTTAAAATATTTTCAACCATAAAAAAATGAAACAAATTTGTCTCCAAAACGAAGGACCCAATAGGCCTCGACCACATTCCATTAACTTGTACTCGGGTCAATCATTTCTGGTGGTGCTGGTGCTTTTACTATTGCAGTGCTCCTACAAGTGCCACTCCTTCTTGGCCTGTTCCTTCAAACAAAGGACCTAACTTTGCGAGGAATTGGATGGTTGTGATTTTTAAATGTGTGTACTCATCAAGTGCCACCTTCCATGAAACCGTGATAGTTCTTTTTTAATCAATGAAATGTGTTGGGAGTTTAGTTGTTGGTTGAGTAGGCATGTCATCAAGAAGGCATTCCATTGAGTTTCTTCCTCAACGTTGATATGTTGTAGCTTCTGGAAATGGCCCTGTGCTGGTGGATTAAGGTCACGGAGTAGAGCCTTGTCTCGCGCATTTTGTCCTCAATTTTATAGATCTGGTTTTCAAGGACATCCGCTTGTGCTAGGATCCACTGTTGCTATTTGAGGTTTTGAGTTGCCATGGCTTGATTGAACATATGATTAGCCTATTGAAACAAAGGGTGAACTAGTTGATTTTTCCTTGCAAAGCAGCCTGACTAGTCTCGAAATTGAGCTAAGATTTTTGAGCTTCCCCCATAGCCTAGATGATAGATGATTTCAAACAAGCCGTTTCAGTGATTCTCTACTCAATATTTCTAGTATACTCGGATGTTGGATCTGATAGCTCCCTTTGAGTGGAGCTAATAGTTATTTTTAGCTCTCTTTTTTTTCAAGACAATGTCAGTGTAGGAAGTTTTGATATGATCATAGTATTCTAAAAGAGTGGAGACCAAAAAGTATTCTAGTGCATATTTTACTATTTCATCAACTGAGGGCCAAAGATCCTGGAACTTTGAACTTATTTTTTCAACTTAGTTCTATAACTGTAATGTTCCCAAATTTTAGCTTGAAGCTAAAAGGAACATTATAGTTAGCATATTTTTATTTTGTTGAATAAAATGGGTAAGGAGATCCCTTAACCCCATTATATGGATAAATAACACTCCTTGTGTGAAAGGAGGGTGAATAAGCAGGTGGAATAAGCACCTAAGGGTGTGAATATGATCGGGATCACTTTGATTGAGTCATCTTTGACTAAGTCAACAGTGCTGTCCAAGAGGAGGAATCTCCATGACAAGGCAGCGCAGTTTTAGAGGAGGCTCCACTTGCATGAGCTAGGTGGCAAGTGTGGATGGGACCCATAGTGAGAGGAGCTCCTTTTCTTTATAAGGAGGAGATGGCAGCCCATTTTCATTATGCATTAGCTTATCATTTTCGTTGGGTCTGCTAAGACTTGCATACTTGGGCTGTTTAGCAGGGTTGTAGTGTTCTTGAGCACAAGGGTGTTCCCGGTTGGGAATCCATACCTCATCCTCAGGGAAGGAAAGGGTTTGAGCTCCATTTCCTCATTCTAGAAATTGGCCAAAGCTGCTTCCTTCAGTGCAAATTTTTCCTATTGGGCAGAAAACATTGTGTTGCTGGGTGCAGCAATAGAGGAACTCATAAAGTCATTCTTTGGCTTGTTCTTCGATGGAGATCTTGTATATTCTTTGGAGGAGCAGCAGAGGAGATTCCCAGGCATCATTTCAGATCTTTGGCACCAAGCCAATCATTCACCATCTCTCACTGCACAGTCTAGGGCTGAGATTGCGTTATTTTCTGTAGGCAGTGTTGGGAGAGTCCATTGAGCTCATCAGGAGGATTGTTCTTGAGTAGAGGTATTAGCCTTCTACTAAGGAGCATCATTAGAGGAGGGCAGTTGATATTTCAGATTTTCCATAGCCTCATCATATGTATTTAGTTTTGTAGTGACATATTAACTCTAGCAGTTAATTGTCACATTGTATTTTATCCGGCATTTCTAGCAATCCCTCTTGGATTGGCTAGAAATCTTGTATTGGAGCCCATCTTTCCATTCTTGGGAATTTCTTTGGATCCTCCAGCCTCATTATCATTTTTTATGTATTCAGCAGCTACTACTCTCATAGAGACCACGCAGTCACTTCTCTTCAGCATTTTGTGCAGTTGCAGCAACTCATGTATTTCATTGCTTGATCATTGGAGATTGGTTCTCATAGATTGAGTGGCTTGTCCCTCATGATTTTCTTGTATATTACTGCTGATATAATAAGATAATGTTTTTTTCATAACATTTCCCTCTTATGGTATATTCGGAATTGCAGAATATATGATCGTGTTCATGTATTACTGTAGGCTCTATCTTTGAGCATTCTTTAAAGGGACCTAGTTTGGGGAGATCTGAATAACCCATATAGAGTCATTTCTTTGGGCTCAAATTCTGGAAGAGAAGTTTTTAATGAGTTAACAAGGGGATCCAATCCCCCTTTCAACTTATTTTTGCATTAGCTTCCTTATACAATGTCCCTTTGGACCCTGTTGCAGCAAATCCTAAAAAATGGATATTACAGTGGTATCAGAGCAACAATATTGGCTCAACCTGTGCACAAGATTTAATGCTATTAGAAAGAGGAGCTTCTCTCCAAGAAGATAATATTTATAGAGGAAACAAGAAAAGAGGAATAACGGAAGAGGAGGTCTCCCTTCTTCTTTTCTAGACCATGGAGGGTATCATTGAAGACCTTGAGGAGATGGAAAAGGAAAACTGGAGAGATTTTCTGAGAGGGTTTGTGGATGATGCAAGCCCTAGTTGTGACCACGTTGGGTGTGAGAATTTAGCCACACATGCAGATCCACAGCGCAGTACATTGCCCATATCTACTATAGGGAGAATGGAGGAATATGAGTCACCAAGGGAGGAGATCTTGAGTGATTTTCTTTGGGGGTATGAATCTCAATCATGGAAATTAAAAGTGCACTTGGACTTCCAAGAGTTTTACAAACTCAAGGGAGAAATATCCAATAGCCACAAAGGGAGAAAGAAAGATATTTTCTTTCCATCTACTTTCGATGGATCAGCAAGGTGCAAAGCCACAACTTGGGTGGAGGAGCTTGATGCATATTTTCAGCTACACCAATTTGCAACCAAGGAGGCCATCACTATAGTAGCGCTGCATCTCAAAGGTATGGCCCATGATTGGTGGTTTAAAATTTCTATTTCATGTTATCATGCAAATGTAAAAACCTATGATGAATTCACTAAGGAATTGGTGAAAATATTTGATAAAGATCAATGTGAATCATCATGTGTAAAAATTGAGAGATCAAACACCTTGCATGAGTTGGAGGAAATCATGAAAAAAAATCCACTCCATATTTCTAGAGGGGGAGGAAACTGGGATGATGACTTGCTAGAGGCGAGACCCCCATTGTATGAAGGGCACTCTTCCAGTTGTATTGGTATGGAGATACTTTTTTCAAAGGAAGACCAAAATCCAAGGTCTCTCATTGGAGAGGAGGCATACTCATATGTTGGTGAAGAGGGTAGAAGGACCCACAATGCTGTATCATTGGAGGGAGATCCATCACCACATGGAGGTTATAAGGGAGTCATTACTTCCATTGCAGGCATCCTCATTTCTATGCAAGGAATTACAATAGGTACCACATGTGGGGACCTAGTCACAATTCTTGAGCAACATGCACTGGTATTGAATAATTGTGAAATGGAGGATGGAGGAGAAGGAAGGGATCAACATTCCGGAGGAATGAGCATTCACCCTCATGTTTTGAGGAGAGTTTCTACACAAGGGAGAGGGACTACACTGCGCAGTGAAGAGAGGGACCATTCACTCCTCTCATTTATACATTCCATTTCCTATCTAGATGTCTCACTACAGGGAGGCATCCCACCTGGGAGGCCACCAAACCCAGCATTGATGAGAGGCATATTGTTTTGGGGATCACCACTCTTGGATTCAAGGGAGGTGAATGTGTTATAGGATTACTTTGGCATGAGTGATGTCAAATTAGCAGGCAACAGGAGGAGGAGAGCACCACATTGCAGATCACCAGCGTTGTCTCTGAGGAGGATAGATCCAGGTTGGAGGTCTCAACTCTTGGTAGAGTACTCCAAGGATATAGGTGCATGCATGATTTTGGATGAACCAGATGGAGATGATAGGTACAATATTGATGAGATGGTCATCTATACCGATGGCAAGATATTCTTGACTAGAGCTTCTAGTCTCAAGGAGAAACTATTGCATGTAGCACATGAGGATTTCCTAGCTATTCATTTTGATGCATACTCAGCTTTGCTAGAAGAGTTCACTTGGGAGGGTATTTAGCATGATCTATATCAGAATATGGATAGATTTATAGCCCGGATAATTTTTAGGGGGTTGGCATAACCATTTCCCTACTCATTGGAGGTAAGGGATAGCATTCAGATGAGCCGTTTCAGCTCAGGGACCGGAGTACATGGTAAAGAAGGTATATGTTTTCATTTTGATTTACCTTTATTTAATTTATATGGGAAGCTTGATGAGCTAAGGATGATCACATATCCTCATGCTCCTTACTATGATGTACTTGTGGCCCATTGCAGCAATGGGAGTGGCTATTTTCATGATGGTTTGTGGGGGAAAACACATACTTCTTGGTGTGCACCATTTGCACTGATTTGTACTTTCATGTTTTCACCTTATGAGATGTTTGTGGCAGAAAAAAAGTGGTTGGGAAAGAAATTGTGGTTTTTAGTTTTGATGTAGGAAGGAGGCCCACTGCGTTGGTCCCATGAGTGGAGCAGTGACCCACTCTCTGGTTGTCTTATGACAGCTTGTTCTCACTACATGTTGCTTCCTTGTGTTGCTAATGGTTATACATTTATAGGAAGCACTACTTGGAGAGTGTTGGAGGTATTGTGACAGCCCATTGGGAGCATGATTCTCCCCATTGTATATGTTCTATATTGTAGGAGACACCATGGGAAAACCATGATTGCCACATTTCTACTTTCCTCTTCTTGTGGGAAAAACCACTTGGAGAATTTGAGGGGGCATATCATGGCTAATTTTCTTGATGGGGAAGCTTGGGCCATTCTTGGAGGCCATACCATTTCAGCCCAAGGATGGAGGCAGCCCCATATGTACCACAAATGGAGGGAGAAACACCTTGGGAATCAAAAGCCCAACTCTCCATTCAGCCACAACACATTGCACAAACCAGGGGTTGAGATTTCTATTTGGATGATAGCATGGATGAGAGGATCATCATTGGGGACAAAATTTTCGCATGCATTTCATAACTCATACCTTAAGGAGGCCATAGCACAACAAGAAGTTTTCCACCTAAACCTTCCATCTTTCCATGATGTGCACCATCCCGGTTTGCATACTTGGGAGGAAGCATTGAAGGGAAGATTTGTTGCAGGATATCTTGAGCAGTGGTGGAGATTGTTGATGAGGATGCCACAAAAGAAAAGGGGGAGGAATTTTTTTCTCTATATGCAGTTGCTTGAGGACAAGCAACATGTGGGTGGGGAGGACTGTAATGTTCCTAAATTTTAGACTCAAGCTAAAAGGAACATTATAGTTTACATATTTTTATTTTGTTGAATAAAATGGGTAAGGAGACCCCTTAACCCCCTTATATGGAGAAATAACACTCCTTGTGTGAAAGAAGGGTGAATAAGTAGTTGGATTAAGCACCTAGGGGTGTGAATATGATCAGGATCACATTGATTTAGTCATCTTGGACTAAGTCAAGAGCGCTGTCCAAGAGGAGGAATCTCCATGACAAGGCAACAAAGTTTTAGAGGAGGCTCCACTTGCATGAGCTAGGTGGCAAGTTTGGATGGGACCCATGGTGAGAGGAGTTCATTTGCTTTATAAGGAGGAGATGGTAGCCCATTTTCATTATGCATTAGCTTATCATTTTCGTTGGGTCTGCTAAGACTTGCATACCTGGGCTATTTAGCAAGGTTGTAGTGTTCTTGAGCACAAGAGTGTTCCCGGTAGGGAATCCATACCTCATCCTCAAGTAAGGAGAGGGTTTGACCTCCATTTCCTCATCTCAGCATTTGGCCAAAGCTACCTCCTTCAGTGCAGCGTTTTCCTGTTGGGCAGAAAACGTTGTGTTGCTGGGTGCAGCAATAGAGGAACTCATAAAGTCATTCTTTGGCTTGTTCTTCGGTGGAGATGTTGTATATTCTTTGGAGGAGTAGCAGAGAAGACTCCCGGGCATCATTTCAGATATTTTTCACTAGGCCAATCATTCACCATCTCTCACTACGTAGCCTAGGGCTGAAACTGCGTTATTTTGTGTAGGCATTGTTGGGAGAGTCCATTGAGCTCATCAGGAGGATTGTTCTTGAGTAGAGGGATAAACCTTCTACTAAAGACCATCATTGGAGGAGGGAAGTTGATATTTTAGATCTTCCATAGCCTCATCATATTTATTTAGTGTTGCAGTGACATATTAACCCTAGCAGTTAATTGTCACATTGTATTTTATCCGGCATTTCTAGCAATCCCTCTCGGAATGGCTAGAAATAATGCATTGGAGCTCATCTTTCCATTCTTGGGAATTTATCTAGATCCTTCAGCCTCATTATCATTTTTTATGTATTCAACAGCTACTGCTCTCATAGAGACCATGTAGTCACTGCTCTCTAGAATTTTGTGCAGTTGCAACAACTCATGTATTTCATTGCTTGATCATTGGAGATTGGTTCTCATAGATTGAGTGGCTTGTCCCTAATGATTTTCTTGTATATTATTGCTGATATAATAAGATAATTTTGGCTGCATAACATTTCCCTCTTATTGTATATTCAGAATTGCAGAATTTATGATTGTGTTCATGTATAATTGTAGGCTCTATCTTTGAGCATTCTCTAAAGGGGCCTAGTTTGGGGAGATCTGAATAACCCATATAGAGTCATTTCTTTGGGCTCAACTTCTAGAAGAGAAGTGTTTAATGAGTTAAAAAGGGGATCCAAGCCCCCTTTCAACTTATTTTTGCATTATCTTCCTTATACAATGTCCCTTTGGACCTTGTTGTAGCAAGTCCTAAAAAAGGGATATTACAATAACGTCTACTTCTCCTGATGAAATTTGATGTATTTATGCTGCAATGGAAAGAAGGTTCTATTTGTGTTACTCCTGTTGGGCTTCCAAATTTTTGTGCACTACCTCCGCTTGTCATGTAGCTAGTTGAATGAAAGTAAAAAATTGAAACGATGAACAAATCTGGAGGTCATAAAGTGTCATAGTAGTTGGTGTAGGGAACAGAATTTGTAGCTGTTGGCTACTGGAAATTGATTTCTCAAACTTCTCCTGGGGTGAGGTCTCTCGCTATGAGGGCTCAACGGTGTGATTATTGATATGGTCTGGGCTGAACTGCGGTGGTGGTAGGGAGGAAGGGCTGGAAGCTAGGGAAAAGGTGTGTATTTCTTCTATGTCTGGGTTCTCAGAGCTAATAGGCTGACTTGTTTCCATCAATGGGCCTGATGATAGTAGTAAAGAAAACAAAGATGTAGTAGAAAACTCCATTTTTGTAGGGGGAACTATGAGTGCCTCAATGGTATCATCCATAATGAACTGGATTATAGAGTCTACCTCCATTTTTGTCTCGATACTGAGAGGATTTCAAAATAGAGGAATGCTTGAGGTGGTTGCTGACGTGGAGGCTGTTTAGGGTGATGGATTGTGCGAAATTGGGGATACAACATATGTGGATGGCATGTTTTCTTTAGTGATGGGTTTGTTGGTGTGATATTTGGGTTAATCATTAGTAAAATCAACAACTTGAGTAGAGGTAGATGTAATTAGTTTCTTGGGAATTGATGGTGGCCCGCAAGAAAGTGGGCAAGTATTCCAGATGGTGGGTTTAGTATGAGAATGGGGATCCACTGAGGGGATTGAAGCAATGGCTGGGCTGTAGGTCAAAGAATAAATTGGACTAACACTGGTGAATTCATAAAAGGAACAAAAATGACTTACTAATGCCCTGATATCTTCCAGATTATTGTAGAAGGATATCATCTTTGTCTCGAGCTTCTTGAGGACTGGATGGAGTGTTTCTTCTTCCATTCACTTCCGTGAGGCAGAAGAGGTCTCACTAGGTAGTGGCTTAGGAAACATCCCTTTGAATGAATATGTCATCTTTTTGTCCTGATTTTCTCCAAAAACTCTAGGAATGGACATGAATTCAATATGGAATGCCTCCTCTAAGAGAATAAAAGACTTAGTGCGCATGTTGAATGTGTTTGTCTTGACACACTTAGGATGAAACTTGATGCTTCCATGGCTTACACCGAACCATATATCTTGTGAATATTAATCTAGAAGAAATGGTGGGATCCTGGGCCTGGATTTGGTGACATCAAACGTCTTCTCATACCATTTAGTGAAATAAGCCTCACTAATTTCTTGTTTCTAGGGTCCTCGGAAGTCCTCCATGGTAAATATATGAGTGCAAGGGTTTGATTCTTAGCAAGCATTGTTATCTCTCTTCCTTTTGGAGGGAACCACTTCACCAATGCTAAGGAAAAAATAGGATATCCATATATAAAATATGACTCCGTGTTCTATACATTTTCACAGGCTTCAAAGAGCTCATTCAATGGAAAACTACACCAATTTAATTGTGTGTCTTGCACTCATGCTTCTGCTACTGCAATGGTGGCCAAGGTGCATTCACCCCTTGAGAAATGGTGCATGAGATTTCTCACAATTTTATAGTAGGTGAATTTTATGGTAGGATTGTTAATTGGTTCAATAAGGGTTCCCTTACAACCACACTGAGTATCATACTTGTTGTAGTAGTTTTCGTCACTCGTCTTCTTTCCTCGCTTGGAAGTATTCTGGAATGGAGATGATACTATGGCTCATGAAAAATATAGTCCTATGAGTCTCTAAGAGTCACCGACATGTATGGAATATTCCTTGTCAAGCCTGAGAGAACTCCCATGCATTCAGATAATGAGAAATTAGGTACTTTGTATTGCTTCTCCGGTAGTTCTGAACACAGGTAGAATTCGTAAGTTTAGTAGCGTCAACCTATGGAGGCCTCTAAAATCATATTTTATTCGAGATGTCTGGATTCCATCTAATGTGGCAACTTTTTTTGTAAAAATTTCACGCTTGAGAATTGTGAAATGGAAAGGGTTTGAGAGGTCATTATCCACAAGAAAAACCTTGCCATATTTTACACAGAGAGGCTCATTTCAGTGGCTTTGGAGTTAGGTTCAAGTGGAAGAATAGATATTATGGAAACCTTAGTTATGGTTGTAGTATGGAAAATATACACAAAAAACATAGGGGGTTTGAATTTGAGTTAAGGACCAGGGAAATTTGACTCAGAGTCTAGACTAGGAAATTCAACCACTGATGCTTTGCTTCTGAAGAACTTATCGTTGCTAGGAAAACTAAATAGAAAGACCTGACACAAATTTTTTTATTAGACTGATTAACTAATTAATACAATAACTTTATATACTTGATTCAAATCATGGAATAATGGTTGTTGTGACTTGGACATGAACCAAATGACACAAAAAATAAAAAATAAGGGTGGGGATTGTGGTTAATTATGATGATATGATGGCAGGTTCCTATAAAGTTATGACTAGATCATGTCAGGGATATTAGAGAAGATATTTCTACTAAATTTGAAATGACACAAGAAATTATTACTAATTATTACAGATAATATGATTTCCATGTGTGACTCCTTGAACACAAGTAATTGTGGAGGGAGGAGCTCGGCTAACACAACTAAAATAGCTTACAAAAAGTTATTTATAATTGACTTGATTGAAATAACTGGTAGAACAAAAAAAAGACACAACTGAAGAAACTGACACACTATGATAACTGACTGACTCTACCTATACCTAACTATGATCCCCTTTCGTAGATAGAATTAGTTTCATGTGGAACTAATTGTGCCATGGAAGGTATTTAGGAGTGCAACATTCACCCAAATAGGTAATAGGATGCCATCTAGTTTCACGAGTTTGAAAATTCTCGATTCTTTCACTTTTGCAACAATGAATGTTCCTAACTAATGCATTCACAACTTTTCATGATTTTTTAAGAACTTACTCTCACATAACAGAACCTGATTCCCAACTGTAAATGATTTTTTATTTATGTGCTATTCATTCGATGATTTCTACCTCTCCTTGTCGATAGTCTGGTGGAAATACACTAGGAATTTGGCTTCATCGAACTCCCAAATCTCTTCCAAGAATTTTTTAATTGATTAATATTCTGTCATGTGAGTATCCCATGCAATGAAAGGATTGGGGATTGTAATATTCCCAACTTATCTCATAGCTAAGTGGAATATTAATTTTTTTCAATAAATTCAAATGCATGAATAAGTGAGCAAGGAGGCTCATAAAAACTACTCTAGCATGAATAAAACCCCTCACAATGTAAAAAGGGGCCATGAAATAACCATCTCAAGCATCCACATGTGTGAACAAGGTTAAGTTTACCAATTCAACTCAACTTGTCTTTAAAAGAATGGATTCATGAATAAGGCAGCTCAATGTGAATGGAGGTAAAACAATTTGAAGGCTCCTTAACTGTGAAAAGGGGCAAGGCAAAGAGACTCAATCAAGGAAGATTATTAGAACATGCATTTAGTCACATTGACTAAATCAAACCACACAGCATCCAATTGTTCTCCACTTAATGGGAAAACGTAACCCTAGAGGGGGAAAGCTTGGCAAGGAAGCAAACCCTAGTGGAGTGGGGCCCTTGGAGGAGAAGCTAATTTTATATATAATGAAGGAAGGGAAGCCATTTGGGTTTATATTTGAGATTATACTTTCATGAGGTTTGATTAGACTTCATGCATACTTTGCTGTTTAGATAAGTTGCTGCACTGCTTAGTGCAAGGGTTTTCTCATGTGGGAAAGCCCTGTCTTTTCTTGGAGATCTTGTAGCAAGAGATCTAAGGGAAGCTTATGATCTATAATTTACACTTTTAGGTGTTGGGCCAAGCAATTTTACTCCATAAATATGCAGTCCCTTGAGGATACTACATTATTTTTCAGAGGTGCAGTGGAAGGGGTTAAAACCCCATTGTTTTTGAGCTAGTTTCCCAAAGGGAAGCTCAATCCTTCTTCTGGGAGCTGATTAATATAATTGCAGCCATTTCTAATGTATATTCAGCCATTTTATGCAGATATATAGCCATACTACATTATTTCAGTTTATATTTGCGGCTACTTCTTTGTATTTTCAGTGTATGTGGGAAAACCCTTATCGGGTGATCATAATTTCATTGTAAAGGAGATTAGATCTCTGTTTATTTGCCTCATTGAGTAATATAATGTGAATATCAGATTTATTTCTTCACTTGCAGAGTATTTCCTTCAATAGACAACTAGTCTCTTTGCAGCAGCTTCGACATTTGCATGTTTTGGGGTTTTTGTCCATTTTCAGCTATTTGAGCATGGGAGGCCTATTTAACCTTGCTGTTGGTATTTGTTTATGAAACCATCTTTCCTGAAGCTCCTGTATTGTCTAATATAAGGGAAAAAGCTACTATTTTATACTTCTGTAACTCAATACTAAGAAAAACAATGTTTCTGGGTCACTAGTGGTGCTTTTCCCCACTTGGGTGTCTTTCTGAAGTAATGTTTGCTGTAGCTTTTGTCAAATGATGAGCTATGCATCTGATATAACCTCTGATATGATAATTTTCTAATTCCTCTTGAGTTTCTGGAGAATTTATGCAAATTCTAAAGTAGGATTTCCATTTTGCTGCAACCTGCCTCTTTCAACAGTTTTCAGCTAGTCTAGTTTGTGGGAGATCTGTTTAAGGTCTCTAAGTTCATTTTCTTAAGCTGAAATTCCATACATAAGTTAAATAAATACCATATGTGGGGAAAAAATAATTAATCTACGTTTCTGTAGCATATTTTTTCTTATACAACATTTTCCTTGAACTGCTTATCAATAGTCCTTAAAGGGAAATATTAGCCTTCAACATCGTTCTATAGACAGAGTCTGCTAGTGGGGTAGCTAGCCTCTGGATCTCACCCTCTTTTTAGAGGTGAAATATCCAGTAAATTCCCCTGTATTCAATCTCTGGAATAGATGCAGTTGTTGATTTTTAATGTTTTCTTGAAAAATGATTTTCATTTGTCGGATTCATGAGAATTTCCTGATTTGGAATATTACAGGGGTATCAGAGCATGATCTCTGGCCCAGCCTATGAGATCAAGCTATCAGAGAAGTGCTGATGAGGAGTAGCAAGAAAAAAGCAGAAAGTATGGAGAGGATGAGATTACTTTCATCAATATTCAAATCCAAGAAGAGCCTCTCAAAGGGGGTTGAACAGTTGGAAGTAGAAAGATGCAGTGAAAATCCAAGAGGGTTTCAAGGAGAAGAGGACTGCAATGAAACCTTTATGAGGTTTCAAGAAGAAGAAGAAGAAGACATGGGAATTCCTCCTTCAAGGGAAGACCAAGATCTAGGGTTTCCTATTGAGGATGGGACATTTCCTATATTCAAAGAAAGAGCTGGGGGTGACAGCGCAGTCATAACAGAGGCACCTATAGCATCTCAAGAAGAAGAAGTGGTGAGGACAGTTGCACCATAGAGAGAAGCTCTTGCACCTTTGCAAGGAGTTTCAGAGAATCTCACATATAGAGATTGTGGCCCAATCCATGTGCAGAATGTGCCATCATTATCAAATGGTGAGATCTGGAATATTACAGAGTTTCATAGGGTAAGCAATATCTACCCCTCCTTATTTTTGAAGAATGATGCACAAAGAAGGCAGGAAGATCGATGCACATCAGTTCATCCATCTCTCTATGATGATATATGTCTTGATGCCCCCTTATTTGAAGAAGGGCCATTAGGGAAATCCCCCGATGAGAATAGAAACAAAGTGTTCCCTCAACATGATACAATGAAGACACCAGAGGTTAGAGGAGACACTGTCACAGCGCTGGAGGTTATGGGTAAGAAGCATATTTATGAAAATAACATTTTATTTTATGATTGCATGTTCTCTCTTACCTTATATGTGTTCTACCTTATAAGCTTCATGGCCAACTATGGGCCAATATTGTTTTCAAGTATGGCCACCTCCTTGATGAGTTGAGGGAGGTGATGTGCTATGATGGGTGCTTCCCTAAAGCCCCAAATATACATTTCACCTTTAGCCATGGTGAAGTGATAAGAGCAGCAAGTAAGTGGCATGCAAACCACTTACCATATCCTGATATGAAGTAGGGAGGAGGAAGCTTGTGCTGGTTTCTGTTGGTGAGTGTGGGTACTCCCCAAAATTTTTTATTCTCATGACTCATGCCTCGTACTCCAAGAGAAGGCTGCATAATGGGAAGGCATGGTTGTTATGGCTGTCACAAGGAGGGTTTGGAAACTATATGCTGAATCTTATGTCCAAATACTTACCCATGTTTGAGGTATGTCTCATGCATTCACATGTAGTTTGGGTTGAGATATATTTCAAGTATGTATCTTGGTTTGGGAGGAGGAACAACTCTCGCATGGTGTGGAATGGAAGAGCTAGCTTGCACTATGTTGATGGAGCACCCCACATGTCCATAATTACATCATTTTTACATGATCCACACATTGATAATGTAAGGAAGAAACAAGAGCCCTTGTTGCTATGGTTACTTTTGGGAGAGTATGGGCTGAAAACTCTCATACTCAACACAACATTCCAAGAGGAATGCATGGCACATCCAAAGTGCAAGAAGGCTACCTTTCAGCAATGATGGAAGGGAAGGATATCCTCTCACATAGAAGCACAAGGGTGAATGGTTTTGGCATGTGGAATGTCAAGAGGAAGAGTCATGGAGTGACAAGAACATTGCTACTTAAGCCTACAATGCTGTCCTCTAAGAGCAAGTTTTTGATGATGGAGTATTTCCAAAGAAGTGTGCATCCTTTCATCTTGCATAAAATTATGAGGAGATTGTTATGGGAGGGCTCACTCATGGATCACATCTTCAGATCATACATGAGGCATGGTAAGAAACACATCTATGTGCTTATTGATTATTCTATTAAGAATTTGTATCTTCTCACCAATTGTAAGCAATGCATTGCTCTGCAAGAGAGCAAGATTATTCATGGGTGTTATGGTCACTTTAGGGCGACATTTTTTAATGATGATAACCCATATCTACATGAATTGGAGCAAGTTCTTTGTTGTTTTGATTGTATGCAGCTGATATATACTGTTTCTCACTACTTTCTAGTAGATGAGTTGGCATGCATAGCTGAAAATTCTATGGGAGGCAACTTGCCACTTGATGTTTCAAATTAGTAATTGGGAAAATTGCGTTATACCCACCATGGAGGCCCTATGTATCTTCTTCACTTGCACATAAACTTCAGCAACTTTCTGATTTGGATGAAATATGGTGGTGATGTGCCATTCACTTTGAATGGAATGATTTGGGCCAGCAGGATCCATGACTTTGGAGGAAGGATCTTTGGAGATCCAACCTCTGTTTTTCCATCAAAGGGCACCCTTATTTCAGGCCAAAATCAGTATGTGCTCTACTCTTGCCATGAGAGGAGAAGGAGACAGTGTGGGATAGGACATTTTTCCTATCATGTTCAGCCATTCAGCCCACCTTCTTTGCAGGAGCTTAAGGTGTAGGATATTTACCATGAGTTGCCATCTTGGGAGGCAACAAATTTTTCTTGGATGATAGCATGGGGAGGAGAGTCTTTCATTGATGATGAAGTGCTCCATGATTGTCACCACTCCTATATTGAGGAGGCCTTGGGTCAGCAAGAAATTTCCCATATCAGCCTTATGTTCTTCCATGACAAGAGCCATTGGGCTTATTCACCACAGGCCAACTTATACACTTGGAAGGAACCATTGGAAGAAAAACACTTTGGCAGAAAATATGATGCAGGGATGGAGGCTATGGATGAAAAGGCTAGAAAAGAAGGAGAAGAAATTTTGCAGCACCCTTGCAGTTTCTTGAGGACAAGCAAAATTTGGGAGGGGGAGATTGTAATATTCCCAACTTAGCTCATAGCTAAGTGGAATATTAATTTTTGTCAATAAATTCAATAAATTCAAATGCATGAATAAGTGAGAAAGGAGGCTCATAAAAACTACTCCAGCATGAATAAAACCCCTCACAATGTAAAAAGGGGCCATGAAATAACTAGCTCAAGCATCCACATGTGTGAATAAGGTTAAGTTGACCAAGTCAACTCAACTTGTCTTTAAAAGAATTGATTCATGAATAAGGCAACTCAATGTGAATGGAGGCAAAACAATTTGAAGGCTCCTTAAATGTGAAAAGGGGCAAGGAAAAGAGACTCAATCAAGGAAGATTCTTAGAATATGCATTTAGTCACATTGAATAAATCAAACCGTGCAACATCCAATTGTTCTCCATTTATTGGGACAGTGTAACCCTAGAGGGGGAAATATTGGCAAGGAAGCAAACCCTAGTGGAGAGGGGCCCTTGGAGGAGAAGCTCATTTTCTATATAATGAAGGAATGGAAGACATTTGGGTTTAGATTGGAGATTATACTTTCATGAGGTTTTCTTAGAATTCCTGCATACTTAGCTATTTACCTAAGTTGCTGCACTGCGTAGTGCAAGGGTTTTCTCATATGGGAAAGCCCTATCTTTTCTTGGATATATTGTAGCAAGAGATCTAAGGGAAGCTTCTGATCTATAATTTCCACTTTCAGGTGTTGGGCCAAGCACTTGTACTCCATATCTGCCTAGTCCCTTGAGGATACTACGTTATTTTTTAGAGGTGCAGTGGAAGGGGTTAAAACCCCATTGTTTTTGAGCTAGTTTCCCAAAGGGAAGCTCAATCCTTCTTCCGAGAGTTGATTAATAGAATTGCAGCCATTTCTCATGTATATTCAGCCATTTTATGCATAGCTATAGCCATACTGTGTTATTTCAGTTTATATTGGCAACTGCTTCTATGTATTTTCAGTGTATGTGGGAAAACCATTGTCGGGTGATCATAATTTCATTGTAAAGGAGATTAGATCTCTGTTTCTTTTCCTCATTGAGTAATATAATGTGAATATCAGATTTATTTCTCCACTTATGGAGTATTTCCTTCAATAGAAAATGTAGTCTCTTTGCAGCAGCTCCGACATTTGCATGTTTTGGGGTTTTTGTCCATTTTCAGCTATTTGAGCATGGGAGGCCTGTTTAACCTTGCTGTTGGTATTTTTTTATAAAACCATCTTGAATGCAGCTCCTGTATTGTCTAATATAAGGGAAAAAACTATTATTTTATACTACTGTAACTAAATACTCAGAAAAACAACATTTCTAGGTCACTAGTGGTGCTTTTCCCCACTTAGGTGTCTTTCTGAAGTAATGTTTGCTATATATTTTGTCAAATGATGAGCTATGCATCTGATATAACCTCTGATCTGATAATTTTCTGATTCCTCTTGAGTTTCTGAAGAAGTATGCAAATTCTGAAGTAGGATTTCCATTTTGCTACAACCTTCCTCTTTTAGCAATTTTCAGTGTTAGGAATCTGTAATTTATTAGCAATATTGGGAGAGTCCAATTATAGAAACAACATCATTTCAACCACTTTGGGATTCTAGGATCTAGCCCTCCTGAATCCAGAGAGGGATCTCTAAAAAAAGTGAAAAGATGGATTTGTCTTTGAATTTTGGGGTTTATAATATTAGGCTAGTTATGAAGGCCAAGGGTTTGTTTGTTTTTTTGGATGGTTGAGCATGATTACTGTCCAAGGTGGAAAGTTACGAGTGAAAAAAGTTTCAAAGGTGAGAAGTTGCAGGAAATCATAATAAGCTTCAGTCAAAAAGGTAGAAAATTACAGGTTTTAGTCCATTGGGCTATGGAGTCATAATAGGGTTTAATTGGAACAGCAAGAGGCAAGAGTGGTCCATGGGGCAAGTCATCTATGTATAAGGATATCTTTGAAGATTTGATTTATGGAATAGAATGATACAATAAGAAGGATAAATAAACAGATGCAGAAACAAGAGCAGCCCAGGATCTGATAAGTACTTTTAAACTAGTCAGCCTTTGACATGGACTCAAGAAAAACATAAAAGTAAAATAGGATTTGGTAAGTACTTTGAAACTAGCCAGCCTTTGATACACTTTCAATAGAAAACATCTTAAAACTGAGGGAAAATTTAAGGCAACTTTTGGAGTAGAAACTAGCGGGCCGGGCTCACCACAAATCCTCTCCTAGCTCTTCTTTACTTGGTTACTTTCAAGACAAATACAAAGATAACAACATAATGGCCTAAGATCTAGTAAGTAGTTTGAAACTAGCCCGCTTTTGACACATTCAAAGGGAAACAATCAGATAGTCTGTGGGATCATAATGGGACCAGGGCTCACCATATCTTCCTCAGTTCATCTTCACGAAACATATACTGAAAATAACATCTAATAATAACATTAAGCTAAGACAATAAGACGAGGGAACGCCAACATTCCTATGCTTAAACTGGATTAAATCATTCTTAAATAACACAATTTAGAAGAAAAAATTTAGATAAATATTTTGAGTTAGAGAAGGTTACTGATATACAGTAGGTCCTAACTCTATGCATGCTGTTCTTTATAAGAGAATATGAAACACAGATGAAAACAGAAACAAAAATAACAAGTTACAATAAGAGAAACATCAACGTCAACATAGACTAGGATCCCATAAATTAGCTTGTATTGATGCTCCAAACCAGTTACAGCTTTAAGTCCAGTGCTTTAATTTAGCAACCATATACACATCTTAGCCTAACCTATCTATCACCAGCAGAGCTCCAAGAGCTAGTAAATACTATGTACAATCAGAATTTTTTTGCTCAAATGTATATCAAAGTTCTACAACCAACAATTTCTCATCTTCTACTGAGTCATTTATAGAAGAATGAGGAGGTGAGATCCAACAAAATATCTCTTAGGTCAATTAATACAGATTCAAGACTTCTCTGCCTTTTGAGGGGATCGATGAAGAAGTTTACAAGTGGAACACTGTATTAACTATTTTACATTTATGAATTAATCTCGGCGGGAGCTTTATTTGACTTTGAGGCTCTGTGTGCTGTGTGGAGTAACTCCGAAGATATTTTCTGCATTGATTTCCTTGCAGAAGTAACTCCCTGGATGCGCTGAGGCAAAATATGATCTTCTTCAATAAATCCAGCCTCTGTTTTGAAAGGTTTGAGGCAATAGGTGGCTCTGTGGTAGCTGAGGAATCAATTCACCTCAAATAAGGCAGTGGAGGCCTTTCTATCTGTTAAACACTTATAATGTTCTTTTAATTGTGTTTTAACCTAGGGAATTAGGCTTTTGATAATAATTCTTAGCCGTAATTCCCCAGATCTATCTTTAATATTCATTTGATGTGCTTGGTCTTCAAACTTATACTCCTTTAACTGTTTTTTGAATAAAACAGTGTCTTGTTGATGTGCAGGGCCGCACAGGCCATTTTACGTGATATCAACGCTCATGAAACATTGATAAATCATTGAATTCAAACCTGTGAATGGTTCTTTTTAAATAGATCGAAGGCGCAAGAAAAGTCTTTCCCAACCCTCAGCTTTCCTTCATTATACAATGGAAAACCATTAAAACACCTGAAAAACACAAAAAAAATTAAGAAATCCTGCGTTTTTAGGTTTAGACTGCTTCAGATGGTGGGGAAAGGAGCATAGCCGTTGGATGAAAGCATCCAACGGTGGAGATCAGCGAAAAAGGCAAATGGAAATCCGGGAGAAGAAATAAGGTGGGGTGGTTTTGGACCGTCCGATTCAGACACGTGGACGGTGCGGATTGAATCAGGAGGTTGTAATTGGGGGATCTTGCGATGTGATCAATCGCATCACAAATATTTGCGATGGGAATTTTAAAATAAAATCGCAATTTGGAAGGGTTGCGATTGTGATTAGCGCCCGGGTCTGTAACCTTTGGTTTTTGCAGAGAAAGCACGAGATCCAGGGCTCAAAACAAAAGGGGCTGATCGCAATCACATTTTTACAATATGGAACTAAACGCAAAAACTTGAATTCTTGAATAATTTGCGATGCGATAAGCACCTTAACCTGTTAGCAAGTGGTTCCAAGGTGTGGGCATGTGGGGGAAGTGGTTTAGGACTTAGCACAAGGGGCTTAAGTCCATGGTAGAAACTTGTATTTTTTATGAATTTTTCGTAGCTTTCAAAGGAATTGGGGGTTTCAGAATAGTTAAAAAATGAGTTTTTAACTATGTAAAAGTGATTTTCATAAATGGAAGAAGAGGATTTATGAAAACAAGGGAGTTTTTATGGAGAAAAAGGGAAAAAAAAATGAAGGTTAGTTGGAGTGAGAGAAGGGGTAGAATGATGATTTTGTAGCAGTTTCTTATCATGATTTCAGCAGAATTTCGAAGTATAAAATGGCAAAGGTAATGAAGATTTTGGACAGAGGCATGAGGCCTTTCAAGAGTCTTCAAGAGCCAACAATTTTTAGTAATAAAATTTGTTCCTTGGAGGCTCAACGAGTCTTAGCCACCTTTTTCTATAATCAAATATTATAGGTGGCTAACACTGGCTCCACTTGGGGATGATGACTTCTTGAAGGTATCAAGAACTTCATACTTGCATTCTCTAGGAGGTTGATCAGTTTCCTCATTCTATTGTTCTCTGGGAGGCTGACCTGTGCCTGATCCGTTGGGCTGCCCTTCCTTTGCTGGGATGATCTTCTTTAAAAACATATTAGCACCTATGAAGACAATGGATTTTCGTCAATACAAACTTTCTACCTACCCAATCCTACTGATCTAACATTTTTTCTTCATTAGAGTGCACTTGGATTGGCAAACTCTTTTCACACCATTTTATTCTTTTGGAAGCAGGAAATCTAATCTATTTCTACTCCTTATTTCTCCCTGAACTCAGATTAAACAGTGGAGTTCATATGCTTCTCTACCTAATCTACTATCTGTTGGGATTAAACTGTCCAACAGATTTTCATTCTCTAAATTTCTAAAACATAAATTAAAAAACAATCAAGTCAAAATTAAGCTGTTTGACTTGCCATGATCTATGGCATAAAGACAAGCTGCACATAGAAATTTATTTTGCAGAAAAAATAAATAAAAAATGGAAGGCTTAAGATCTGAAATTTGATAACATTTCCTTCCTCTTTTCTACAACTTTGATTTGACTCTTATTGAGCTGTCTTTCCTTTTTCTTTGGTTCAGATTTTGAGCTGATTGGAACCATATTTTTACATCTTTTTGACTCAAAAAATAAAAAATATTTGAGTCATCTCTCTTTGGAAAATAAGGTTCAGATTTTTATCATGTTTGAACCTTTAATTTCTATCCTAATCTATCTACTGATAAGCCAAGATTACACTGTTTGGAAAATCAAATTCACTATCCTATTAGCAGAAAATTTAAAGCTAATTAGTCAAGATTAGGCTGTTTGACTAACTAGAAGTGTGTTTTTGTAGGAGTGGCATTTAAGCTTGCGACTTTCAGATTTGTTTTTTTTTGTTTTTTTTTTTTTTGGTATGGGGCTGTACCTTTCTTGTTTTGACAATTTGCCCTCTTTTCTTTCTTTTCATTGTTTTTGTATTTTTTAATCTTTTATTTTTCTTCAAAGTAGAAAACAACAACTAACTACATGCTCAGAACTGAGCTTTATTGACATTCCTATCTAACCTATTCTAAACATGGAGTATTTACATATTCATATGATACAAAAGTGCCAATGCAACCAACTGAGTAATGTCAAGAAGAAGAAGAAACTCTGGCTGCATGTCAGAGGTGTCCATAGTATATTTTGAATATTAATCTTCAAAATAAAAACTATCATAGAAGGTGACAAATTTTCATGTCTTTGGCTCTTGCAAAGGACTACTGCTTGATAATTTGAGCCAGTTGGGATTTCCACACACTCTTCCATAGGATCAACAAAGAAAAGATGAATATTCTCTCCTTTTTGGCCCTCCATGTCTGGTATATTGTCTGCTTCCAAAACTTCAGCTTTGAGGAGCATATCTTCAGAAAGTTGTTTGGAAGCATCATCATAATTAACCCGCATAATAGCAAACAATGAAATATCTTCTTTCTCTAAACATATGCTTGCTTATGATATAAATTTAGGTTCTTTGAATGGTAGATTGCTATCAATGATAGGAGAAGTTTCTTCTTGAAAAGAGGGTATATCCACAGTAGGATAGTATTCTATCTGTTTCTCTCCCTCTTCTTCATCATCATCTGAACTGGAGGACTCATAATATTTGGTAGTGCTGTCCTCTTGTAGCCCAGATATGCTTGTATTCAGTGGGCTGAACTATGTGAAGAGGTTATTATATTCTTGCTTGGGGGTGTATTCAATTGTTTCCTCTTGCTCAAAAATTTCTTCATTACTCTTCTCTTCACCTTTTGATTTGAAAGGCTGCTGATTCCCAATAAAGTGAAAACCTTTTATGATGGATCGAAAAGGATGATTGCAGCTTTCAAGTTGATGATGGTGAAACTCATAACACCAATCAAATGCTGGTTGCCCTGCATGATTAGTTTCTGCTTGGAAATCATCATCATCATAATACTGATTGAAGTTTGAAAATTTATCAGAATAAAAATTTTCATCAGTCAGACATATCGGGATATCAGTAGGTCCTTCTTCATTCTGATCTACAAAAGAACTTTCTAAATCTGTACAACAAAGTTCTCTATGTGAATGGGCAAGAGTGTTTTTTTTGCAACAAGTTACAAAGACTGACTGTTTATACATAGCCTAATCTATTTCCTTCTCTGTCAAAGGGGAAGATGTTTCCATGTCCCTTTGAACGGAAGTACAACAGTTCTCTGTCTCTTGTGAACACTGATTTTGAGGCTGGATGTCTTCTTGAGCCTCTGCTATAAGGGATGATAAATCAATATTTGAGTTTTCAGGGATATCTTGAGGAACGTCCATTATTTCTTGGATAATCTCTTCCTCAACTGATTCATTTATATTCTTAAAATTTTTCAATAGGAGATTAAACTCATGAATGGCTGTTAAAAGATCTTCAGGATGCATCTCTTCCAAAGCTTCCTCATTATCTATAATGTGTTGGGTGATGTTTTGTGATGGATCATAATATATTGCACCCAATGATAATGATGTAGATTTTTCTTTATAGTTCTCATAGAACACATATTCAAGGTCTCTTAAAGAAAAAAAACTACTAGATCTTAAGCATTCATACCAATCCCTAGCTTTTCCTTCTAATGTTAACATGAACATTTTCATTAGGTAGTCTTCATGCCATTCAAATTTCAACCTCCATACATGTATGTAAAATTTGATAAGATGCAATAAAGGGTCATCAAACTTTTCACCTTGAAAAACAGGCAGGTTTTCATCCCAATTCACTTGGGGCATCTTATGTGGAAACCCAGGGATATGATCTCTACTCATTGGGGCATATCTTCATTGTATTCTTGGAATCATATTTGTAAATCAAGAAAAGAGGTCACTGTGTCTGGTTAATCAGTTCAGGGTCTTCTACCAGTGGAGTCATTTGGTCTTCTAGGAGTTTCAGAGTGTGGAGTCGCCAGGTGGATGTTTTTAGCTCTTTTAAGAGGTAAACGGTTTTATGGTCCACCACCATGTTTATTGAATACCAATCTGAAATATTTTTAGTTTTTCTGAGTTATTTTTCAGTTGTGTGGTTTCTAAGAATATGCTAACTCTGTTTCAAAACTTAACTATGGTTATGAGACAAAGACATTTTACTCTTATGGCTAAGCTAGCTGATTTTTCAAGGTTGGATAAAATCTTAAGAGAATCCTAGGGTTTACCTAGATTTTCACTAATTCAGACAAGTTTTATCATGATTACCATTTCTTTGGTAGTGCTTGAAAAGGTTTCTTTTTACTCTTAAATTTTTCTTGAATCAAGGGGTGCTCTGAGGTCTCAAAAGGTATAAAAAACACTCAGTTCCCCAGCGGAGTCGCCAGAAATGTTAGTTACTAGTGGCTCAGCTGGCTAATATAGAAAATGTTCTTGAAATGTTCTGGGTTCAGGTCCCCGGTGGAGTCGCCAGAAATGTTAGGAATCTGTAATTTATTAGCAAGATTGGCAGAGTACAATTACATAAACAACATCGTTTCAACCACTTTGGGATTCTAGGATCTAGCCCTCCTGAATCCGGAGAGGGATCTCTCAAAAAGGTGCAAAGATGGATTTGTCTTTGAAGTTTGGGGTTTATAATATTAGGCTAGTTATAAAGGCCAAGGGTTTGTTTGTTTTTTTGGATGGTTGAGCATGATTACTGTCCAAGGTGGAAAGTTCTGAGTGCAAAAAGTTTCAAAGGTGAGAAGTTGCAGGCAATCAGAATAAGCTTCAGTCAAAAAGGTATACAATTACAGGTTTTAGTCCGTTGGGCTATGGAGTCATAATAGGGTTTAATTGGAATAGCAAGAGGCAAGAGTGCTCCATGGGGCAAGTCATCTATGTCTAAGGATCTATTTGAAGAGTTGATTTATGGAAAAGAATGATACAATAAGAAGGAGAAATAAACAGATGCAGAAACAAGAGCAACCCAGGATCTGATAAGTACTTTTAAACTAGTCAGCCTTTGACATGGACTCAAGAAAAACATAAAAGTAAACTAGGATCTGGTAATTACTTTGAAACTAGCCAGCCTTTGATACACTTTCAATAGAAAACATCTTAAAACTGAGGGAAACTTGAAGGCAACTTTTGGAGTAGAAACTAGCGGGCCGGGCTCACCACAAATCCTCTCCTAGTTCTTCTTTACTTGGTTACTTTCAAGACAAATACAAAGATAACAACAGAATGGCCTAAGATCTGGTAAGTACTTTGAAACTAGCCAGCTTTTGACACATTCAAAGGGAAACAATCAGATAGTCTGTGGAATCATACTGGGACCAGGGCTCACCATATCTTCCTCAGTTCATCTTCACGAAACATATACTGAAAATAACATCTAAGAATAACATTCAGCTAAGACAATAAGACGAGGTAACACCACCATTCCTATGCTTAAACTGGATTAAATCATTCTTAAATAACACAATTTAGAAGAAAACATTTAGATAAAGATTTTGAGTTAGAGAAGGTTATTGATATACAATAGGTCCTAACTCTATGCATGCTGTTATTTATAAGAGAATATGAAACACAGATGAAAACAAAAACAAAAATAAGAAGTTACAATAAGAGAAACATCACCGTCAACATAGACCAGGATCCCATAAATCAGCTTGTATTGATGCTCCAAACCAGTTACAACTTTAAGTCCAGTGCTTTAATTTAGCAACCATCTACACATCTGAGCCTAACCTATCTATCACCAGCAGAGCTCCAAGAGCCAGTGAATACTATGTACAATCAATTTTTTTTTGCTCAAATGTATATCAAAGTTCTACAACCAACAGTTTCTCATCTTCTACTGAGGTATTTATAGAAGAATGAGGAGGTGAGATCCAACAAAATATCTCTTAGGTCAATTAATACAGATTCAAGACTTCTCGGCCTTTTGAGGGGATCGATGAAGAAGTTTACAGGTGGAACACTGTATTAACTGTTTTACATTTATGAATTAAGCTCGGCGGGAGCTTTATTTGACTTTGAGGCTCTGTGTGTTGTGAGGAGTAACTCCGCAGATATTTTCTGCATTGATTTCCTTGCAGAAGTAACTCCCTGGCTGTGCTGAGGCAAAATTTGATCTTCTTCAATAACTCTGGCCTCTGTTTTGAAAGGTTTGAGGCAACAGGTGGCTCTGTGGTAGCTAAGGAATCAATTCGCCTCAAATAAGGTGGTGGAGGCCTTTCTGTCTGTTAAACACTTATAATGTTCTTTTTATTGTGTTTTAACCCAGGGAATTAGGCTTTTGATAATAATTCTTAGCCGTAATTCCCCAGATCTATCTTTAATCTTCATCTGCTGTGTTTGGTCTTCAAACTTATACTCCTTTAACTGTTTTTTGAATAAAACAGTGTCTTGTTGATGTGCAGGGCCGCACAGGCCATTTTACGTGCTATCAACGCTCATGAAACATTAATAAATCATTGAATTCAAACCTGTGAATGGTTCTTTTTAAATAGCTCGAAGGCGTAGGAAACATCTTTCCCAACCCTCGGCTTTCCTTCATTATACAATGGAAAACCATTAAAACACCTGCAAAACACAAAAACAATTAAGAAATCCTGCGTTTTTAGGTTTAGACTGCTTCAGATGGCGGGGAAAGGAGCGTAGCCATTGGATGAAAGCATCCAATGGTGGAGATCAGCAAAAAAGGAAAAAGGAGAGCCGGGAGAAGAAATAAGGCGGGGTGGTTTTGGACCGTCCGATCCAGACACGTGGACGGTCCGGATTGAATCAGGAGGTCGAAATTGGGGGATCTTGCGATGTGATCAATCGCATCGAAAATATTTGCGATGGGAATTTTAAAATAAAATCGCAATTTGGAAGGTTTGTGATTGCGATTAGCGCCCGGGTCTGTAACCTTTGGTTTTTGCAAAGAAAGCACGAGATCCAGGGCTCAAAACAAAGGGGCTAATCGCAATCACATTTTTACAATATGGAACTAAATACAAAAACTTGCGTTCTTGAACAATTTGCGATGCGATAAGCGCCTTAACATGTTAGCAAGTGGTTCCAAGGTGTGGGCATGTGGGGGAAGTGGTTTAGGACTTAGCCCAAGGGGCTTAAGTCCATGGTATAAACTTGTATTTTTTATGAATTTTTCGTAGCTTTCAAAGGAATTGGGTGTTTCAGAATAGTTAAAAAATGAGTTTTTAACTATGTAAAAGTGATTTTCATAAATGGAAGAAGAGGATTTATGAAAACAAGTGAGTTTTTATGGAGAAAAAGGGAAAAAGGTAATGAATATTTTGGACAAAGGCATGAGGCCTTTCAAGAGTCTTCAAGAGCCAACAATTTAAAATTTGTTCCTTGGAGGCTCAACGAGTCTTAGCCACCTTTTGCTATAATCAAATATTATACGTAGCTAACATTCAGCTAGTCTAGTTTGTGGGAGATTTTTTTAAGGACCCTAAGTTCATTTGTTTCAGCTGAAATTCCATACATAAGTTACATACATCCCATATGAGGGGAACCAAGCATTAATCTACGTTTATGTTTCATATTTTTTCTTATACATCATTTTCCTTGAGCTACTTGTCAATAATCCTAAAAGGGAAATATTAGCCTTCGACATAGTTCTATAGATAGAGTCTGCTATTGGGCCAGCTAGCCTTTGGATCTCACCCTATTTTTAGAGGTGAAATATCAAGTAAATTCCCCTAAATTCAATCTCTGGAATAGATCTAGTTGTTGATTGTTAATGTTTTCTTGAAAAAGGATTTTCATTTGCTGGATTCATGAGCATTTCCTGATTTGGAATATTATAGGGATGATGAACTCAACGGGTATTACACATTCTCATCCATAAATAAGCTGGAAGGGCGTATACTTGTGATGGCCCTTTAAGGTTGTATGATAAGTCCATAATGTGGACGACACCCACTCATCCCAGTAGTCTCAGTTAGCAAAGCATATATTGGTGAGGCTCGTCTCTAAGATTTTGTTAAATTCTTCCACAGTTCTATTTTCCTAAGGGTGCTATGGGATGCTCTTATGGTGTTGGATCATAAATTTTTGCAACAATGAAGCGAATTTCTCATTAATGAAGTGGGTCCCCTGGTTACTTGTGAGGCTTTGTGGGCTCCCAAACCAAGTGATAATAATTACGAATATGATCTTGGCAACAATGCCAATAGTGCAATCTTTAACTTGTGCAAATTTAGTCCATCTAGTAAGGTAATTTGTGTCAGTGATAATGTGGATTAATGGGCCCCATAAATTAGACAACCCATTTATCAAATACCTGGAATGCCCGTATCGGCTGCAAGGGAATTTCATTCCGGTGTGATGGATTTTCCACACGTTGGAAAACATCGTATTTCTGAGCGTATTTATTTGTATCTCGAAAAAGTGTGGGCCACCAGAGTCCTACTTGCAAGAATTTTTTTGCAGTGGTATTCCCACCCATATGTCCAACCGCAAATCCCAAATGGCATTCCCATAATACATCCTATTTCTCATGATCAAGAACACACCATCACAATATCTCATCAAGGCCCATATTGTATAATTATCCTGCAATCAATTGTTAATATACATCTCGAACCACCATGTGCCTTCACTGTGTCACCATTTACTTATCTAAGCATTGGAATATGGCTATGAATAATGCAATGTCCTCCATGTACTTTGCTATAGCATCAACTTGAAACAGTTCGACATTTTTCAGTTGATCATCTACTAAATCCCCGACCTCAACCGACTCTATCTAGGAAAGGTGATAAGGACCCCCATTCAACCTTCCTGGTTTGACAATTACTTAAAATGTGAACTCCTGGAACAAAATAATCCATCTACAAATCATTCCTTCATGTACAAGCTTATTCACTAGGTACTTAAGGGAAGAATGATCGGTAAAGAACTTGAAGGCCCCCCTAGAAGATAGTGCATGAATTTTTGTAGTGAGTACACCATTGCAAGTGCTTCGCGCTCAGTTGTGGTATAGTTCATTTCTGCCGTGGAAAAGTTTCTACTATAAAATTAGATTGGTTGATCAAGATTTCCATCTCTGGGATAAGCCAAAAAAATCCCAAGGCGATTCAATATGTGTCGATATGGACATGAAATTCCTTGTTCCTATCTGGATAAACTAGAATTGATGTGCTTTCAAACTTTTCCTTTAATACATTGAAAACAACTTCATATTCATTAGAACATGCAAACCTTTCATATTTCTTCAACAAAATTTGTAGTGGTGTAGTGATCGAGGCATAGTTGGGGATGAACCTGCGGTAATATCCTATGTGGCCTAGGGTGGATTTCAGCTGCTTAACACTTGTTAGCAAGGCCATATTCAGAATTAATACAACCTTAGCGGGATCGACACATACTCCCTCTTTACAGACTATATGCCCCATAAGTGTTCCAAAAGGGATGGAAAAAATGCACTTTTTCAAGTTTAAGGAGATTTTTAGCTGTCTACAATGGTCAAACATCACTCAGAAAAATAGAGTGACTTTTTAATAAATTGTAGATGGTCCAATCATCCATGTAAACCTCTAGAAATCCGTGAATATAGTCTTGAAAGGAAACAATTACAATCCTCAAGAACACTACCGACATGTTCTTGAGTCCAAAAAGCATGGTGTAGTGGGCATATGATCCCCATTCAATTGTGAATGTGGTTTTCTTATTATCCTCCTCTGCAATACGTACTTGGTGGTAACTAGAGAATTTATGTGTGAAATAGTAGGCTTCATTTCTTGCACATTGTCTAGGAATTTATTGCTGAAATGGGTGGGGAAAGGGTCATGAACACAAACATTTTTCAAATTCTTGTAATCCAAAAAAACCAAAATTTCTTTAGATTATTTTTTGTTTTGTATAATAGTTGAACTAACCCACTCAAACTTGTTAAGCGATAAGGGAAAATGAAGTGGCTATGGATCTGATGGAGAATTTATGATGAACTTGTGGTGAAATAAGTGAATGATACAATCTTAAGGAGATGTGGGATAGTAGGTTGGAATGTTGGATAAGGGATATGGCCAAGATATGTTAATCAATTCGAATGATAGGTATTAATCAATTCGAATGATATGTCAAGGAGATGAAGTGGCTATGGATCTGATGGAGAATTTATGATGAAATTGTGGTGAAATAAGTGAATGATACAATCTTAAGGAGATGTGGAATAGTAGGTTGGAATGTTGGATAAGGGATATGGCCAAGATATATTAATCAATTCAAATGATAGGTATTAATCAATTCGAATGATAGGTGTTAATCAATTCGAATGATATGTCAAGATATTTTAACTTTTTGCTATTAAAATAATTTTCACAATTTACCTCAGAATTTTTGACCTTGTTAATTGTTGTGCTTGATGTTGTTCCTTTGGTCCTCTTTTAGCATATTGGTCTTCAAAACATAATCCTTCAATTTCTTGTAATCATCATCTCTTTTTAGGCTGTACAATTGTGTTAGAATTGCTGAATAAGATGTTGCTACAACATGCAATTTGTAAAAAGAAATGAAGTATGACTATGGAATATGGGTGTGAAATGTAATGGAGTGAAAGTGGAATAGGAATTGTGAAATGAAATGAAAATGGCGTGAGATGGAGTGAAAGTGGAGTGAGATGAAGTGAAAGTGGAGTGGGATGGAGTGGAATTGTAAAATGAAATGAATTTTGCAATTTCTCTCAAATGGTACATGAGACTTCCCTGAAATTTTCTAAGGTTGTTACCAATATTATTATGCATCTTCCGACGAAAAATCTCTACCATTGGTTGGGCGGATCTCCGGAAAAATGAGAAATGACTGTAGGTGAAAGTGGCCAAATTCTTGAAAAATACACACTGAAATTTTCTGTGTTTATTCACCCTACCTCAATGCATTTGCCATAAATATTTCAGGACCAACGAATGCACGGTTTGAAAGTTATGATAAAATCAATTTCTGCCCTGTTTCACCCTTCATTTTGCCCAATGTTGCAACAAAAAAGTACGCCACGAACTCATTTTAAGGCCGAATTGAGTGATTTGAAAGGGAAACTGTGTATTTTTACCTTCTCTACTGCCACATGCTTTCAAAATTTCATTTTGATGAGGAAAAGGCGCAACTGTGAAAAAATACTGAAATCTATCCTAATTTGTCCATAATGCTGAAAAATGAAAATCTGCCATAAAAACCCATCTGAAATGCCCTTAAAAATTGTTTTTTTTCCAAATTTTGTCCATGTCTTACTCAATTTATCATATTCTGAGAAAACCCAGAAGCTAAATTTTTTTTTATTTCTGCTCCAATCTCTTGCAATATTTGCACCAAAACTACCTCTAAAAAAAGTTGCAAAAAACAAAAACAGGCTGCTACAACAATAGCTGGAGAAACTGCCACTTTCCACAGCTGTTATTGAATTGACAAAAATATGAAATTGCTACTACAAGAAACTAATCAAATGTACTGCTGAAAGTTGTTGTTGATTCCATAAAACCATTAGTCTTCATCAAAGCCAACATTCATGGTACAATTCTTACCATGCGAATAAATGTGTCGAAGTCGAGCATGGGAAGAAATCATTGGATTACCGATCAATAATGAAAATCGTTAACCAATGCGAGACAAATCACCAATAATGTAAATAAGTGTCAAGGTACCTCAGTGCATCTTCACAGAGACGAATGAATGTGTCGAAGTCGAGTCGCCTGCAAGATTTGACAATCAAGAGACATTGTTGTATTCCCATTGTTATCAACGAGGAGGCTTGCCATTAATGAATGCAAGCTCCAAGGCACTTCAAATAATCTCTAATCTTGATCCCAGATAAAGTGTTGAGGTCGATGGGACAAGATCTGTTGGAAGGTGGATCTTAAGGAATTCCATATCATCCAACTCGAGCATAGAACCAAAAATGATTTGAAGAACCATGAAATATTGAAGCCATCATGAAATTGCAGAACTTATTGTGAACTTTGCTCGCCAGTTTCCTGGTTTTCAAGAAAAGCTCATGTCCAATTGCGCCAGCAAGCTGGTTTTCACAATAGGACTTATTTTTATCTTTTTTTGTTTTTTGTTTTTTTTTATGTCCTACTCTACTTGAAAAATAAAATCTTGTTCAAGTATATGAATACTTCCAATGGAACCATGTCTGTAACAAGATGATAGATAAACTCATATGCAGGTTTGAAATATACTCTTTGATATGTACCAGTATATGAGATGCCAACTGTCTTGATTTACATGACGTGAGAAGATATTGAATAATTGAGCATTGGGATCCGATGACTGAATTGAACCAAGATTCAATGTAATCTTGTCTTCCTTGTCTTTCCTCTATCATGAAATGCAAGTCTACGGAGATATGATCTTCATTCATAGAATCTGGTGATAGGCATGCATGAGACTTTTCAATCTCTAGTTTTAATAACTTCTCTTTATCAACAAACATCCATGATTCTTGGACCTTATCTGAGTCTTCTTCTTTTGGTTGTTGTTCTTCAATGATAGCCGGTGAATCATTTTGCACTACCTCAAAATTGTAAGTTGATTGAGGTGTTTTATTGTTGGGGATATGAAATGGTTGTGGAGGTAGTGGAGTGGGAATGAATTTTTGGGGTGCTTGTGTGGATGATAATGGGAAAGGTTGAATTGAGGTCAAATGAGGGTGATTTTGATGTTGTGGTGGAGGCGAATGGTATGAATAACATTGATGATGGTATTTAGGATAGAGAAGGAAAGATTGAGGATATGGTGGATTTCCTTTATAGGGCCTTTGCCAACTTTGTTGCCAAGATTGGTTTTGAGGTTGGGATTGAGATGACCAAGGTTTCCAAGGTTGGTTTTGAGGTTGGGATTGAGATGCCCAAGGTTTCCAAGGCAAGGGTGTTTTCCAATTACCTTTGAGATTGTTGTGCATAACCTTGATATTGTGCATAAGGATATTGCATCATATTGGGTTGATGAGGCTGCCATAGTCCTCTTGGAGCTACATGAGAAAGTTGCTCTTGTGCTTGATTTGCTCCATTGTCCTTTTGGTAAATTGCCTTCAACCCTGGTAATGATGGGCAATCTTCAGTAGTATGTGATCCTACACAAATTTTACACATTTTAATTTTATCAAGTGGACATTCATGAAAAGCATGTTTCTTTCTACATTTAGTGAAAAATATGAATGAAGCAACTTTTTTCTTGTTTTGCATTCTTAGCATGTCAGTTTGATCATTTAAATTACCAAGAATGTTTAGAAAATTGTTAGGTTCAATTTGACTTACCAATCTTGATGCTGACTTACTTACTTTTGCCATAAATGGATCTTGAGAGGACCTTACACACTTTGCTTTTCCTCTTGATATGTTATTGCACAGTTCACAAATTTCTTGAAATGGCAATTGATAGACATCTCCTTTTCCCACAAGATTAAGAAGATCAATCCATTCATCCTTTATAGCATTTAGTAGGAGAGTTTTTAATGCATCTGATCCTAAATTATGCAATTTAGAACTTTTGATATTATAAGTAAATCTCTCCACTAAATCTTCTAGGCTTTCATCCTCTTTTTGGTTCATCTTAAAGACTTCATTTCTAAGGTCATTGTGCATGCAATAACCTTTATATTTTTCCAAAAATACTCATTTCATATCATCCCATGTCCTTATAGAATTTGTTCCTAAAGTCATGAACCATCTAAGAGCTCTATCCTTCAATGTTTCCAGAAACAAATTCAATTTTTGCATGTGCAATGAGTAGCCATAATATCTACAAATTATTTTAAATTCAAAAAGAAAGGTTTCCGGGTCTTCTGATCTCATACCTTTGAAGTTAGGAAGTACAGATGGATGGATGTTCTTCATTTGAACATTGATATCAGTTTCTTGAATGGGAAATCCAAAAGGATCTTCCTCATTGTCATCATCTCCATCCATTTCTTCAACCTCCTTTGTCACCTCTTCTTCTACCTACAAAAATATGAATTCATGATGTGGATGTGTGGCTCTTACTGCACCACATGATATAGTGGGTGTGGTAGGTGATTGAAGTTTTTTTTTTTTTTTAATATGGATGTAAGAAATAAGGTTACCTAGTTACACTTCCCCGACAACGGCGCCAAAATGTTGTGCTCAACTTAGTGTTCCTAAATTGATCACATGAATTGTCAACCAGGGCTAGTAAACTGCTGAAGTGTGGTGCACTATATATGCCTAGGTAACTGTCTCTCACTACGTTGTGTTTAGTGTTTTTATGATGTTTTTGGTTTTATGGTTTTATGTTTTAAAAAGGAAAAGAAATAAGTGTTAATAAAGGGAAGTTTACACTAAAATAGAGTGAAACTATTCTAAACTATGTGTGCACTAAAGAACAAAAAATGAAAAGCTTGATAATGACTCATAGCAAGGAAACAAATCACAACATGAACTCAATAAACCTTATCATGAACTCATCTAATTAATTCATTTAGAAATATCTTGGAATAGCTTTGAGAAAAGGACAAGTTTTTAGTGCAATTGAGGTTCTATTAAGTCAAAAATCAACTTACAATGTTACAACATCTCATCCATGGTTAGAGGTTTATTGGAACATAATTGGAAAAGAATATTTGTAGCACAATAATATTTCTACTCTAAATTAACTTCTAATTCTGAGATTAATCCATTCTGCAACTCAATTTATCACTACTAGGCCTCACTCAAATGTTATAGATTCTTTTTAGAATAGTTTTTGGGAAAAGGCTTATTTGTGAAATTTCAAAAGATTGCAGAATAATCAGGGTATTAAACTGATATCACTAATCCCTGTCCATATAATGATGCATTAATAGTAATTCAGAACAGGAGTAGTTTATAAATAATGAAGACCGTGAAGACTAATTTTGGCAGCTAACACAACTTTAAAATACAATGGATAACACTAAACTAGGATGCAATTGACCAAAATTGAAATACAGTGACCAAAACTAAACTAGAATGCCATTAATCTAACTTGAAATACAGTGAACTAAGAATGAACTAGAGTACCATTATCAAGCTTGAAATATAGTGACAGAATTAAACTAGAATTACATCTACCTCCAGAGTATTTCAACTGAACTAAAATGCAATTAATTCTGTGAAATACTACAGCCCTGTCTCGTTCAAGATGAGTGATATTTTGGAATAGTTTGTAAAAACATGTCTGGCTGTATCATTCAATGCAATTGAGCACAAAACATAAAATTCAAAAGAAACACAACTAAGCTATAAAACACCACAGCTATGCCTCATTCAGTGTTAATAATATTTTGGAACAGTTTGTAAGAACAAGACAAGCTGTAATACTGGATGTAAATGAGCATAAAATGTAGTTCAGAAAACTATTTAAATTGAGAATGAAACAAGGCTACAACTACTTATATAAAACAAATGCATAACGCTTCACGGGCAGTAGGGGCCCTTTACCACTGGATCAGCACGAAAATCTACTCAAGATTGACTCAGCTCGTGCGCTAAAATGATGCTTCTTTCATTAAAGGAGAAATTCTTCAAAACAAAGTATTTACAGTCTTCAAAGATCTAGGTAACAAAATAAAATCTAACTGGCTGTTTCTTGGTCTCCTGCGTCATACTTATAATGAAATTACATAACTACCCTTGAGAAAAATAGGGATAAGTGTCTTTCCCACTTCTAATCAAATTAAAACTCTTATTGAAGGTCTCGTACTTTGCTGCAGACAACTGTAGAGTCCGTGTCTCGGTAGAAGTCTACCTCTTGGTTTTGGTTTCCCACGTGCATAACCACTAGTAGAATTGTGCTCAGACTTTGTAGGGAGCAAGGAATGATGTGGATGAAGTCTAGAATTTGCCTATATGATTTTTTATTTTAGACGACACCTGTAACCCATTAAAACACTAAAATAGCCGCGGAATGCGTGATAGGCTACGGAACGTCTGTATTCTGTAGCTATTTTTCACAAAATTATTAAAACAACAAAAGCCATGAAAATACAATATGTTAATCAATTTCATGTAACCTTTAAGAAATCCTAATCATTCTTCATTGATTTTAGGCTTATGAAGTGATAAAAGAATGATGAAATGAAGTGAAGGTTTGTAAAAGAGAAGGCAATTCTAGGGCTCAACATATCCCCACTGCAAGACTATTGCATGTCCTTATGCAATTTCATCAAAACTTATTCCATGTGCTCTGAAACCTCTGTTAAAACATCCAACCTTATCTTTCGGCTTCTTTTGGCCCTAATATATTTTCTAATCTCTGTTAACTTTTCAGAAATTGGTTCTTCATCCTCCTCTTGTAGTGGAGTGTCAAGTTTATTTTCAATAACCATGTTAGTTTTTCTTCTTCTGCTCCATCAAAAGATTTGGAAAATGATTTTGTAATCTCCTTATGGAAGCCATCAAATTTCGTTATAAAATTTAGCCTCCCTGCTTGTTGTAGTAGCTCCTTGACTTGTGGATATCCTTCCAAATACTTGACTTCAACTGATTATGTCCTGGCAATCAACCACATTCCTCCTCTATGCAAATTATCTTCCTTTCAGAATTACTTTTCTATGCTTGAAGCTACATTGACTACAGATTCTAATGATTTATTTTTGAAACTGTATCTCTGTGTCTAAATATGGATTAGTTGAAGAATTATGCTTCACCCTCAGAATTACCTTTCTGCACTTAGAGATGGATTGGCTGCAAAGTGTAATGGAGGTGAATGGATGGAGGTAATTAAGCTATAAGGGAAAATGAAGTGGCTATGGATCTGATGAAGAATTTATGATGAAATTGTGGTGAAATAAGTGAATGATACAATCTTAAGGAGATGTCGAATAGTAGGTTGGAATGTTGGATAAGGGATATGGCCAAGATATGTTAATCAATTCGAATGATAGGTTGTTTTAGGAAACATATGATTATACACATTGTATCTATTTCATGTTTTAACTTTTTTCTATTAAAATAATTTTCACAATTTACCTCAGAATTTTTGACCATATTAATTGTTGTGCTTGATGTTGTTCCTTTGGTCCTCTTTTAGCATATTGGTCTTCAAAACAGAATCCTTCAATTTCCTGCAATCATCATCTCTTTGTAGGCTGTACAATTATGTCAGAACTGTTGAATAAGATGTGGCTGCAACGTGCAATCTGTAAAAAGAAATGAAGTATGACTATGGAAGATGGATGTGAAATGTAATGGAGTGAAAGTGGAATAGGACTTGTGAAATGAAATGAAAATGGTGTGAGATGGAGTGAAAGTGGAGTGAGATGGAGTGAAAGTGGAGTGGGATGGAGTGGAATTGTAAAATAAAATGAATTTTGCAATTTCTTTCAAATGGTACATCAGAATTCCCTGAATTTTTTTGAGGTTGTTACCAATATTATTATGCATCTTCCGACGAAAAATATCTGCCACTGGTTGCGCGGATCTCCCGAAAAATGAGAAATGGCTGTAGGTGAAAGTGGCCAAATTCTTGAAAAATACACACTGAAATTTTCTGTGTTTATTCCCCATACCTCAATGCATTTATCATAAAAATTTCAAGACCAATGGATGCACGGTTTGAAAGTTATGATAAAATCAATTTCTGCCCTGTTTCACCCTTCATTTTGCCCAATGTTGCAACAAAAAAGTACGTCACGAACTCATTTTAAGGCCAAATTGAGTGATTCAAAAGGGAAACTGTGTATTTTTACCTTCTCTACTCCCACATGGTTTCAGAATTTCATTTTTATGAAGAAAAGGCGTTTCTGTGCAAAAATACTGAAATCTGTCCTAATCTGTCCATAATGCTGAAAAATGAAAATCTGCCATAAAAACCCATCTGAAATGCCCTTAAAAATTGCTTTTTTTCCAAATTATGTCCACGTCTTACTCAATTTATCATATTCTTAGAAAACCCAGAAGCTTAGAATTTTTTATTTCTGCTCCAATCTCTTGCAATATTTGCGCCAAAACTACCTCTGGAAAAAGTTGCAAAAAACAAAAACAGGCTGCTACAGTAATAGCTGCAGAAACTGCCACTTTCCGCAGCTGTTGTTGAATTGAAAAAAATATGAACATGCTGCTACAAGAAAATAATAAAATATACTGCTGCAAGTTGTTGTTGATTCCATAAAACCATTAGTCTTCATCAAAGCCAACATTCATGGTACAATTCTTACCATGCGAATAAATGTGTCGAAGTCGAGCATGGGAAGAAATCATTGGATTACTGATCAATAATGAAAATCATTAACCAATGCAAAACAACTCACCGATAATGTAAATGAGTGTCAAGGTACCTCAGTGCATCTTGACAGGGACGAATGAATGTGTCGAAGTCGAGTCGCCTGCAAGATTTGACAATCAAGAGACATTGTTGTATTCCCATTGTTATCAATGAGGAGGCTTGCCATTGATGAATGCAAGCTCCAAGGCACTCCAAATAATCTCTAATATTGATCCCAGATAAAGTGTTGAGGTCGATGGGACAAGATCTGTTGGAAGGTGGACCTTAAGGAATTCCACATCATCCAACTCGAGCATAGAACCAAAAATGATTTGAAGAACCATGAAAGATTGAAACCATCATGAAATTTTAGAACTTATTGTGAAATTTCCTCGCCAGTTGCCTGGTTTTCAAGCAAATATCATGTCCAATTGCGCCAGCAAGTTGGTTTTCACAATAGGACTTATTTTTCTCTTCTTTTTTTTCTTTTTTTCTTTATGTTCTACTCTACTTGAAAAAGAAAATCTTGTTAAAGTATATGAATACTTCCCATGGAACATGTTTGTAACAAGATGATAGATAAACTCATATGCAGGTTTGAAAGATACTCTTTGATATGTACCAGTATATGAGATGCTAGCTGTCTTTATTTAGATGTTGTCAGAAGATATTAAATAATTGAGCATTGGGATCCGATGACTGAATTGAACCAAGATTCAATGTAATCTTGTCTTCCTTGTCTTTCCTCTATCATGAAATGCAAGTCTTTAGAGATATGATCTTCATTCAAAGAATCTGGTGATAGGCATGGATGAGACTTTTCAATCTCTGGTTCTAATAACTTTTCTTTATCAACAAACATCCATGATTCTTGGACCTTATCTGAGTCTTCTTATTCTGGTTGTTGTTCTTCAATGATAGCTGGTGAATCATTTTGCACTACCTCAAAATTGTAAGTTGATTGAGGTGTTTTATTGTTGGGGATATGAAATGGTTGTGGAGGTAGTGGAGTGGGAATGAATTTTTGGGGTGCTTGTGTGGATGATAATGGGAAAGGTTGAATTGAGGTCAAATGAGGGTGGTTTTGATGTTGTGGTGGAGGCGAATGGTATGAATAACATTGATTATGGTATTGAGGATAGAGAGCGAAAGATTGAGGATATGGTGGATTTCCTCTATAGGGCCTTTGCCAACTTTGTTGCCAAGATTGGTTTTGAGGTTGGGATTGAGATGGCCAAGGTTTCCAAGGTTGGTTTTGAGGTTGGGATTGAGATGCCCAAGGTTGCCAAGGCAAGGGTGTTTTCCAATTACCTTGAGATTGTTGTGCATAACCTTGATACTGTGCATAAGGATATTGCATCATATTGGGTTGATGAGGCTGCCATAGTCCTCTTGGAGCTACATAAGAAAGTTTCTCTTGTGCTTGATTTGCTCCATTGTCCTTTTGGTAAATTGCCTTCAACTCTGGTAATGATGGGAAATCTTCAGTAGTATGTGATCCTACACAAATTTTACACATTTTAATGTTATCAAGTGGACATTCATGCAAAGTATGTTTCTTTCTACATTTAGGGAAAAATATGAATGAAGCAAATTTTTTCTTGTTTCTCATTCTTAGCATGTCAACTTGTTCATTTAAATTACCAAGAATGTTTAGTAAATTGTTAGTTTCAATTTGACTTACCAATCTTGATGCTGACTTACTTACTTTTGCCATAAATGGATCTTGAGAGGACCTTACACATTTTGCTTTTCCTCTTGATATGTTCTTGCACAGTTCACAAATTTCTTGAAATGGCAATTGATAGACATCTCCTTTTCGCACAAGATTAAGAAGATCAATCCATTCATCCTTTATAGCATTTAGTAGGAGAGTTTTTAATGCATCTGATCCTAAATTATGCAATTTAGATATTTTGATATTATAAGTAAATCTCTCCACTAAATCTTCTAGGCTTTCATCCTCTTTTTGGTTCATCTTAAAGACTTCATTTCTAAGGTCATGGTGCATGCAATAACCTTTATATTTTTCCAAAAATACTCTTTTCATATCATCCCATGTCCTTATATAATTTGTTCGTAAAGTCATGAACTATCTAAGAGCTCTATCCTTCAATGTTGCTGGAAACAAATTGAATTTTTGCATGTGCAATGAGTAGCCATAAGATCTAAAAATTATTTCAAATTCAAAAAGAAAGGTTTCCGGGTCTTCTGATCTCATACCTTTGAAGTTAGGAAGTACAGATGGATGGATGTTCTTCATTTGAACATTGATATCAGTTTCTTGAATGAGAAATCCAAAAGGATCTTCCTCATTGTCATCATCTCCATCCATTTATTCAACCTCCTTTGTCACCTCTTCTTCTACCTGCAAAAATATGAATTCATGATGTGGATGTGTGGATCTTACTGCACCACATAATATAGTGGGTGTGGTAGGTGATTGAAGTTTTTTTTTTTTTTTTTTTTGTCTGGATGTAAGAAATAAGGTTACCTAGTTACACTTCCCCGGCAGCGGCGCCAAAATGTTGTGCTCAACTTAGTGTTCCTAAATTGATAACATGAATTGTCAACCAGGGCTAGTAAACTGCTGAAGTGTGGTGCACTATATATGCCTAGGTAACTGTCTCTCACTACGTTGTGTTTAGTGTTTTTATGATGTTTTTGGTTTTATGGTTTTATGTTTTAAAAAGGAAAAGAACTAAGTGTTAATAAAGGGAAGTTTACACTAAAACATAGTGAAACTATTGTAAACTATGTGTGCACTAAAGAACAGAAAATGGAAAGCTTGATAATGACTCATAGCAAGGAAAAAAATCACAACATGAACTCAATAACCCATATCATGAACTCATCCAATTCATTCGTTTAGAAATATGTTGGAATAGATTTGAGAAAAGGACAAGTTTTTAGTGCAATTGAGGTTCTCTTAAGTCAACAATCAACTTAAAATGTTACAACATCTCATCCATGGTTAGAGGTTTATTGGAACATAATTGGAAAAGAATATTTGTAGCACAATAAGATTTCTACTCTAAATTAACTTCTAATTCTGAGATTAATCCATTCTGCAACTCAATTTATCACTACTAGGCCTCACTCAAAAGTTATAGATTCTTTTTAGAATAGTTTTTGGGAAAAGGCTTATTTGTGAAATTGCAAAAGATTGCAGAATAATCAGGGTCTTAAAATGATATCACTAATCCCTGTCCATATAATGATGCATTAATAGTAATTCAGAACAGGAGTAGTTTATAAATAATGAAGACCTTGAAGACTAATTTTGGCAGCTAACACAACTTTAAAATGCAATGGATAACACTAAACTAGGATGAAATTGACCAAACTTGAGATACAGTGACCACAACTAAACTAGAATGCCATTAATCTAACTTGAAATACAGTGAACTAAGAATGAACTAGAGTACCATTATCAAGCTTGAAATATAGTGACATAATTAAACTAGAATTACATCTACCTCCGGAGTATTTCAACTAAACTAAAATGCAATTAATTCTGTGAAATACTACAGCCCTGTCTCGTTCAAGATGAGTGATATTTTGGAATAGTTTGTAAAAACAAGTTTGGCTGTATCATTCAATGCAACTGAGCATAAAACATAAAATTCAAAAGAAACGAAACTAAGCTCTAAAACACCACAACTATGCCTCATTCAGTGTTAATAATATTTTGGAACAGTTTGTAAGAACAAGACAAGCTGTAATACTGGATGTAAATGAGCATAAAATGTAAAGTTCAGAAAACTATTTAAATTGAGAATGAAACAAGGCTACAACTACTTATCTAAACCAAATGCATAACGCTTCACGAGCAGTAGGGGCCCTCTACCACCGGATCAGCACGCAAATCTACTCAAGATTGACTCAGCTCGTGCAATAAAATGATGCTTCTTTCATTAAAGGAGAAATTCTTCAAAACAAAGTATTTACGGTCTTCAAAGATCTAGGTAAAAAAACAAAATCTAACTGGCTGTTTCTTAGTCTCCCGAGTCATACTTGTAATGAAATTACGTAAATACCCTTGAGAAAAACAGGGATAAGTGTCTCTCCCACTTATAATCGAATTAAAACTCTTATTGAAGGTCTCGTACTTTGTTGCAGACAACTGTAGAGTCCGTGTCCCGGTAGAAGTTTACCTCTTGGTTTTGGTTTCCCATGTGCATAACCACCTGTAGAATTGTGCTCAGACTTTGTAGGGAGCAAGGAATGATGTGGATGAAGTCTGGAATTTTCCCATATGCGTTTTTCTTTTAGACGACACCTGTAACCCATTCAAACACTAAAAGAGCTACAGAACGCGTGATCGGATACAGAACGTCTGTATCCTGTGGCTATTTTGCACAAAATTATTAAAACAACAAAAACCATGAAAATACAATATGTTAATCAATTTCATGTAACCTTTAGGCAATCCTAATCATTCTTCATTGATTTTAGGCTTATGAAGTGATAAAAGAATGATGAAATGAAGTGAAGGTTTGTAAAAGAGAAGGCAATTCTAGGGCTCAACACTATATTTGACAAAAATTGACTAGGGTTGTGATAAAGTACGAGAGGAAGGTTGGGGGAGGTAGTACCTGAGCTGTTGGGAAATGAATCGCTACTCACAAGAGAAAAACTATTCTCGGAAAACAATCTTCTCATAGTGAAGTGCGTGGTATTATCCAGCCTTTCCTAAGGGTCTGTAGGGCCATATCCATGTAGCATTCCCATATTTGCTGGCAGGGTGAAATATCTATTGCTTCTCTGAACCTAAGTCACGGTGGCAGTCTCAACCCCTCCTATTGGAATAGATTTCACTCTGGCGTCATACCCATCGCTCTTCAACTTCAACCAACTTATTTCTCCCTCTCGTACTTCTAGACTGATTAACACTAATATTTCTTGGTGTATCTCCTTTTGATGTATAAATATCTCCTGCAAATATTTCTCCCGCCACTCTTAAGCTATTTGTGCTCTTATTGATGGTGTTGGAAATCTGTCAACCAAGGGGGTCTCCCTGATGTGAAGTCTCAATTAAACCTCACACTATTTGGAGAAGGAACCCCATCGAGAGTATCATCCTGACTGTCATGTATCCTTGTAGATTTACCTTTGCTAAAATTTTCAACACGAGAGAGTAATGCAGAGCTAATCTCAGAACAACAAGTCAGTATGCCTTGTGAAATGTTCAGCTGCAGAATGTATCAAGGTCCTTATACCAAAACGGAAGAGGAAAGTGAGCCCTTTAATGACAAGTAATAGTACTAATCCATAAAAGTCACATGAGCATATATATAAGAATCAAACGTTACGAAAAAAATGAAATAGTAGAAGGAAGAAAAAATTGTTAAATAAAATACAAAACACCTTCAACAAGATAAGTACCAAAGCCACTGAATTTGTTGAATTTCCTTATTACATATGAAAGAAACATACATCACAAATATTCAAATAATAGTCTTACAATATTCACAATGTATGCATGAAAGTATGTTGGCTCAATGAGCTTCTGAATCAAGTAAAAGTTCCAAGATACATCAAGATAGTGAACACCATTAGCCCCAAAAATGGAGTTGTAGAGCAATCACTTGCTCCTCCAAAACAACTATCTTTCTCTCTAATTCCTGGTAGGAGGAGCGAAGGTGAAAAGTAATTTTATTGTACAATGAGGGTGTATATATAACAAATGGAGTGATCCTTCACCTCCCTTGTGAATCTTGGACTACCATCATGACTCTTTGACTTCTCTATGACATTTTAACTCTTACATGACTCTTGGAATTGCACTTTACACAACATTTTCCAATATTGAATTTATTTAATCCAAAAAATGATGTGGCACATGATGACTCATGAAATGACATGAAACTACTGACATGAATTGCATGATTACATGGCAATGTCAAGCCATTATTTTCTAAATTATGTATCCAATACTTCATCTTCGTAAGAGATATGCTTTTCTCTTTATATCCACCCTATAAATGGTTGTGAATAAATATGGAGTCTTCATGCGGTCCCGATATTTAATCTTTTGTTATATTCTAGTGTTCCATAAGGTATTCTTGCCTAATGATCATCTTATCTCTTAAGCTTCATAGGTGTCTTGCATCATGGTATCCTTCTCCTTTTCCTCCATCGTTATCTTGTCATGATGACATAGAGTACTTGCAACTGAAAGTTGTTCATGATAAGATGACATCAGTCCAAAACCCCCTAATCTAACATGATTCATGAAATCACATATTAGGGTTGGGATTGGGTGACTGATTGAGTGATTGACTTAAGGATTGTGCAGTTCTGGATGCCAAGGTATGGGACTGAGCCTAGAGGCTACAAAATGCCTAGTTTAGGATGGACGGGGTCAAAGGATTTCACAATTGAGGGGTTCAAGAGATTAAGGCTAGGGCTTGATGCTTTAGGTTTCCCAATGTATAGTCCTAGAGGGAAAAATGCCAAGGGATTGTGTAGTTTCGTAGTTCAAGAGCTCAAGGTTGATGCAGGAGCATCCTGCTTCCAAAATACATGTATATATGATAGACCTAGGGGTTACTGTGTTGCCTAGGAAGTTGGTTTCCTAAGGCTTGATTACTTATATTTTCCTAATTCTTGAGTAGATTTATGTGAGAAACATTAGATATATTTAATTCACATATTTAATTGTAATTTTAATTTTTCTCGAATGTAGGAGAACATGAGAGATTTAGGCTAGTTGAGATCTCATAATGATCTTAAGGATGTAGAGGTCTAATATAGGAATTTTTTTGAGTAAAGAATGGATCTGAGATAATATTTAGGAGAGGTTAAGAAATTGTTGGATCTAAATTGAAATTAGTTCATGATTCCTCTTTGTACATATTTGTAAGCTTTTGAAGCATTTGGGGATGGTTGGCCCAAGGATGTAATTTGGGCCTTACGAGTATGGCTGTTGGCCTTTGTAAATATATTTCGTTGGGTTAGGGGAAAAATTAAAAAAATACAGTTTGTGGCGTGTGTGACGAGATGGGGTTTTCAACATCTGTTTTGTGTGAACAATTTTGTTTTGGGAAGGTTTTCTCTACCTGTGCAAGGGAAAACTCGCAATTCATTTTTGGTTGAATCATTGATAGACCATAAAATGCACAAAATCGTGGATCTGAGTAATAAGACGATTGCTCTGTGTTAAGCGATATTGATGAAATTTCTAAAGTTTTCCTTTACGGAATCAATGTTTAGATGTTTGTTAGGGATCCGTGTGCAAGGTGTGTATATAAGTAGAGATAATTATTGTAATGACAGGTGAACCAAATTATGGAATTGCAATTATATTATCAGTGGACAGGAAGAAAACAAGTATTTTTTTCAAAGACAGAAATTGTGATTTTTCACAAAATTCAAGAGAATTCTTAATGAAAGTGTGAAGGTTGACATGGACGATGAGATGAAATCGTAGAATTGAAGTGAGAGAGATGGATGGTTAGGATCATATCACAGAGATGAAGCGAGAATTGACGGTCAAGATCACTTCACAAATATAAGTGGGATAACATATGAGGAGTCGGCATATGGTTGCATCACATATTGCATTCGATAGAAGGAGTTTTGGGATTGCGATGAGAATTGAAGTTACGATAGTCTAAATGAGATGAAGAGATTGGTATGATCCATGATATTGAAATGAGCATCAAGTCTGCGATTGCGATAAATCATAAATATGCGATCTGCAATGAGGTTTAAATCTATGATTTGCGATAAACCTTGGAAACTACGAGAAAGAGAGAAGTTGCAATTTGCGATATTACTTGGGTTGTGATATTGTGATACGAATTCACCATCGCATATCAAATTTTAATGAAGGGTCCAAGGATTGCGATATGGCGAGAATTTTTGATATTGCGATGTATCAAAACCCGAATATAGAGGAGAAATGTTAGATCTGGGCATAGATCAACGTACGAGGTTTGTGGAGGAGTAATGCGATATAGAATATGTGATGTCATATATGCGATGTATTATTGCGATGGGAGTCTCGGTAATGTGAAGCAGTCACATACAATAGGTAAAAAGTGGTAAAGGTAAGTTAAAGCGGTTAAATGTTAAAAGCCCCGTGAGAATTTCTTTGGGAAGCCTCAAAGGCTTGGTTCCAAGGATTATTCCACATTTTCAATTTTTTTTTATGATTAAATTTGGTTTATAAATGGTTAAGAGGTTCTATAAACCCATCTGAATGTGACCATATTCAGCATGTATACTCTTTTACGAGTATAATCTTGGGGTAAGAGCAGGCTTAGCCATAACCCTGCGACATTTGGTATCAAAGTAGAAGGAGATTATGAGTGCAATAGAATGAAGGAACAATAGATTGTAGTTGCAGTGGAGTGATAGTGGAAGTTGATTTTCTCTTACATAGTGATCATAGCTGGTAGATTGTGATTTTTTTCTACTTTGGGAGTAGAACTGGACAACAAAACATGGATTTTGTAACAGAGAAGATAGATGAAGAATAATTCTAGCAGTGTATCTAAAGATTTTATGTTGATTACAGGTGGAAAAAACCGTATATTGAAAGAGTACTTAGTGGAAGCATGGTAGTTCAAAACCCAAGAGATTTGTTGATGTGTCAGTGGATCATGGATTGTAAGCTATGACACAAGAGAAGTTTGCAAACAACAAGCCAGCCAAGAAGCTGATTGATTAAAGAGGTATGAAATTTTGTTTAATGATTAACAACAATTGAATGAGTGAAAATTTTAGCACCAGACTACAGTAGTAAGACTGTAGGAAGAACTTTTGGAAGTTCTTGGAGTATAGCAAAACCTTATTCCATCCAAGGCTTGGAATAGACAGGGACAAAAGGATCTTTAAGAGAAGTGAGTATAACAACCAGAGAGGAGAGAAGGAGTGATCAGTACAAGTTCTGAGAAAGAAAGGACTTGCAGACCAAGCAAAGGAGAAGCTTGGTGAGAAGATCAAATCAGTAGGAAGTTTATTGGTTGTAGGTACAAAATATCACACAAAGGAAGAACTCTACAAAAAGGAAGCTGTGAATTTCCAACTAAGGTTGGAAAGAGAATTTTATTAGAAAGAAAAGAAGCTTGAAGAGAAGGTAAGCTCAAAAGAAGGTTCTAGAAAGAAACTTTGAAGTTGACAACAGTCCAAGTCTAAAGGAGATGGCTTGGTGAGGTAATTATAGCAGGTTGGAGTAGACTTGCTATTGTAGAAGTTTAGTGAACAAGGAAAATTTCACATAGAATAAAATATGACTATCGAAAGTCATGTGAAAGGTTCAGAAGAAGGATACAAGATGAAAAACAAGGGTGCTAAGACAAGAGGAGCTTGACAAGGAGATTGCTGAGATAAAATAACAACTCGATGTATTAATGATGTTGCTAGAGGAAAACCAAAGACAAGGTTGGGTCTTGAGGAAAAAGAAAATGAAGTGGCCTAAGTTAAAGAGAAGGCTAAAACAGAGGCAAGTGAAGTGGGTGGTGAAAAAACTTAGAAAAGATGAGTTGGAAATGGAAGTTTCCATTTGTGAAGAAGAACAGGGTGAAGTTCTAACTGAAGATGAATAATGGAGATCAGTTAAATATCTCATGATTTATTGGGATAGTTCAAGGAAACATGAGAAATGTGGACAAAGGTAGCAGAAGAGGCTATACAACCTTATATTTTTGAGTCTAATAGTTTTGATGTGTTTGTAGGCTTTGCAAAGGATGGGCAGTCTTATGAAGCTTTCATAAAAATTGATGAAAGTCTAGAAGAAAATAAGGATGAAGAGTACCTCTCAGAAGATAAAAATTCAGAATCAAAGTATGATGGAGGATACCTCTTGAATGAGGAAAACATTGACCTATTGTAGCATAGAGAAATTACTGATGAATTGATATTTGGAGTTGTTACAAAACAGGGGCTATTCTTTGTGGAAGAAGGATACGAAGTTCAACCTGAAGAGATGATATGTGAAACATCAGTTGACGCTATCGAGCCTTACATCTTTAAAACTGACAATTTTTGTATAAATACAGGGATTATAAGTGCCAAAGAAGGAAATTTATCAAATATTGTTACAAAGCGTGGAGTTGATGAAGTATTTCCTTTCGAAAGCATAAGGAGAGAACAAAAACTTACTTCTATGGAGATGATTGAAATAGAATTGTCTATGGAAGACAATCATATTGAAGAAGAATCACTGAAAAATAGTGACCATATAAAGGATGAAGCTGTAAATGAAGAGCACTGTGATAAAATTCTTTCTAAATGTGAAAATTAGTTGAAAATGTCAGAAAGTCAACAATAAGATAAAAAAGAAGAAGGACCAAAATCTCATCAAAAAATTAGTGAATGGGAGAAAGAATTGGAGCTAGAGCTTGATGAAAACTAAAAAGGATATTTAGTAGAGGAAGAGAAGGAATAAGTGTTAAAAAAAAATGGCATAAAAGAAGTAGACAAGGAGAGGTTACAAAAATAAGTCCAGCAAAGAAATGAGTTGGACATAGAAATCGAATTGATGATGGACATTATGAGAAAAGTGTCTCAAAGGGAGAAGACAACATCAGGAAAGCAAAGAAGAATCAAGAAGAAGACAACATGAAAATGTGAAAGCATAGCCAGTGGCGCAATGCAACATAAAGTTTGGATACCTGGAGAACAACAACAAAAAACAACAACAAAAAAACAACATAAAGGAAGAGAGGCAACCAAAGGTAGACTACAGAACAAAGTTTGGGATCTAGGAGGAGTTGAAGATAAAACTTCATGATCAGGAGATCATGGAAACTTTTCTATCTTGGGAGTCTGATGCAAGAGCATCCTGCTTTCAAAATACATATATATATGATAGACCTAGGGGTTCTTCTGTTTCCTAAGAAGTTGGTTTCCTAAGGCTTGATTAATTTTATTTCCCTAATTCTTGAGTAGATTTATGTGAGAAACATAGGATGGATTTAATTCATATATTTAATTTTACTTGTTCTCAAATGTAAGAGAACATGCGAGATTTAGGCTATTTGAGATCTCATAAGGATCTTAAGGATCTAGAGGTCTAAGATAGGATTTTGGTTGAGTAAACAATGGATCTAGGATAATCTTTAGGAGAGGTTGAGAACTAATTTTAGTTTAGATAATCTTTAGGAGAGGTTGAGTGATTATCTAAACTAAAATTAGTTCATGATTCCTCTTTGTACATATTTGTAAGCTTTTGAAGCATTTGGGGATGGTTGACCTGAGGCTGTAATTTGGGCCGTATGGGTATGTTTGTTGGCCTTTGTAAATATATTTCGGTGGGTTAATGAAAAAATAAAAAAAATACAGCGTGTGGTGTGTGTGACGAGATGGGGTTTGCGACATATGTGTTGTGTGAAAAGGTCCATTTTGGGAAGGTTTTCTCTACCTGCGCAAGGGATAAATCACAATTCATTTTTGGTTGAATCATTAACAGAACATAAAATGCATTAAATCGTGGATCCGGGTAATAAGATGATTGGTTTGTGTTGAGCGATATTGACGAAATTTATGAATTTTTCCTTTACGGAATCAATTTTTAGATGTTTATTAGGGATCCGTGTGCAAGGCATGTATATAAGTCGATATCCTTATTGTAATGACAGGTGAACCAAATTGGCGAATGACAGTTATATTATTGGTGGACAGGAGGAAAAAAAGTATTTTTTTTGAAGACAAAATTTGTGATTTTTCACAAAATTCAAGAGAATTATAAACGAAAGTGTCAAGGTTGACATGGAAGGTCGAGATCAAATCACATAATTGAAGTGTGAGTGATGGACGGTTAGGATCATGTTAGCCTCCTATATCAATAGGTTTCATCTTTCATGATTGTCTTGATGGAAGTATGGAATATGTTCAAACCTTCTTACTTGAGCAAAGGTGTTCCATATTCTTGAAAACCAAAAAAATCAAAAAATTTAAAAAATGTAAAGAGGGTATACCCTAAAAGAAAGATCAAAGGGTAAAAAGAATAAAAATGGTCAAAAAAGAAAAAGAAATGAACCCCAAGCAAAAAATAGACCAAGGAAAGTGTGCAAATCCAAATGCCACTAATTTTTACTCTGTTGTAATAAATCAATTGTGTGCAGCTTGTGAAACTTTTGCCACAATTCATGAATAAGTCAAACTGTTTAAACTTGGCTTAGTCATATTTCAATTTCATGTTATAGATAAGAGAATAAATATCTAGCCAAACAGTTTAATCTTGGCAGATAAGTAGCTAGGTAGAGTGAATAAAAGGTGCTCAACAGTTTAATCTGAGCCCTTGGATGTAATAAGGGTAGAAATAGATAGATTCATCATGTAAAAAGAAAAAGATTGATCAGGGTTTGCAAGTCTAAATGCACCCTAATAAAGAAGAGAAAATGGTAGTGTTAAGTAGATAGGGTAGGTAGATGGTGCTGCAAAGTGTTATCTGATGAATGGTGCTGCTACATGTTGGTTAATCATTTACTTTCATCATAAATACTGAAGCAGGAAATACACTGGAAAATCACAGCAAGCAAAGTCAAATTCATTAACCTCCCTCATCATTTTCCCCCTCAAGAGTTTTACTAATTTCCCCAAAAGTACTAAGGTAATTGGAGATCAAAGGGGCTCAAGGCATTTCCTTGACTTCTGGAGGGACCGGACCCTCGGCCTAATGATCAAAAAGACCTAAGCACTTGAAATAATCCATCATTGTTATCTTCCATCTTTAACTTTTTCCAAAGTAAAATCCTATTTTACTTAGGAAACTGATGCAACATTCCATAAAATTCCTCAAAATAACTTGTTATTCTAAGTTTAAGTGTTGAAGATAAAATGTTGCAATTTACTTCATAAGTTATCACTTTCTTAGATGTACAAAGATGTTTTGATTTTCCTTGTCCTTTGCCATATTAACATTTAATTCTACTATATTAACTCCCTAGTGAAATACCATTTCCTAAGTATATAACTCCCTTTTTATATATACCCCAAAAACCCCTTTATTATAATGTTTTACCAAAGTATTATATCCCCGCACATTGAAAATAAAACCCCGCCTTATAAACCCTTTGGTGAAATATATCTTTATAACATTAATCCCGCCCTTATGGTGAAATAATTGTATTAATTAATTCATCATATAATAAAAAATATATATAAAAACTTTAGACATACAATATGTGTGTTTAATACCAAAAACATCAATAAAACTTTGCGAAAGTTCCGTCCACGTGGCATTCCGCTTAAACCAACTCCGCCGCGACCCTTTACTTTTGCATATGGGATTAATTAGTTATTTGAACTAATTAATAGCCTTTCACTTACCAATCAAAATCCTCCCGGGGCGATTAAATAAAAGTTAAACACATTTAAATCCCGCCGGGCCCACCTTTCAAACCCCCGCATGTTTTCCATTCCTTCAGCCGTCGGATCATCCATTCGTTGATCAACGGTCATGATTAATCCCGCTGCCCATCCCGTTTGAGTTCTTTAACTAGCGGGGGATGGGTGGTTTTGACTAGTCAGACCATCCACGTGGCGAGAAACCTGTGGAATCGCTCCCCCCGCGACTTTTACCGCCCTCGTCCATAAGCGGTGCGGGCTCACCGCTTACCACTTACCGCATACCGCCGGCCCCACTTCCCTACGTCACCCCGTACGTCAATGACGTCATCACCTCGAAAAAAAACAAAAACCCTTTTGACTTGTAAATAAGCCATTTTTCGTGTTTTTTCAGTTATTTTTAGTTTCTGAAAGCGACAGAGCTCCCGCTGCAATTTTCAAATTTCACTGCAAATACACCAATTTACTCCGAAATTCCACTGCGCCCGTGTTGAAGAACGTCCCCGCCATTGCTCATTACCTGTTAAAGAACCAGTTTCCATCTAAAAACAGGTATTTATCATTTCGCGCCCCGACTGTAAGTCAAGCTTAGTTTCCTTTGTTTTTTCTCTGAAAAAGTGGTTAAAAATCCTCTCTGAGTCCTCATTGAAGATTTAAAACCTGTGAATTTGCTTCCCAAACCTGCGAATTGTTCCAATTTCCTCTTTTGTCAGATATCCCGCCCGGTCTGCAAGAAAAAAACGAAAACCTCCATTTTGAATCCACAAGAACCAAAATGGAGGTCCCGACAACTTTAAATATCACTCCATTGAATGCTCCTCACCGGGAATTAGACTATTTACCTCTAATAGATGAAGATTTCCAAATTAAAGACCTGCATTTTGATGAAAGTCCCCGTTTGAGTTTCTGTCGCTGCAGAGACGAACACTCGAAGGGGCAAGATCTTATAGGGTTGTGGGAATCCAATCTCCCAAGGTATTTTATTCCTACAGTCCACGTTTTCCCTGAAATCATTCATTACTGTCATGCAAATTATGATCCTGCACAAAGAGCTGTATTAGCTCCTGATCAAAGTGTTATGTTCCCTATCACACCTCAGGCTATCAATGCTATGTTATACTTTGAGCCAGAACAAGAATTAGCACTTTTATCCATGGAAGGGTTGATTGAGAAAACTAGGCAGTTAACCCCAGAGAAATTAAAAGCAATGTGTCAGTATTTCATGTTACCTGAGCATCAGCCAAAAGGGACTCCCCCCTATGGTTTTTACTTTTTCAATACATTGGGAAGGCTTATTGTGAATGTAATATCTTTTGTTTTAGGATTCAATACGAGTGAGTATGTAGATGAGATAACTCTGGCTTTGCTATCCATCTTTACCCCTGGGCAGCCTCCTGAGATTAAGTATGATTATGCTTCCTTCATTGCCAACAAAATCCATGATCAATTTTTAAGGCTAGATACTGAAAAGGTTTTTAAGTACTCCTCAGTTATCTATCATCTCATGATCTTTTATCAGTCAGACATTTTCCCTTTCCCTGTTCAGAAACTTGATGCTAAAGGTAATCCCAGGTCTGTTATTTTTTGGTCCCCCATCATTCATTTGTCCTCTGATTCTCCCTACTCCTATTCAGAATTCATTGATCAGTTTGTACATCCTGCTACAACTTTGTTAACAGGAGTTTCTCCCCCCAGGCTTAGTACCAAAATTAGAAAGACCTTGCAATTGTCAAAGAGTTATAAAGTTGGGGATTGGTACTTGTACCAAAACCATACAGTCATCAGGATTTATGGATGTGAATTACATCCATTCAAGTTACCCGGATATGTACCAATGAGAATTTTTGCTTTGGAATACTTTAGACAGATGAACAACTCAGATGTAATCCATTTCTGCAATGTAAAGAAGAAAGCACAGTTAAGGATCAAAAGCCAGTTAGGTCCTTTCATTTGCAATTCTAGAGAAGCTGAGAGAGAAGAAGAACTTGTATTAGAGAGAAAATTCCAGACATCTTTCCGTTGGGTCCCATATGACCCCTTTGGTTTCATTTGTGAAAGAAGGTTAAAAAATAAGTCATCTCCTTATGTACATCACAGAATTCCTGACATAGAACAGTATGCAAATCAAGATGAATGGGTTAAAGGAACACTTGTTGAAGAGGGAAGTGGAGCTGACAAATTGAATAAACTTATGAAAGATGTTGAGAAGAAATTTGACCTAGAAACATATGATCAAATGCAGGTACCCTACATTGGCACATCTTCAGCAGCCACTCTACAACAAGCTCTCCAGGAAGATAGTCCATCAGTAGCAGCAGAACCCAAGGGTAAAGGAAAAGAACCTATAGTTCAAGTCATTGAAACCCTGGTCATGACAGAAAAATCACAGAGTTCCAAAGCACCAGAACCATCTCAGGCTTCTCACACACCAGCAAAGCAAATCCAAGTTCCAGAGATGCAAACTCCACTGAATGTGGAAATAGGGAAAAAAAGGCTAGCTCCAGATACCACACCTTCAAAAGGAGCCCCACAAGTTTATCAAGCTAAAAAACACAAGTCTGATCCACCTCCAGATGTAGAAATTATAGATGAAGTATTTGATGATGGTAGAGAAGACAGTCAGCAAACAGGTACAGCAAGTGAAACAAACATCAGCCAGAAAGGGATACAAAAGCACTTAAGCACTGAAGTATCTTCTTTCAGACCGCCAAAGACAGATACTGGAGACATTAAGAAAACCTTCATTAATATCAAAACAAAGAATGAACCATTGAAAATGAAGGTATACGATCAGTATATGAAGATGGCTCCTCACAATCAGCAAAGGTTGATGTCAGCATTTGATATGTCACAAGGTAAAATGCAAATGAGCCACTTCAAAGCAAAGGTGCCAAAGCCAACTTCAGCAACAGATTACATCAGAACAAATTTTGAAGTTTTAGCAAAAGATATCCATCCCTTGGATCAGATAGGGCTTCATAGACAAACAGGGGAAATGGTTTATTCTACTCTCACCAACAAAGCCATGGCAGCTTTAACGCTGCAAGATTCCTTGAATAATACTACTGCACAATTGAAGATTGAGAGGGCCTCCTCACAGGCCAAGGACAATAGAATAAAATCTCTAGAAGAGATCATCATTGGTTTGGGTCACAATCCCAAAGACATTAAAGGTATTGAGGCATTGGTAAAAAAAGAAAGAGGATGATATAGCTGCACTCAGAAAACAGCTGAAATTACCAGCCTCGAGGCACCCTCAGACACAAGAAGTTATAAAAGGAAATTCACAAGAAGAAATGATGGAGTTGCTCTTGAATTTGACAGAGCGACTAAATGAAACAGAGAAGGAGTTGGAAAAAGCATTACAGGAACAGGAAAATATCAAGCAGACTTCAACAACAGGTACTACAACTACAGGACAGCAGGAACAACCATCTCAGGTAAACATTTCTAATTTGAATTCTGAGGATTTAATTAAACAGATGGAGAGTTTGCAGCTAAAGGTCACAGAACTCCAAGAAACAAAATTACAATTAACAAAATTTGAGGGAAAATATGACACATCCAAAAAGACAGCTGCTGACAACCTCAGGGAAATAAAAAGATTGGAGAAAATGGTTGAGGCTTTGCAAAAAGATCTTTCACTGGAAAAGCCTCTGAACGAAATAAATGATATTCTTTGGAGCAACATCATTGAATTAATAAGAGATATTTGGCCTTCCATTCAAGCTATTTTTGAGCAAAATGAGTTAGTCAAGATAGCACAAGAGGAAATAAACAAAACTAGACATGAATTAAGAGGTAAGCCGGAGCAGGCCCAGCAGCTCATTCAATTTTTGAATTCCAGAACAAAACAACAGCTTGCATTGTTAGGAATTGATGACAGAACAGGTGTAGTTTTGGAAGCAAAGAGAGTTTTCACCAAGAGGACTTTCATGCAAAATCTAGAAAGAAAGTGTACTGAAATTTTGGTCGATATCAACGTTTTCAGAGAGAAGTTTCAAGCTTTGCTGGACAGTGAATTGCCAAGTCCCATGCTCACAGAGGATCAAATAGTAGACTTGGAAACCTATGAGAAAAGAATAAAAGCTCATGCTAAAAATAAAGCTATAGGTTCTACTAGCTCATCAGAACCTGCATTATCAATCGGGAAAAGTATTTATGAAAAAGTGAGGAATCTATTTCATCTGGAGCATGAACTAAAGTATCTATTTCCGAACGAGCCCACTTTTTATAAACTTACTGAAGCAGATGAAACTTTAAGGAAACTCAGAAGAACAATGATACCAGATGATCAGTGGTGGAAGGAAATGCTGGAAGTTTTGTAAAAGTTGTTTTCGGGATGAGATTTTATCTTTACTATCAAGTAAATGGTAAAAACAGAAAAGCAGATGAAAGAGTATCAGATGAAAGGTTAAAGAGTATCCGTGAGAAGAAAGAGTATTCAACAAGTCAAAGAAATACGCAAAGGACAGCACAGAACCCTATTTTAAGCACTTATCTCTAGCACGTCCATGAAGAAAGGAACAGCACATCAAGCCGTTACCCATTATTCTATTTACGAGACCATGTGTCTCTTGTTTGTTTGTAAATATGCTTTAAGTCAGCCTGGATTATTGGCTAGGATAGAGTAAGATTGTTAGGATTATTTTTTTGTATAAATAAACCCTCAAAGAGAGAGTTGAGGGTGGATTCTATTACTCTGCTGTAACACTGAGATTTTCGGAATAAAAGCTTTTGGAGAAATTTACTTGTGGCTTACTGGATGACGATTTGAAGCATTGGACTTGTTGCAGGATTCATGTGTTGGACTACAGTTCAATAAGTTTTTCTACCCTTTGTCTGAAATTTTATATTAGTTTATAATATCATCATATCCATTTCTGAATAATTTACATAAAGGATTGAAACAGAATTTGCTTAATTGTACTCTGTTTTCAAATGTGGTTGTTCTTAATGTTTTCTTCTAAATTAGTTATAAGCATGAATTCTTAAATGCTCCTGCTTTGCTAATTTAAACATTGTTGATTACTATAATAAAGAATCCTTCATTGCTCTTTGTTTGTAGTCATTTCACTTCTTTCTTTTGAACATGGTGAAAGATTCTTAGCTGCCTTTCATCCCTTCAATATCATTCCATCCACTTTTAAATTTTAAGGATTGTTCTCTGTCTAGCTATCTTGCCCTGTAATACCATCTTGTGCTTAGAATAGAAATCCAGTAAAGCCATCCTTTGACTCCATAGCCCAATGGACTGAAAGCTCTCAACCTTGCCCTTAGTTTGTGGATTCCACCATTTTCCCAAAACAAACTCTTGAAACTATACCTAGCCTAAAACTTTCCAAGAACAAAGATAAATCATAAAGAGAGAGCCCTCTCTGGATGCAGATTGGCTAGATTCTGCATCTAAAAGGTTGGTTTGTGGTTACCTCGGGTATACTTTCCTCTTACACAACTTCTAGGAAAACATGAGTGATAACATAGTGGCGACCATACTGGGGAACTGAATCATTTTATTGATACTATTGTTTGATTTATAATCTACAGACAGAGTCTGAAAATCAGCCAGGAAGCCTTTGAAATTGCTTTTGCTATGCAATTGCAAAAGTAAATAAATGCTGTTTCAGTCTATCTCTGATTTAGCTTATAAATTGAATCTTAGTTTCAAAATTTTCAATCAGAATCTCTAGTTTAAACAGATCTTTGAGGAAATCTTAATCACATATCATTATTTCTTAAAGAATTTGTAGAAGTTGTATTTATTTTTCAAGTAAAACCCAAAATTCAAAAACACATATTCTAAGAAAACTGGCTTCAGAAAGGATTCGACATACTAGGTCAAACCCTGACCCAAATCTACCACCAATTTTTGAAAATCCAAACCTGATTCCTAGGATTCTTAGAAGACAAGGAAGTCAAGAAAGTTCTGAAAGAGGAAGTCAGGAAAGTACAGGTAGTTCTAGACCACTCTCTAGATCTGCATCTTGTCCTGTGAAAATTATTTATATTGATGGCATTCCTTTTGATGCACGATTTGAAACATCTTTGTTTGTAAATTTCTCTGAGACTGAATTATCTAGATTAATTCCAGATCCTTTGTTCTTTGAAGATTTGCAATACAAATTTGTTTCACATCATCTTGACAGAGAATTGCATAACTCCATTCAATCTGAGCAAGCCTTTGAAGAAAGCTCAAACATTTCTGTGATAACTGAAGCATCTCCGAGCTCAGCCACTTTTCAAACACCTGTTAGACCTCCCTCTCCTCCTGTTAGACCACCTTTTCCTCCTACTAGACCGGCTACTCCTGTTACTCCACTTTATCTTCCAATGGCTAATCGATATGCCCCTTTACAGTTACCAGCCAACCCTCCAGCTTTACCACCAGACTACCAAAGTAAGATCACACCTTTTGACGGATCAGGTACCTACACAGCTCAACAACACACCAAAAGGATGACAGATTACTTTGAGTTTTATGAGATTGATACTGATAATATCCGTATGAGAATTTTCGTACAAAGTCTTACTGGATAAGTTAGAACTTGGTTTAGGGCTCTCACCCCGAACAGTATTGCTGATCTAGAAGCTTTGTATAGGGAATTTTTGAACAGATGGGAGAAAAAGAAGGATCCTCTCCAGATCCTTTCAGAATTTAAAAAATTAAGAAGAAGACCAAATGAAACCGTACAAGATTACATCATAAGATTCAATGAATCATATAATGCAGTTCCTCTAAACCTAAGGCCCCCACCTAATAACGTGTTGGTCAAATTTCCAGATGGTTTTGACTCCGATATAGCTTATTCTCTTAGGGAAAGAGCTCCACAAACACTAGAGGAAATGCAAAGCATAGTGGTGAGTGTAGAAGCAAATCTGATAGAAAAACGAGCCAGAGCTAGGGCAGAGAAAAGAATGCCTATGAATGAAGAACCTTCAGCTTTTGAAAAGAAGCTGGATGTAATCATTAAAGGTATGGAAAGATTAGGTGACAGAGTGGAAACCATTGAAAGAAAGTCTTCTACTGATAACCAGAATGTTGCAAGAAACCCAAACTTTAGGAGGAATCTGAACCAAAATATTGGAAAGAATGTCCCTGATCAAAACATTAGACCACCTTTCCAAGAAAAATTTGTTGAAGGTTCAACCTCAGAAGAACCTACAGAAGATGTAGAAATAAACAATGTCAATGAGGACAAAGATGAACCAGAAGTCTTCTTATCCCAGGATGATCAAGAGAATCATATCCTTGAAACATTCCAAACTCATTCAGGTGAGAATTTTGATTTCAAAGAAGGCTATGACACAGCAATTTACGAGGTTCATAAACAGTACAATTTGAGAAGTAGACGGATAGATGTACCAGAGAAAAATAAACAGAAAACCACAAAACAAAATGTCAAAGGTAAACAAAACATTCCCCCTGTACAAAATATTCCCCCTGTACAAAACATTCCCCAAATACAAATTTTGCCTAGGATAAGTCCCAGTTTTTCAAATCCAATAATTGAAGATGTCTCTGACAACCAACCAAATAACAAACAACAATCCAATACATCTCCTCATGTAGGAACTGTAGAAGAAACAGTAGAGGTTAGTCTTGAAACATCTTCAAAACAAAACTTCATTCATGAAAAAGAGAAAAACATTGAAGACCCAATAAACAGAGAAAACCCAACTGTGAAAAACACTAAAACTCAAACAGAAAAACCCTTTAATCTAGAGGCTGAAATAGGCAAACTCAAGATAGCTGTTCCTTTATCAGAATTGGCTAAACATGATGTTTATAGGAGTCAGATTTCCAAGTCTTTAAACATTAACATTACTGGATTGGATGATTCAGTAAACATTCTTGATGATCAACCCAAACTTCTTTTTGGCCCTGAGGTTAATGGCAAACCAGAAAGTGGAGGGACTCCTCCATTTTATGTAAGCCTGAATGTTCACGATAAGATACTCCATAATGCAATGCTTGATTCTGGAGCATCTCACAATTTGATGCCAAAAGCAGTGATGGAAAGATTGAATCTAGATATTACCAGACCGTACAAAGATTTGTTTTCATTTGATTCCAGTCAGGTAAAATGTTTAGGTTTAATTAAGGATCTGTGTGTCACTTTGGTCCAATACCCTGCTAAGTCTATTTTAATGGACATAGTAGTTGCTGATATTCCACCTAAATATGGTATGTTATTGTCTAGGTCTTGGGGTGCTAAACTTGGAGGATCTATTCAATTAGACATGTCTTATGCAACTATTTCAGTATTTGGTCAGCCTAAAAGATTATATAGAGAAACTTTGATGAAGTACTTAGTGAGAAGCCATGAGAAGCCTGAAAACTTCCCTGTTTATTCTGTACATTCTGACATGGATTCTTTTATTTTATACAATGCTGAGTCAGATCTTCCTACTGAAATAGAAGCTCCTGAAATGGAAATCATAAACAAAACCACTGTTAAAATTGATGAAATATCTGAAAACAAAGAAACACCAGATGACCAAGAAATACCTGAAAAAACTAAACAACTAGCTCCTGTCATAAAATACGTTAAAACAATTGATGAAGATTATGAACATGAAATTCTATGGCATTTAGAGTTTGATGGCTCAGTAAACAGACTAGGGGCAGGAGCTGGGATTTGGTTACACAATGTGGAAAACAATCATGCAGAGGGTCATGCTTATAGGTTAAATTTCAAATGCACTAACAACGTGGCAGAGTATGAAGCTCTTTTATTAGGGCTTAAACATGTCAAGAAGTTAGGAGGCATTAGAGTATCAATTATAGGCGACTCTGAATTAATCATCCAACAGATTAAAGGAGAATGTGCAACAAAGGACATGAGACTGAAACAATACCGAGAGACAGTTGTAGAGATTCTCAACACATTTCTACAAGCCCAACTTGCCAAAATTCCCAGGAAACAAAACTTGCATGCTCACAGTTTAGCAATGTTTGATAGTACATGCAAGTTGCCTTTTGATCCTAATCATCAGTTTTCAGCTGAGATAAGGCACAGGCCTGCAATACCAGACAATCTTTTGAATTGGCAAGTATTTGTGAATAACAATCAAATCAATAATTTTTTGACACTTCAGAATGAGTTTTCCAACTGTAATATAGATGAAGACATAACTATTGATAAATTCGATCAAGAAAAAGAACAAAAAATAGAAATTTCAATAGAAAATGCAATCCATATGCTGCATCCAACCACGTTCACTGAAAAAGACATACACAATTTGAAACAAATGGAATTTGATGAGATCATAGATGAAACAGAAATCATCAATTTAAAAGATAATCAATTACCCAAAGGATTAACACCTTTGGAAGATTTATTCGACTCAAATGATATTCCATTCAGACCTAAAATGGAACCTGTTAAGGCTGATATGGAAGAATGCAACTTAGGAACACCAGAACATCCTAAAATTGTTAAGTTGTCCAAATCTCTCCCAAAAGAACAAAAGGTGAAATATGTTGAATTATTAAAAGAATTTCAGGATGTTTTTGCCTAGAGTTATGAAGACCTCAAATCTTATGATACATCCATCATTCAACATACTATACCTTTGAAACCAGACCAGAAACCTTTTAAACAAAAGCTTAGGAGAATTAATCCTGTTTTATTACCCTCAATTGAAAAGGAAATCAAGAGAATGTTTGAAGCAGGGATTATATCTCCTATCAGATTTTCAGAATGGGTTTCTAACCTAGTACCAACCAGAAAAAAGACAGGAGAAATCAGACTGTGTGTTGTTTTAAGGAATTTGAATAAAGTTTCTTTAAAAGACAACTATCCTCTACCTAAAATGGATCACATTCTGCAAAGGGTAGTGGGATCTTCGAGAATATCACTACTAGATGGATTTTCAGGGTACAACCAGATTCTGGTTCATCCTGATGATCAGGATAAAACATCATTTACCACACCATGGGGTACGTTTAAATATGTCAAAATGCCATTTGGGCTCAAAAATGCAGGAGCTACATTTCAAAGAGCGATGGACATTGCTTTTGCTAAAGAGATACATGATTTTCTGGTTATTTACTTAGATGATTTGACTGTTTTTTCTAAAATAGATCAAGAACATTTAGATCACCTAAGGCAAGTATTTATAAAGTGCAGAAAATATGGAATTTCTTTAAACCCTAAGAAGTCATTGTTTGGTTTGGAAGAAGGAAAGCTTTTAGGGCATATCATTTCTAAATATGGCATTAGGATTGATCGAGAAAGAATTCAAGCAATTTTGCAAATACCCCACCCCAGAAACATAAAAGAATTGCAAGCATTTATAGGAAAAATCAACTTCTTGAGAAGATTTATTTCTAGTCTAGCAGAGTTACTTAGATTACTGACTAACATGTTGAGGAAAGATTCAAGCATTGACTGGACTGTAGAAGCCAAACAATCATTCAAGGAAATTAAAATGGCTTTAACAAGGACACCAGTTCTGACCAGTCCTAAATTTGATAGAGACTTTATTATTTTTTCATTTGCTTCTGAACATACTGTTGCAGTTGTTTTACTTCAAAAAGATGACCAAGGGTGTGAAAAGCCAATAACATTTTTTAGTAAAGCACTGAGGGATGCATCTCTAAAATACAATATTATGGAAAAACAGGCTTTTGCATTGGTAAAAGCAATCAAAGATTTCAGAGTCTACATATTATATTCTCATGTGATAGCTTATGTGCCTAATGCAGTAGTTAAAGATATTTTGACTCAAGATGGCATTGAAGGTAAACGAGGTAAGTGGATAGCTACCATTTTGGAATATGATATTGAGATTAAACCAACCAAACTGATAAAAGGCCAAGGTTTAGCACAACTTATGACAGAAACCAATTGCCAAGCCTTAGATATCAATGAACTGGATAACGAGCAGGAGATGGCGACTCCTCGGATCAGTCAAGCTTTCTTAGATTCACCCTGGTATACTGATATAATTCATGTTTTATTAAACCTGCAAGCTCCTCCAGGGTTGTCCAGAACCAAGCAAAGATTTTTAAAAATGACATCTTTGAAATATTGTATTTTAGATAGCACTTTATTTTGGAAAAATCATGAAGGAATTTTGTTGAATTGTCTCTTAAAAGATGAAGCTGATAAAGTGCTTAATGAATTTCATGCAGGGGATTGTGGAGGACATCTCTACTGGAAATCTACTGCAGACAAGATCTTAAGGGCTCGCTTTTACTGGCCAACATTATTTTCTGATGTAAAGAAATTTGTAACAAGTTGTCACAAATGTCAGATATTTGAGGGTAAAAGAAAGTTGTTACCTCTACCTTTAAAACCAGTTTCCACGGAAAGACCCTTTCAACAATGGGGATTAGATTTTATTGGAGAAATTCACCCCCCTTCTTTAGGGCAACATAGATGGATTTTAACTGCTACAGACTATTTCACCAAATGGATTGAAGCCATCCCATGTAGACAGTCCAATGATTCTGTAATCATAGGGTTTCTTGAAACCAACATACTTTCAAGATTTGGATGTCCAGAAAAGATTATAACAGACAATGCTGCTGCATTTAAATCAAAGAAAATGATTAATTTCTGCCATAAATATCATATTACTTTAGGCCATTCAACAGCCTATTACCCCCAGGGTAATGGACTAGCAGAATCCTCCAATAAGAGTTTGATCAATATCATTAAGAAATTGTTGGAGGAAAATAAAAAAAACTGGCATAAGAAACTGACCTATGCATTATGGGCAGACAGACTTACAACCAAGAAATCCATTGGGACTAGTCCATATGAGTTAGTTTATGGTCTGGAAGCAAGATTCCCATCATCTTTAGGAATCCCTGTCATGAAATTACTTCAGGAGGCTCAAGTGGAGCCAAATGACATTCAAAGAAGAATTAATCAAACAATCCACATGCAACAAACCAGAGAAGAGGTATACCAAAGATCACAAGTCTTACAGGAAAAGCTAAAGAAAATGTTTGATAAAAGGACTAAAGCAGAGGATTTTCAGTGAGGGGACAAGGTCCTAAGATGGGATTCTAGAAGAGAAGAAAAAGGTAAACATGGGAAGTTTGATTTCTTGTGGAAAGGGCCTTATATCATTCATGCCTTGCAGGGAAACAACACTTACTTTTTGAAGGACTTGGACAATTCAGAAGTTGAAGAAGGACCAGTCAATGGACGAATGCTTAAGCATTATTTTGATCCAATTTACTAGAATGTTTTAATGTTTCTAACTTGTACATAATATATTGTTTGCTTGTTTTATTTTTGTTAATGCAGTTTGGATTGGATGGTGACTTCTTGGAATTGAAGCCCGAAGTGAAGGCCCTAAGTTCCAAAAGCTTCACTATCATATGTAAAATAAAGCTACCAGAAAGAGGAAGATTTCATACTTTCAGTTTGAAGACATTTTGAGGCATCTGACCTGCTGTTCTTGACTTTCCACAAGGAAAATCCATCCCCAAGTGGAGCCAGTGTTAGCCTCCTATATCAATAGGTTTCATATTTCATGATTGTCTTGATGGAAGTATGGAATATGTTCAAACCTTCTTACTTGAGCAAAGGTGTTCCATATTCTTGAAAACCAAAAAAAATCAAAAAAATTAAAAAATGTAAAGAGGGTATACCCTAAAAGAAAGATCAAAGGGTAAAAAGAATAAAAATGGTCAAAAAGAGAAAGAAATGAACCCCAAGCAAAAAATAGACCAAGGAAAGTGTGCAAATCCAAATGCCACTAATTTTTACTCTGTTGTAATAAATCAATTGTGTGCAGCTTGTGAAACTTTTGCCACAATTCATGAATAAGTCAAACTGTTTAAACTTGGCTTAGTCATATTTCAATTTCATGTTATAGATTAAAGAATAAATATCTAGCCAAACAGTTTAATCTTGGCAGATAAGTAGCTAGGTAGAGTGAATAAAAGGTGCTCAACAGTTTAATCTGAGCCCTTGGATGTAATAAGGGTAGAAATAGATAGATTCATCATGTAAAAAGAAAAAGATTGAAAAGGGTTTGCAAGTCTAAATGCACCCTAATAAAGAAGACAAAATGGTAGTGTTAAGTAGATAGGGTAGGTAGATGGTGCTACAAAGTGTTATCTGATGAATGGTGCTGCTACATGTTAGTTAATCATTTACTTTCATCACAAGTACTAAAGCAGGAAATACACGGGAAAATCACAGCAAGCAAAGTCAAATTCATTAACCTCCCTCATCATTTTTCCCCCTCAAGAGTTTTACTAATTTCCCCAAAAGTACTAAGGTAATTTGAGATCAAAGGGGCTCAAGGCATTTCCTTGACTTCTGGAGGGACCGGACCCTCGGCCTAATGATCAAAAAGACCTAAGCACTTGAGATAATTCATCATTGTTATCTTCCATCTTTAACTTCTTCCTAAGTAAAATCCTATTTTACTTAAGAAACTGATGCAACATTCCATAAAATTCCTCAAAATAACTTGTTATTCTAAGTTTAAGTGTTGAAGATAAAATGTTGCAATTTACTTCATAAGTTATCACTTTCTTAGATGTACAAAGATGTTTTGATTTTCCTTGTCCTTTTTCATATTAACATTTGATTTTACTATATTAAATCCCTAGTAAAATCCCCTTTCCTAAGTATATAACTCCCTTTTCTAATAAATATCCCCAAAAAAACCCTTTATTATAATGTTTTACCAAAGTATATATTCCCACACGTTGAAAATAAACACCCCGCTTTATAAAGCCCTTTGGTTAAAACTATAGCCTTATACATTAATCCCCGCCCTATGGTGAATTAGTTGTGTATTAATTAATTCATCGTATAATAAAAATATATACAAAAAACTTTAGACATACGATAAGTATGTTTAATACCAAAACATATCAATAAACTTTGCGAAAGTCTATGCCACCGTGTTCCGTCCACGTGGCATTCCACCTGGCCAAGCTCCGCCGCAATCCATTTCATAATTTCATGGGGTTAATTAATCATTTGGACTAATTAACAACCATTTCCGCCTATTAACTTTTCCCCGGGGTGATTAGATCACGCATTAAAACCTTTTTAAAACCCCGACGGGCCCACCTTTGAAATCGCACAAGTTCCCCGTCCTTTCAGTCGTTGGATCGTCCGTTCGTTGATCAACGGTGATCATTAATCCCGCTGCCCATCCCTTGCCAGCATGTTAACCAGCGGGGGATGGGCGGTTTTTGAAAAGTCAGCATTCCACGTGGCGTTAAAATTATGGAATCGCTCCCCCCGAGACTTTTACCGCCCTCGTCCATAAGCGGTGCGGGCTCACCGCTTACCACTTACCGCATACCGCCGGCCCCACTTCCCTACGTCACCCCGTACGTCAATGACGTCATCACCTCGAAAAAAACAAAAACCCTTTTGACTTGTAAATAAGCCATTTTTCGTGTTTTTTCGGTTGTTTTTAGTTTCTGAAAGCGACAGAGCTCCCGCTGCAATTTTCAAATTTCACTGCAAATACACCAATTTACTCCGAAATTCCGCTGCGCCCGTGTTGAAGAACGTCCCCGCCATTGCTCATTACCTGTTAAAGAACCAGTTTCCATCTAAAAACAGGTATTTATCATTTCGCGCCCCGACTGCAAGTCAAGCTTAGTTTCCTTTGTTTTTTCTCTGAAAAAATGGTTAAAAATCCTCTCTGAGTCCTCATTGAAGATTTAGAACCTGTGAATTTGCTTCCCAAACCTGTGAATTGTACAATTTCCTCTTTTGTCAGATATCCCGCCCGGTCTGCAAGGAAAAACAAAAACCTCCATTTTGAATCCACAAGAACCAAAATGGAGGCCCCGACAGCTTTAAATATCACTCCATTGAATGCTCCTCACCGGGAATTAGACTATTTACCTCTTATAGATGAAGATTTCCAAATTAAAGACCTGCATTTTGATGAAAGTCCCCGTTTGAGTTTCTGTCGCTGCAGAGACGAACACTTAAAGGGGCAAGATCTTATAGGGTTGTGGGAATCCAATCTCCCAAGGTATTTTATTTCTACAGTCCACGTTTTCCCTGAAATTATTCATTATTGTCATGCAAATTATGATCCTGCACAAAGAGCTGTATTAGCTCCTGATCAAAGTGTTTTGTTCCCTATCACACCTCAGGCTATCAATGCTATGTTATACTTTGAGCCAGAACAAGAATTAGCACCTTTATCCATGGAAGGGTTGATTGAGAAAACCAGACTGTTAACTCCAGAGAAATTGAAAGCAATGTGTCAGTATTTCATGTTACCTGAGCATCAGCCAAAAGGGACTCCCCCCTATGGTTTTTACTTTTCCAATCAATTGGGAAGGCTTATTGTGAATGTAATATCCTTTGTCTTAGGATTCAATACCAGTGAGTATGTAGATGAGATAACTCTGGCTTTGCTATCTATCTTTACCCCTGGGCAGCCTCCTGAGATTAAGTATGATTATGCTTCCTTCATTGCCAATAAAATCCATGATCAATTTTTAAGGCTAGATAATGAAAAGGTTTTCAAGTACTCCTCAGTTATCTATCATCTCATGATCTTTTATCAGTCAGACAGATTCCCTTTCCCTGTTCAGAAACTTGATGCTAAAGGTAATCCCAGGTCTGTTATTTTTTGGTCCCCCATCATTCATTTGTCCTCTGACTCTCCCTACTCTTATTCAAATTCATTGATCAGTTTGTACATCCTGCTACAACTTTGTTAACAGGAGTTTCTCCCCCCAGGCTTAGTACCGAAATCAGAAAGACCTTGCAATTGTCAAAGAGTTATAAACTTGGGGATTGGTACTTATACCAAAACCATACAGTCATCAGGATTTATGGATGTGAATTACATCCATTCAAGTTACCCAGATATGTACCAATGAGAATTTTTGCTTTGGAATACTTTAGACAGATGAATAATTCAGATGTGATCCATTTCTGCAATGTAAAGAAGAAAGCCCAGTTAAGGATCAAAAGCCAATTAGGTCCTTTCATTTGCAATTCTAGAGAAGCTGAGAGAGAAGCAGAAAATCTATTAGAAAGGAAGTTCCAGACATCCTTCCGTTGGGTCCCTTATGACCCCTTTGGTTTCATTTGTGAAAAGAGGTTAAAAAATAAGTCATCTCCTTATGTACATCACAGGATTCCTGATTTAGAACAGTATGCAAATCAAGATGAATGGGTTAAAGGAACACTTGTGGAAGAGGAAAGTGGAGCTGACAAATTGAATAAACCTATGAAAGATGTTGAGAATAATTTTGACCTAGAAACATATGATCAAATGCAGGTACCCTACATTGGCACATCTTCAGCAGCCACCCTACAGCAAGCATTACAGGAAGATAGTCCATCAATAGCAGCAGAACCCAAGGGTAAAGGAAAAGAACCTGTAGTTCAGGTCATTGAAACCTTGGTCATGGCAGAAAAACCACAGAGTTCTAAAGCACCAGAACCATCTCAGGCTTCTCCCACACCAGCAAAGCAAATCCAAGTTCCAGAGATGCAAACTCCACTGAATGTGGAAATAGGGAAAAAGAGGCTAGCTCCAGATACCACACCTTCAAAAGGAGCCCCACGAGTTTATCAAGCTAAAAAACACAAGTCTGATCCACCTCCAGATGTAGAAATTATAGATGAAGTATTTGATGATGGTAGAGAAGATAGTCAGCAAACAGGTACAGCAAGTGAAACAAACATAAGCCAGAAAGGGATACAAAAGCAATTAAGCACTGAAGTATCTTCTTTCAGGCCGCCAAAGACAGATACTGGAGACATTAAGAAAACCTTCATTAATATCAAAACAAAGAATGATCCATTGAAAATGAAGGTATACGATCAGTATATGAAGATGGCTCCTCATAATCAGCAAAGGCTGATGTCTGCAATTGATCTTTCACAAGGTAAAATGCTAATGAGCCACTTTAAAGCAAAGGTGCCAAAGCCAACTTCAGCAACAGATTACATCAGAACAAATTTTGAAGTTTTAGCAAAAGATATCCATCCCCTAGATCAGATAGAGCTTCATAGGAAAACAGGGGAAATGGTTTATTCTACTCTCACCAACAAAGCCATGGCAGCTTTAACGCTGCAAGATTCCTTGAATAATACTGCTGCACAATTGAAGATTGAGAGGGCCTCCTCACAGGCCAAGGACAATAGGATAAAGTCTCTAGAAGAGATCATCATTGGTTTGGGTCACAATCCCAAAGACATTAAAGGTATTGAGGCATTGGTAAAAAAGAAAGAGGATGATATAGCTGCACTCAGAAAACAACTGAAACTACCAGCCTCGAGGCACCCTCAGACACAGGAAGTTATAAAAGGAAATTCATAGGAAGAAATGATGGAGTTGCTCTTGAATATGACAGAGCGACTAAATGAAACAGAGAAAGAGTTGGAAAAAGCATTGCAGGAACAGGAAATTATCAAGCAGACTTCAACAACAGGACAGCAGGAACAACCATCTCAGGTAAACATTTCTAATTTGAATTCTGAGGATTTAGTTAAACAGATGGAGAGTTTGCAGCTAAAGGTCACAGAGCTCCAAGAAACAAAATTGCAATTAACAAAATTGGAGGAAAAATATGACACATCCAAAAAGACAGCTGCTGACAACCTCAGAGAAATAAAAAGATTGGAAAAATTGGTTGAGGCTTTGCAAAAAGATCTTTCACTGGAAAAGCCTCTGAACGAAATAAATGATATTCTTTGGTGCAACATCATTGAATTAATAAGAGGTATTTGGCCCTCAATTCAAGCTATTTTTGAGCAAAATGAATTAGTCAAGGTAGCACAAGAGGAAATAAACAAAACTAGACATGAATTAAGAGGTAAGCCAGAGCAGGCCCAGCAGCTCATTCAATTTTTGAATTCCAGAACAAAACAACAGCTTGCATTGTTAGGAATTGATGACAGAACAGGTGTAGTTTTGGAAGCAAAGAGAGTTTTCACCAAGAGGACTTTCATGCAAAATCTAGAAAGAAAGTGTATTGACATTTTGGTTGATATCAACGTTTTCAGAGAGAAGTTTCAAGCTTTGCTGGACAGTGAATTGACAAGTCCCATGCTCACAGAGGATCAAATAGTAGACTTGGAAACCTATGAGAAAAGAATAAAAGCTCATGCTAAAAATACAGCTATAGGTTCTACTAGCTCATCAGAACCTGCATTACCAACTGGGAAAAGTATTTATGAAAAAGTGAGGAATCTATTTCATCTGGAGCATGAAATATAGTATCTATTTCCGAACGAGCCCACTTTTTATAAACTTACTGAAGCAGATGAAACTTTAAGGAAACTCAGAAGAACAACGATACCAGATGATCAGTGGTGGAAGGAAATGCTGGAAGTTTTGTAAAAGTTGTTTTCAGGATGAGATTTTATCTTTACTATCAAGTAAATGGTAAAAATAGAAAAGCAGATGAAAGAGTATCAGATGAAAGGTTAAAGAGTATCCGTAAGAAGAAAGAGTATTCGATAAGTCAAAGAAATACGCAAAGGACAGCATAGATTCCTATTTTAAGCACTTATCTTTAGCACGTCCATGAAGAAAGGAACAGCACATCAGCCGTTACCCATTATTATATTTACGAGACCATGTGTCTCTTGTTGTTTGTAAATATGCTTTAAATCAGCCTGGATTATTGGCTAGGATAAGTAAAATTGTTAGGATTATTTAGTGTATAAATAAACCCTCAAAGAGAGTATTGAGGGTGGATTCTATTACTCTGTTGTAACATTGAGATTTTCGGAATAAAAGCATTTTGGAGAAATTTATTCGTGGCTTACTGGATGATGATTTAAAGCACTGGACTTGTTGCAGGATTCATGTGTTGGACTGCAGTTCAATAAGTCTTTCTACCCTTTGTCTTAAGTTTTATATTAGTTTATAATATCATCATGTCCATTTCTGAATAATTTACATAAGAGATTGAATCAGAATTTGCTTAATTGTACTCTGATTTCAAATGTGGTTGTTCTTAATGTTTTCTTCTAAATTAGTTATAAGCATGAATTCTTAAATGCTCCTGCTTTGCTAATTTAAACATTGTTTGATTACTATAACAAAGAATCCTTCATTGCTCTTTGTTTGTAGTCATTTCACTTCTTTCTTTTGAACATGGTGAAAGATTCTTAGCTGCCTTTCATCCCTTCAAAATCATCCCATCCACTTTAAATTTTAAGGATTGTTCTCTGTCTAGCTATCTTGCCACTGTAATACCATCTTGTGTTTAGAATAGAAATCCCGATTAAAGCCATCCTTTGAATCCCATGGCCAAATGGACTGAGAAAGCTCTCAACCTTGCCCTTAGTTTGTGGATTCCACCAATTTCCCAAACAAACTCTTGAAACTATAACTAGCCTAAAACCTTCCAAGAACAAAATAAATCATAAAAGAGCCCTCTATGGATGGAGAGGGAGGTCAATTACGCATCTAAAGGTTGGGAAGTGGTTACCTCGGGTATACTTTCTTCTTACACAACTTCTAGGAAAACACGAGTGATAACATAGTGGCGACCATCTTGGGGAATACGAATCAATTTTACTTGTTAGTATTGTTCAAATATAAGCTATAGACAGAGTCTGAAGATCAGCCAGGTAGCCTTTGAAATTGCTTTTGCTCTACAAATGCAAAAGTAGATAAAAGCTGCTTCAGTCTATCTCTGATTTAGCCTATATTTTGAATCTTAGTTTCAATTTTTTTCAATCAGATTCTCTAGTTTAAAACAGATCTTTGAGGAAATCTTAATCACATATCATTATTTCTTAAAGAATTTGTAGAAGTTGTATTTACTTTCCAATTAAAACCCAAAAATCCAAAAACACATAATCTAAGAAAACTGGCTTCAGCAAGAATTCGACATACCAGGTCAAACCCTGACCCCAATCCACCACCCATATTTGAAAATCCTAATCTGATTCCTAGGATTCTTAGAAGACAAGAAAGTAAAGAAAGTTCTGAAAGAGGAAGTCAGGAGAGTACAGGAAGTTCTAGACCACTTTCTAGATCTGCATCTTGTCCTGTGAAAATTATATATATTGATGACATTCCTTTTGATACACAATTTGAAACATCTTTGTTTGTGAATTTTTCTGAGACTGAATTATCTAGATTAATTCCAGATCCTTTATTCTTTGAAGAATTACAATATCGATTTGTTTCACATCATCTTGACAGAGAATTGCATAACTCCATTCAGTCTGAACAAACCTTTGAAGAAAGCTCAAACATTTCTGTGATTACTGAAGCATCTCCAAGCTCAGTCACTTTTTCTCAAACTTTTCAAACACCTGTTAGACCTCCATCTCCTCCCGTGGGACCACCTTCTCCTCCTACTAGACCGGTTACTCCTGTCACTTCACTTTATCTTCCAATGGCTAATCGATATGCCTCTTTACAGTTACCATCCAACCCTCCAGCTCTACCACAAGACTACCAAAGTAAAGATCACACCTTTTGACGGATCAGGTACCTACACAGCTCAACAACACACCAAAAGGATGACAGATTACTTTGAGTTTTATGAGGTTGATACTGATGATATCCGTATGAGAATTTTCGTACAAAGTCTTACCGGAGAAGTTAGAACTTGGTTTAGGGCTCTCACCCGGAACAGTATTGCTGACCTAGAAGCTTTGTATAGGGCATTTTTGAACAGATGGGAGAAAAAGAAGGATCCTCTCCAGATCCTATTAGAATTTGAAAAATTAAGAAGAAGACCAAATGAAACCGTACAAGATTACATCATAAGATTCAATGGATCATATCATGCAGTTCCTCTGAACCGAAGACCCCCACCTAATAACGTGTTGCTCAAATTTCCGATTGGTTTTGACTCAGTATAGCTTATTCTCTTAGGGGAAAGAGCTCCTCAAACACTAGAAGAAATGCAAAGCATAGTGGTGAGTGTAGAAGCAAACTTGATAGAAAAACGGGCCAGAGCGAGGGCAGAGAGAAGAATGCCTATGAATGAAGAACCTTCAGCTTTTGAAAAGAAGCTGGATGTAACCATTAAAGGTATGGAAAGATTAGGAGACAGAGTGGAAACCATTGAAAGAAAATCTTCTAATGATAACCAGAATGTTGCAAGAAACCCAAACTTTAGGAGGAATCTGAATCAAAATAGTGGAAAAAATGTTCTTGATCAGAACATTAGGCCACCCTTCCAAGAAAACTTTGTTGAAGGTTCAACTTCTGAAGAACCTACTGAAGACGTAGAGATAAACAATGTAGATGATGACAAAGATGAACCAGAAGTCTTCCTATCTCAGGATGATCAAGAAAATAACATCCTTGAAACATTCCAAACTCATTCAGGTGAGACTTTCGATTTCAAAGAAGGCTATGATACAGCAATCTACGAGGTTCATAAACAGTATAACTTGAGAAGTAGACGGATTGATGTGCCAGAAAATAATAAACAGAAAACCACAAAACAAAATGCCAAAGGTAAGCAAAACATTCCCCCTGTACAAAACAGTCCCCAGGTACAAATTTTGTCTAGAATAACTCCCAATTCTTCAAATCCAATAATTGAAGATGTCTCTGATAATCAACCAATCAATAAACAACAATCTACTACTTTTCCTCCTGTGGGAGCTGTGGAAAACAGTAGGAGTTAGTCCTGAAACATCTTCAAAACAAAACTTCATTAATGAAAAAGAGAAAAATATTGAAGACCCAATAAGCAGAGAAAACCCAAGCTATTACCAAAACACTAAAACTCAAACGAGAAAAACCTTTAATCTAGAGGTGAAATAGGCAAACTCAAGATAAATTTGTTCCTTTATCGAAATTGTCTAAACATGATGTCTATAGGAGTCAGATTTCCAAATCTTTAAACATTAACATTACTGGATTGGATGATTCAGTAAACATTCTTGATGATCAACCCAAACTTCTTTTTGGCCCTGAGGTTAATGGCAAACCAGAAAGTGGAGGGACTCCTCCCATTTTTTATGTAAGCACGAATGTTCACGATAAGATACTCCATAAGGATGTAAACTGAAACGTTCACGGAGCATCTCACAATCTGATGCCAAACGGTGATGGAAAAGATTGAATCTAGATATTACCGGGCCTTACAAAGATTTTGTTTCATTTGATTCGATCAGGTAAAATGTTTAGGTTTGATTAAAGATCTGTGTGTCACTTTGGTACAATACCCTGCTAAGTCTATTTTAATGGACATAGTAGTTGCTGATATTCCACCTAAATATGGTATGTTATTGTCTAGATCTTGGGGTGCTAAACTTGGAGGATCTATTTAATTAGACATGTCATATGCAACTATTTCAGTATTTGGTCAGCCTAAAATATTATATAGAGAAACTTTGATGAAGTACTTAGTGAGTAGCCATGAGAAGCCTCAAAACTTCCCTGTTTATTCTGTACATTCTGATATGGATTCTTTTATTTTATACAATGCTGAGTTAGATCTCCCTACTGAAATAGAAGCTACAGAATTGGAAATCATAAACAAAACCACTGTTAAAATTGAAGAAATCTCTGAAAACAAAGAAACACCGGATGACCAAGACCGAAATACTGAAAAAACTAAACAACTAGCTCTTGTCAGAAAATCTGTTAAAACAATTGATGAAGATTATGAACATGAAATTCTATGGCATTTAGAGTTTGATGGCTCAGTAAACAGACTAGGTGCAGGAGCTGGAATTTTGTTACACAATGTAGAGAACAATCATGCAGAGGGTCATGCTTATAGGTTAAATTTCAAATGCACTCACAACATGGCAGAGTATGAAGCTCTATTATTAGGGCTTAAACATGTCAAGAAGTTAGGAGGCATTAGGGTATCAATCATAGGTGACTCTGAACTAATCATCCAACAGATTAAAGAAGAATGTGCAACAAAGGACATAAGACTGAAACAATACAGAGAGACAGTTGTGGAAATTCTCAACACATTTCTACAAGCTCAACTTGCCAAGATTCCCAGGAAACAAAATCTGCATGCCCACAGTTTAGTAATGTTTGCTAGTACATGCAAGTTACCTTTTGACCCCAATCATCAGTTTTCATCTGAGATTAGGCACAGGCCTGCAATACCAGACAATCTTCTGAATTGGCAAGTATTTGCGAATAACAATCAAATCAATAATTTTTTGACACTTCAGGATGAGTTTTCTAACTGTAATATAGATGAAGACATAACTTTTGATGAATTTGATCAAGAAAAAGAACAAAAAATAGAAATTTCAAGAGAAAATGCAATTCATATGCTGCATCCAACCACATTTACTGAAAAAGACATGCAAAATTTGAAACACATGGAATTTGATGAGATCATAGAAGACGAAACAAAAATCATCAATTTAAAAGATTATCAATTACCCAAAGGATTAACACCTTTGGAAGATCTATTCGACTCAAATGATATTCCATTCAGACCTAAAATGGAACCTGTTAAGGCTGATATGGAGGAATGCATCTTAGGAACACCAGAACATCCTAAAATTGTTAAGTTGTCCAAATCTCTCCCAAAAGAACAAAAGGTGAAATATGTTGAATTATTAAAAGAATTCCAGGATGACTTTGCCTGGAGTTATGAAGACCTCAAATATTATGATACATCCATCATTCAACATACTATACCTTTGAAACCAGAACAGAAACCTTTTAAACAAAAGCTTAGGAGAATTAATCCTGTTTTATTACCCTCAATTGAAAAAGAAATCAAAAGAATGTTTGAATCAGGGATTATAGCTCCTATCAGATTTTCAGAATGGGTCTCTAACCTGGTACCAACAAGAAAAAAGACGGGAGAAATCAGACTGTGTGTCGATTTAAGGAATTTGAATAAAGTTTCTTTAAAAGACAACTATCCTCTGCCAGAAATGGACCACATTCTGCAAAGGGTAGTGGGATCTTCGAGAATATCACTCCTAGATGGATTTTCAGGGTACAACCAAATTCTGGTTCATCCTGATGATCAGGATAAAACAGCATTTACCACACCATGGGGTACGTTTAAATATTGTCAAAATGCCATTCAGCTCAAGAATGCAGAGCTGACATTTCAAAGAGCAATGGGCCATCGTTTTTGCTAAAGAGATACATGATTTTCTCGGTTATTTACTTAGATATTCGACCGTTTTTCTAAAAATGACCAAGAACATTTAGATCACCCAAGGCAAGTATTTATAAAGTGCGTAAATATGGAATTTCCTTAAGAAGTCATTATTATTGGAAGAAGGAAAAAGCTTTAGGGCATATCATTTCTAAAGACATCAGGATTGATCCGTAAAGAATTCAAGCAATTTTGCAAATACTCCAATTTAAACATAAAAGAATTGCAAGCATTCATAGGAAAATAAATTTCTTGAGAAGATTCATTTCTAGTCTAGCAATAGTTACTTAGATTATTAACTAACATGTCAGAGGAAAGATTCAAGCATTGATCGGATCAGAGAAGCAACAATCATTCGAGGAAATTAAAATGGCTTTAACAAGGACACCAGCTTCCGACCGCCCCAACGGATATAGACTTTATTATTTTTTCATTTGCTTCTCAACATCAGTTGTACCGTTTTACTTCAAAAGATGACCAAGGGTGTGAAAAGTTAACAGCATTTTTTAGTAAAGCACTCGAGGCATCTCTAAAATACAATATTATGGAAACAAAGCTTTTGCATTGGTAAAAGCAATCAAAGATTTCGCAGTTTACATATTATATTCTCATGTGATAGCATATGTGCCTAATGCGTAGTTAATATTTTCGACTCAAGATGCACAAGGTAAATGAGGTAAGTGATGCCTACCATTTTAGAATATGATATTGAGATTAAGCCAACAAAATCCGATAAAAGGCCAAGGTTTAGCACAACTCATGACAAACCAACTCGCTGCTTGACATCAATGAACTCGGATAACGAAAGAGATGGAGACTCCACAGCATTAGCCGTTTTTTTAGATTCACCGGTACACCGATATTATTCATGTTTTATTAAACCCGTGTGCCCTCCAGGGTTGTCCGTAACCAAGAAAAGATTTTAAAGAATATCTTTGAAATATTGTATTTTAGATAGCAATTTATTTTGGAAAAATCATGAAGGAATCTTTGTTGAATTGTCTCTTAAAGATGAAGCCGATAAAGTACTTAATGAATTTCATGCGTGGGACGGGGAGGACATCTCATCGGGAAATCTACTCAGCATAAGATCAAGGGCTGGTTTTCATCACAACATTATTTTCTGATGTAAAGAAATATGTGTGCTGTCACAAGGCCCAGACTGAGAGGGTAAAAAGAAAGTTATTGTTACCTTCGCTTTAAAACGCTCACGTAAAGACTCAATGGGGATTAGATTTTACTGAGAAATTCACCCCTTCTTCTGTGGCAACATAGATGGATTTTTTAATCACATGAATTATTTCACCAAATGGATTGAAGCCATCCCATGTATACCACCAATGATTCTAACTGTTTCTAGAAACCAAGCCAACATACTTAAGATTTGGCTATCCAGAAGATTATAATGTATTACCGTTGCCGTATTTTAAATCAAAGAAATGATTAGTTTCGCCATAAATATAATATTACTTTAGGCTATTCAATGTACCTATTACCCTGTGGTAATGGACTAGTGCATCCTCCAATAAGAGCTTGATCAATATCATTAAGAAATTGTTGGAGGAAAATAAAGAACTGCACAAGAACCTAATTACCTATTATGCATGCATACACTTAAAACTAAGAAATCCATTAGACTAGTCCATGTTGTTAGGTTTATGGTCTGGAAGCAAGATTCATCATCTTTAGAATTGCTATGAAATTACTCAGAGGCTCAAGTGGAGCAAATGACATTCAAAGAAGAATTAATCAAACAATCCACCCGCAACAAAACCGTAGAAGAGGGCACTAAAGATCACAAGTCTTACAGAAAAGCTAAAGAAAATGTTTGATAAAGGACTAAAGCAGAGGATTTTCAATTAGGAGAGAAGGTCCTAAGATGGGATTCTAGAAGAGAAGAAAAAGGGAACATGGAAAGTTTGATTGTGAAAGTGGCCTGAGTATCATTCATGCCTGGCAGTGGAAACAACACTTACTTTTCAAGGACTTGGACAATTCGTAAGTTGAAGAAGGACCAGTCAATGGTCGAATGCTCAAGCATTATTTTGATCCAATTTGCTGAGTGTTTTACTGTTTTAAATTTGGCATAATATATTGTTTTCTTGTTTTTTTCTTTGTTAATGCAGTTTGGATGGGATGGAAAAAAGAGCCCCAGTTTGGAGTCTAAGTGAAGGCCCCGAGCTTCAAGAGTTTCCTGCACTATCATATGTAAAATAAAGCTACCGTAAGGAGGAAGATTTCATACTTTCGGGGCTTGAAGACATTTGATATCCGACTCGCTGTTCTGACTTTCTGCCATGAAAAAGCCATCCCCAAGTGGAGCCAGTAAGTTAGCCTCCTATACCAATAGGTTTCATCTTTCATGATTGTCTTGATTGAATTATGGAATATGTTCAAACTTTTCTTGAGCAAAGGTGTTCATATTCTGAAAACCAAAAATCAAAAAAAAATTTAAAAAATGTAAAGAGGGTACACTCCTAAAGAAAGATCAAAGGGTAAAAAGAATAAAATAAAAAAAAGAGAAAGAAATAAACCCAAGCAAAAAATACCAAGGAAAGTGTGCAAATCCAAATGCCACTACTTTTTCATCTCATAATAAAGCAATAAAAACTTTGCCACAATTCATGAATAAGTCAAAATGTTTAAAGTTGGCTTAGTCATATTTCTCATAATTTCATGTTATAGATTATAATAAATATCTAGCTACCGCCTTAATCTTGCGCATAAGTAGCTAGGTAGAGTGAATAAAAGGTGCTCAACAGCTTAATCCGAGCCCTTGGATGTAATGCTAAGGGTAGAAATAGATAGATCTATCATGTAAAAGGAGATTGAAAAGTGGTCGCAAAGTCTAAATGCACCCTAATAAAAGAAAAGAAAATGGTGTTAAGTAGATAGGTAGGTATGTGCCGCAAGTGTTATCTCGATGAATGGTGGCCGCCGTATGTTGGGTTAATCATTGCATTTCTCTATCACAAGTACTAAAGCAAGAAATACACTAAAATCACTACAAAGAAGCAAATTCAAATTCATTAACCTCCCTCATCATTTTTCCCCCTCAAGAGTTTTACTAATTTCCCCAAAAGTACTAAGGTAATTTGAGATCAAAGGGGCTCAAGGCATTTGACTTCGGAGGGACCTACCCCGCCCTCTACCGATCAAAAAGACCTAAGTACTCTCAGTTATCTATCATTATATCTTCGGTTTGATTTTTTCCTAAGTAAAATCCTATTTTACTTAGGAAACTCGATGCAAATATTCCATAAAAATTCCTCAAAATAACTTGTTATTCTAAGTTTTTAAAAGTGTTGAAGATAAAATGTTGCAATTTACTTCACAAGTTATCACTTTCTTAGATGTACAAAGATGTTTTGATTTTCCTTGTCCTTTGCCATATTAACATTTAATTTACCATATTCCCCTAGTGAAATACCCTTTTCCTACATATAACTCCCCTTTTTTATATAATTCTAAAAACCCTTTATTATAATGTTTTAACCAAAGTATTTATCTCCCTAAAATTCATTAAAACCCGCCTATAAAAGCCCTTTGGTTAAAAAATATAGCATAATACATAAATCCCGCCCCTATGGTGAAATAATTGTATTAATTAATTCATCATATAATAAAATATATATAAAAACGTTAGACATACAATATGTGTGTTTAATACTGAAAACATCATTGTAACCATGAAAGCTTGCGCCACCGTGGTCCGTCCACGTGGCATTCCGCTTAATCAAACCCCGCCGCAACCCTATTCATTATACACATGGGATTAATTAGTCATCCGGACCACCCAACAACCTTCTCCGCCTATTAAAAATTTCCTCAGGGTGATTACATTACGCGTTAAAACCTTTTTAAACCCGACGGGCCCACCAACCTCCTCCGCATGTTCCCCATCCCTTCAAACGTTGATCACCCATTCATAGATCAATGGTCATTATTGTCCCGCTGCCCATCCCTTTCCGCATGTTAACCACGGGGATGGGTGGTTTTTGAAAAGTCGTACATCCACGGGTACCATGGAATCGCTCCCCGCGATCACCGCCGACCAAAAGCGTGCGCCCCGCCGACCACTTACCGCCCGATCGCACACCGCCACCCCAGACGCGACTACGAGATGGTCACACCTCGAAAAAAACAAAAAACCCTTTTAACTTGTAAATAAGCCATTTTTCACGTTTTTCCTGTTATTTTCGTTATTCTGAAAACGACAGAGCTCCCGCTGCGATTTTCAAATTTCCACTGTAATTGATCATTTCGCCCCAAAATTCTGCTACGCCCGTGTTGAAGAACAGTCCCGCCATTGCCTGTTACCTGTGAAAGAACCAGTTTCCGTCTAAAAGCAGGTATTTATCCTTTACGCCCGACTGCAAGTAAAACTCAGTTTCCTTTGTTTTTTCGCTGAAAAAGTGGTTAAAAATCATCACTGAGTTCTCCCTGGAGATTTTAAAACCTGTGAAATTGCTCCCCGAACCTGTAAATTGTTCCAATTTCCTTCATTTCAAGAATTCCGCCCGGCCCGTGAAGAAAACCAAAAACCTCCATTTTGAATCCACAAGAACCAAAATGGAGGTCCCGACAGCTCTAAATATCACTCCATTGAATGCTCCTCACCGTGATTTGGACTATTTATCTCTGATAGATGAAGATTTCCAAATAAAAGACCTGTATTTTGATGAAAGTCCCCGTTTGAGCTTCTGTCGCTGCAGAGACGAACACTCAAAGGGGCAAGATCTTATAGGGTTGTGGGAATCCAATCTCCCAAGGTATCTTATTCCTTCAGTCCTCATTTTCCCCGAAATCATTCATTACTGTCATGCAAACTATGATCCCGCACAGAGAGTTGTATTAGCTCCTGATCAAAGTGTTTTGTTTCCCATCACACCTCAGTCTATCAATGCCATGTTAAACTTTGAGCCAGATCAAGAATTAGCACCATTATCCATGGAAGGATTGATTGAGAAAACCAGACAATTAACCCCAGAAAAGTTAAAATCCATGTGTCAGTATTTCATGTTACCTGAGCATCAACCAAAAGGGTCTCCCCCCTATGGTTTTTACTATTTCAATACATTGGGAAAGCTCATTGTAAATATAATATCTTTTGTCTTAGGATTCAATACCAGTGAATATGTGGATGAGATAACTTTGGCTTTGCTATCCATTTTTACTCCTGGGCAGCCTCCTGAGATTAAATATGATTATGCTTCCTTCATAGCCAACAAGATCCATGATCAATTCTTAAGGCTAGATACTGAAAAAGTTTTTAAGTACTCCTCAGTTATCTATCATCTCATGATCTACTATCAGTCAGAAAGGTTCCCTTTCCCTGTTCAAAAACTTGATGCCAAGGGAAATCCTAGGTCAGTCATATTTTGGTCCCCCATCATTCATTATTCCTCCGATTCTCCCTACTCCTACTCTGAATTCATTGATCAGTTTGTATATCCTGCAACAACTTTGTTAACAGGAATTCCTCCCCCAAGACTCAGTAATGAAATTAGAAAGACCTTGCAACTGTCAAAGAGTTATAAGGTTGGGGATTGGTATTTGTATCAAAACCATACAGTCATTAGGATTTATGGATGTGAATTACATCCATTCAGGTTACCCAGATATGTACCAATGAGGATTTTTGCCTTGGAATACTTCAGGCAAATGAAAAATTCAGATGTGATCCATTTTTGTAATGTAAAGAAGAAAGCTCAGTTAAGGATCAAAAGCCAATTAGGTCCTTTCATCTGCAATTCTAGGGAAGCTGAGAGAGAAGCAGAAAATCTATTAGAGAAAAAGTTCCAGACATCTTTCCGTTGGGTCCCTTATGACCCCTTTGGTTTCATTTGTGAAAAAAGATTAAAGAATAAGTCATCTCCTTATGTACACCACAAGATTCCTGATTTAGAACAGTATGCAAATCAAGATGAATGGGTTAAAGGAACACTTGTTGAAGAGGAAAGTGGAGCTGACAAATTGAATAAAATTATGAAAGATGTTGAGAAGAACTTTGACCTAGAAACATATGATCAAATGCAGGTACCCTACATTGGCACATCTTCAGCAGCCACTCTACAGCAAGCATTACAGGAAGACAGTCCATCAGTAGCAGCAGAACCCAAGGGTAAAGGAAAAGAACCTGTAGTTCAGGTCATTGAAACCTGGGTCATGGCAGAAAAGCCACAGAATTCCAAAGCACCAGAGCAAACTCAGGCCTCTCCTACACCAGCAATACACATCCAAGGCCCAGAAATGCAAACTCCATTGAATGTGGAGATAGGGAAGAAGAGACCAGCTCCACATACCACACCTTCAAAAGGAGCTGCACAGAATTATCAAACAAAGAAACACAAATTAGATCCACCTCCAGAGGTAGAAGTCATAGATGAAATATTTGATGATGGTAGAGAAGATAGTCAGCAAACTGGCACAGCAAGTGAAACAACCATAAGCCAGAAAGGGAAAGCCTTGCAGAAACAATTAAGCACTGAAGTATCTTCTTTCAGGCCGCCAAAGACAGATACTGGAGACATTAAAAGAACCTTCATCAATATCAAAAACAAGAATGAACCATTGAAAATGAAGGTATATGATCAGTACATGAAAATGGCTCCCCAAAATCAAGAAAGGCTGATGTCAGCATTTGACTTATCACAAGGTAAAATGCTAATGAGCCACTTCAAAGCAAAGGTGCCAAAGCCAACTTCAGCAGCAGATTACATCAGATCAAATTTTGAAGTTTTAGCAAAGGATATCCATCCCCTGGACCAGATAGAGCTACATAGACAAACAGGGGAAATGGTTTATTCTACTCTCACCAACAAAGCCATGGCAGCTTTAACGCTGCAAGATTCTTTGAATAATACTACTGCACAATTGAAAATTGAGAAGGCCTCCTCACAGGCCAAGGATAATAGAATAAAGTCTCTAGAAGAGATAATCATTGGTTTGGGTCACAATCCCACAGACATTAAAGGTATTGAGGCATTGGTAAAGAAGAAAGAGGATGATATAGCTGCACTCAGAAAACAGCTAAAACTACCAGCCTCGAGGCACCCTCAGACACAGGAAGTTATAAAAGGAAATTCACAGGAAGAAATGATGGAGTTGCTCTTGAATATGACTGAGCGACTAAATGAAACAGAGAAGGAATTGGAAAAAGCATTGCAGGAACAGGAAATGATCAAGCAAACTTCAACAACAGGTACTACAACCACAGGGCAGCAGGAACAACCATCTCAGGTGAACACTTCTAATTTGAATTCTGAGGACTTAATAAAATAGATGGAGAGTTTGCAGCTAAGGGTCACCGAGCTCCAAGAAACAAAATTGCAATTGGCAAAATTGGAGGAAAAATATGACACATCTAAAAAGACAGCTGCTGACAACATCAGGGAGATCAAAAGATTGGAAAAATTGGTTCAGGCTTTGGAAAAAGATCTTTCATTGGAAAAGCCTCTGAACGAAATAAATGATATTCTTTGGGGTAACATCATTGAATTAATAAAGGGTATTTGGCCCTCTATTCAAGCTATTTTTGAGAAAAATGAGTTAGTTAAGGTAGCCCAAGAAGAAATAAATAGAACCAGGAATGAATTGAGAGGCAGGCCAGAACAGGCCAGTCAGCTCATTCAATTTTTGAATTCCAGAACAAAACAACAGCTTGCATTGTTAGGAATTGATGACAGGACATGTGCAGTTTTGGAAGCAAAGAGAGTTTTCACCAAGAGGACTTTCATGCAAAATTTAGAAAGAAAGTGTACAGACATTTTGGTTGACATCAACAATTTCAGAGAGAAATTTCAAGCTTTGCTGGATAGTGGGTTACCAAGTCCCATGCTCACAAAAGATCAAATAGTATACTTGGAAACCTATGAGAAGAGAATAAAGGCTCATGCTAAAAATGCAGCTGTAGGTTCTACTAGCTCATCAGAACCTGCATTACCAACTGGGAAAAGTATTTATGATAAGGTGAGGAATTTATTTCATCTGGAGCATGAAATAAAGTATCTATTTCCGAATGATCCCACTTTTTATAAACTTACTGAAGCAGATGAAACTTTAAGAAAGCTTAGAAGAACTATGATACCAGATGATCAATGGTGGCAGGAAATGTTGGAGATTCTGTAAAAATTGCTTTCAGGATGAGAATTTATCTTTACTATCAAGTAAATGGTAAAAACAGGAAAACAGATGAAAGAGTATCAGATGAAAGGTTAAAGAGTATCCGTAAGAATAAGGAGTGTTCAACAAGCTAAAGAAATACTACAAAGGGACAGCACAGAGCCCTATTTTAGCACCTACCTCCAGCACATCCACGGAAAAAGGAACAGCACATCAACAGTTGCACATTATTCTATCTATGAGACCGTGTGTCTCTTGTTTGTTTGTAAAATATGCTTTAAGTCAGCCTAGATTATTGGCTAAGTTAGTGTAAGATTGTTTTAGATTATTTTGTGTATAAATAAACCCTCAAAGAGAGTGTTGAGGGTGGATTCTATTACTCTGCTGTAACATTGAGGTTTTCGGAATAAAAAGCTTTTGGACAAATTTACTTGTGGCTTACTGGATGACGTTTTGAAGCACTAGACTTGTTGCAGGATTCATGTGTTGGACTACAGTTCAATAAGTTTTCCAACCCTTGTGTTTGAATTTTATATTAGTTTATACTATCATCATATCCGTTTCTGAATAGTTTACATAAAGGACTGAAACAGAATTTGCTTAATTGTACTCTGTTTTCAAATGTAATTATTCTTAATGTTTTCTTCTGAATTAGTTATAAGCATGAATTCTTAAATGCTCCTGCTTTGCTAATTTAATCATTGTTGATTACTATAACAAAGAATCCTTCATTGCTCTTTGCTTGTAGTCATTTCTCTTCTTTCTCTTGAACATGGTGAAAGATTCTTAGCTGCCTTTCATCCCTTCAAGACCATCCATCCACTTTAAATTTTAAGGATTGTTCTCTGTCTAGCTATCTTGCCCTGTAATACCATCTTGTGTTTAGAATAGAAATCCAGTAAAGCCATCCTTTGACTCCATAGCCCAATGGACTGAAAGCTCTCAACCTTGCCCTTAGTTTGTGGATTCCACCATTTTCCAAAACAAACTCTTGAATCTATAACTAGCCTAAAACCTTCCAAGAACAAAGATAAATCATAAAGAGAGAGCCCTCTCTGGATGCAGATTGGCTAGATTCTGCATCTAAAAGGTTGGTTTGTGGTTACCTCGGGTATGCTTTCCTCTTACACAACTTCTAGGAAAACCTGAGTGATAACATAGTGGCGACCATACTGGGGATCTGAATCATTTTATTGATACTATTGTTTGATTTATAAGCTATGGACAGAGTCTGAAGATCAGCCAGGTAGCCTTTGAAATTGCTTTTGCTCTGCAATTGCAAAAGTAAATAAAAGCTGCTTCAGTCTATCTCTGATTTAGCTTATATATTGAATCTTAGTTTCAAATTTTCCAATCAGATCCTCTAGTTTAAACAAATCTTTGAAGAAATCTTAATCACATACCATTATTTCTTAAAATAATTTGTAGAAGTTGTATTTATTTTTCAATTAAAATTAAAAACCCAAAAACATAAAGTCTGAGAAAACTGGCTTCAAAAAGGATTCGACATACTAGGGCAAACCCTGACCCTAATCCACCACCAATATTTGAAAATCCAAATCTGATTCCTAGAATTCTTAGAAGACAAGGAAGCCAAGAAAGTTCTGAAAGAGGAAGTCAGGAGAGTACAGGAAGTTCTAGACCACTTTCTAGATCTGCATCTTGTCCTGTGAAAATTATATATATTGATGACATTCCTTTTGATGCACGATTTGAAACATCTTTGTTTGTGAATTTTTCTGAGACTGAGTTATCTAGATTAGTTCCAGATCCTTTATTCTTTGAATATTTGCAATACCGATTTGTTTCACATCATCTTGACAGAGAATTGCATAACTCCATTCAGTCTGAGCAAACCTTTGAAGAAAGCTCAAACATTTCTGTGATTACTGAAGCATCTCCAAGCTCAGTCACTTTTTCTCAAACTTTTCAAACACCTGTTAGACCTCCATCTCCTCCTGTTAGACCTCCATCTCCTCCTGTTAGACCATCAACTCCTGTCACTCCACTTTATCTTCCAATGGCCAATCGATATGCCCCTTTACAGTTACCAGCCAACCCTCCAGCTTTACCTCCGGACTACCAAAGTAAGATCACACCTTTTGATGGATCAGGTACTTACACAGCTCAACAACACACCAAAAGGATGACAGATTACTTTGAGTTTTATGAGATTGATACTGATAATATCCGTATGAGAATTTTCGTACAGAGTCTTACTGGAGAAGTTAGAACTTGGTTTAGGGCTCTTAACCCGAACAGTATTGCTGATTTAGAAGCGTTGTATAGGGCATTTCTGAACAGATGGGAGAAAAAGAAGGATCCTCTTCAGATCCTTTCAGAATTTGAAAAATTAAGAAGAAGACCAAACGAAACCGTACAAGATTACATCATAAGATTTAATGAATCATATAATGCAGTTCCTCAAAACCTAAGACCCCCACCTAATAATGTGTTGGTTAAATTTCCAGATGGTTTTGACTCCGATATAGCTTATTCCCTTAGGGAAAGAGCTCCACAAACACTAGAGGAAATGAAAAGCATAGTGGTGAGTGTAGAAGCAAATCTGATAGAAAAACGGGCCAGAGCTAGGGCAGAGAGAAGAATGCCTATGAATGAAGAACCTTCAGCTTTTGAAAAGAAGCTGGATGTAATCATTAAAGGTATGGAAATATTAGGAGACAGAGTGGAAACCATTGAAAGAAAGTCTTCTACTGACAATCAGAATGTTGCAAGAAACCCAAACTTTAGGAGGAATCTGAATCAAAATATTGGAAAGAATGTCCCTGATCAAAACATTAGACCACCTTTCCAAGAAAACTTTATTGAAGGTTCAACCTCTGAAGAACCCACAGAAGACGTAGAAATAAACAATGTCAATGAGGACAAAGATGAACCAGAAGTCTTCCTATCCCAGGATGATCAAGAAAATCATATCCTTGAAACATTTCAAACTCATTCAGGTGAGACTTTTGATTTCAAAGAAGGCTATGACACAACAATCTACGAAGTTCATAAACAGTACAACTTGAGAAGTAGACGGATAGATGTACCAGAGAAAAATAAACAGAAAACCACAAAACAAAATGTCAAAGGTAAACAAAACATTCCCCCTGTACAAAACATTCCCCAAGTACAAATTTTGCCTAGGATAACTCCCAGTTTTTCAAATCCAATAATTGAAGATGTCTCTGACAACCAACCAATCAACAAACAACAATCCAATACATCTCCTCATGTAGGAACTGTAGAAGAAACAGTAGAAGTTAGTCCTGAAACATCTTCAAAACAAAACTTCATTCATGAAAAAGAGAAAAATATTGAAGACCCAATAAACAGAGAAAACCCAACTGTGCAAAACACTAAAACTCAAACAGAAAAACCCTTTAATCTAGAGGCTGAAATAGGCAAACTCAAGATAGCTGTTCCTTTATCAGAATTGGCTAAACATGATGTCTATAGGAGTCAGATTACCAAGTCCCTAAACATTAACATTACTGGGTTAGATGATTCAGTAAACATTCTTGATGATCAACCCAAACTTCGTTTTGGCCCTGAGGTTAATGGCAAACTAGAAAGTGGAGGAACTCCTCCATTTTATGTAAGCCTGAATGTTCATGACAAGATACTCCATAATGCAATGCTTGATTCTGGAGCATCTCACAATTTGATGCCAAAAGCAGTAATGGAAAGATTGAATCTAGATATTACCAGACCGTACAAAGATCTTTTTTCATTTGATTCGAGTCAGGTAAAATTTTTAGGTTTGATTAAAGATTTGTGTGTAACTTTGGTACAATACCCTACTAAGTCTGTCTTAATGGACATAGTAGTTGCTGATATTCCACCTAAATATGGTATGTTATTGTCTAGATCTTGGGGTGCTAAACTTGGAGGGTCTATTCAACTAGACATGTCATATGCAACTATTTCAGTATTTGGTCAGCCTAAAAGGTTATATAGAGAAACCTTGATGAAGTACTTAGTCAGTAGCCATGAGAATCCTGAAAACTTCCCTGTTTACTCTGTACATTCTGATATGGATTCTTTTATTTTATACAATGCTGAGTTAGATCTCCCTACTGAAATAGAAGCTCCAGAATTGGAAATCATAAACAAAACCACTGTTAAAATTGAAGAAATCTCTGAAAACAAAGAAACACTAGATGATCAAGAAATATCTGAGGAAACTAAACAATTAGCTCCTGTCAAGAGACACTTTAAAACAATTGATGAAGATTATGAACATGAAATTCTGTGGCAGTTAGAGTTTGATGGCTCAGTAAACAGACTAGGGGCAGGAGCTGGTATTTGGTTACATAATGTTGAGAATAATTATGCAGAAGGTCATGCTTATAGGTTGAATTTCAAATGCACTAATAACATGGCGGAGTATGAAGCTCTCTTATTAGGGCTTAAACATGTCAAGAAGTTAGGGGCTATTAGGATATCAATCGTAGGAGACTCTGAACTAATCATTCAACAGATTAAAGGAGAATGTTCAACAAAAGATCTGAGACTGAAACAATACAGAGAAACAGTTGTGGAAATCCTTAACACATTTCTACAAGCCCAACTTGCTAAGATTCCCAGGAAACAAAACTTGCATGCTCACAGTTTAGCAGTGTTTGCCAGTACATGCAAGTTACCTTTTGATCCCAATCATCAGTTTTCAGCTGAGATTAGGCATAGGCCTGCAATACCAGACAATCTTTTAAATTGGCAAGTATTTGTGAATAACAACCAAATCAATAATTTTTTGACACTTCAGAATGAGTTTTCTAACTGCAATATAGATGAGGATATAACGATTGATGAATTCGATCAAGAAAAAGAACAAAAAATAGAAATTTCAGGACAAAATGCAATTCATATGTTACATCCGACCACATTCACTGAAAAGGACATGCAAAGTTTGAATCACATGGAATTTGATGAGATCATAGAAGATGAAACGAAAATCATCAACTTAAAAGATAATCATTTGCCTAAAGGATTAACTCCTTTGGAGGATCTGTTTGACTCAAATGATATTCCATTTCGACCCAAAATGGAGCCTGTAAAGGCTGATATGGAAGACTCCAACTTAGGGACCGACGTTGACCCATAAAATGGCTGAAAAACTGTATAAGTCTTTCCAAAAGATCAGAGGGCTAAATATGTTGAATTATTAAAAGAATTCCAGGATGTCTTTGCCTGGAGTTATGAAGACCTCAAATCTTATGATACATCCATCATTCAACATACTATACCTTTGAAACTAGACCAGAAACCTTTCAAACAAAAGCTTAGGAGAATTAATCCCGTTTTATTACCCTCAATTGAAAAGGAAATCAAGAGAATGTTTGAAGCAGGGATTATAGCTCCTATCAGATTTTTAGAATGGGTTTCTAACCTGGTACCAACAAGGAAAAAGACAGGAGAAATCAGATTGTGTGTCGATTTAAGAAATTTGAATAAAGTTTCTTTAAAGGAAAACTATCCTTTGCCGAAAATGACCACATTCTGCAAAGGGTAGTGGGATCTTCGAGAATATCACTACTGGATGGATGTTCAGGGTACAACCAGATTCTGGTTCATCCCCGATGATCAGGATAAAACAGCATTTACAACACCATGGGGTACGTTTAAATATGTCAAAATGCCATTTGGACTCAAGAATGCAGGAGCTACATTTCAAATAGCAATGGATATTGCTTTTGCTAAAGAGATACATGATTTTCTGGTTATTTATTTAGATGATTTAACTGTATTTTCTAAAACAGATCTAGATCATTTAGATCATTTGAGACAAGTATTTATAAAATGCAGAAAATATGGAATTTCTTTAAACCCTAAAAAGTCATTGTTTGGTTTGGAAGAAGGAAAGCTCTTAGGACACATTATTTCTAAAGATGGCATTAGGATTGATCCAGAAAGAATTCAAGCAATTTTGCAAATACCCCACCCCAGAAACATAAAAGAATTGCAAGCATTCATAGGGAAAATTAATTTCTTGAGAAGATTTATTTCTAGTCTAGCAGAGTTACTTAGATTACTAACTAACATGTTGAGGAAAGATTGAAGCATTGACTGGACCGTAGAAGCTAAACAATCATTCGAGGAAATTAAAATGGCTTTAACGAGGACACCAGTCCTAACAAGTCCTAAATTTGATAGAGACTTCATTATCTTTTCATTTTCTTCTGAACATACTGTTGCAGCTGTTTTACTTCAAAAAGATGACCAAGGGTGTGAAAAGCCAATAGCATTTTTTAGTAAAGCACTGAGGGATGCATCTCTAAAATACAATATTATGGAAAAACAGGCTTTTGCATTGGTAAAAGCAATCAAAGATTTCAGAGTTTACATTTTATATTCTCATGTGGTAGCATATGTGCCTAATGCAGTAGTTAAAGATATTTTGACTCAAGATGGCATTGAAGGTAAACGAGGTAAGTGGATAGCTACCATTTTGGAATATGATATTGAGATTAAGCCAACAAAATTGATAAAAGGCCAAGGTTTAGCACAACTCATGACAGAAACCAATTGCCAAGCCTTGGACATCAATGAAATGGATAACGAGCAGGAGATGGCGACTCCACAGATTAGTCAAGCTTTTTTAGATTCACCCTGGTACACTGATATTATTCATGTTTTATTAAACCTGCAGGCTCCTCCAGGGTTGTCCAGAACCAAGCAAAGATTTTTAAAAATGACATCTTTGAAATATTGTATTTTAGATAGCACTTTATTTTGGAAAAATCATGAAGGAATTTTGTTGAATTGTCTCTTAAAAGATGAAGCTGATAAAGTGCTTAATGAATTTCATGCAGGGGATTGTGGAGGACATCTTTACTGGAAATCTACTGCAGACAAAATCTTAAGGGCTGGTTTTTACTGGCCAACTTTATTCTCTGATGTTAAGAAATTTGAAACAACTTGTCATAAATGTCAAATATTTGAAGGTAAAAGAAAGTTGTTACCTCTGCCTCTAAAACCAATTTCCAAAGAAAGAACTTTTCAACAATGGGGGTTATATTTTATTGGAGAAATTCATCCCCCTTCTTCAGGACAACATAGATGGATTTTAACTGCTACAGACTATTTCACTAAATGGATTGAAGCCCTCCCATGTAGACAGTCTAATGATTCTGTGATCATAGGGTTTTTGGAAACAAACATACTTTCAAGGTTTGGTTGTCCAGAAAAGATTATAACAGACAATGCTGCTGCATTTAAATCAAAGAAAATGATCAATTTCTGTAGTAAATATCATATCACCTTAGGCCATTCCACAGCTTATTACCCCCAGGGTAATGGATTAGCAGAATCTTCTAATAAAAGCCTTATCAATATCATCAAAAAGTTATTGGAAGAAAACAAAAAGAATTGGCATAAGAAATTGACCAATGCATTATGGGCAGACAGACTTACAACTAAGAAATCTATTGGGACTAGTCCATATGAGTTAGTGTATGGCATAGAAGCAAGATTCCCATCATCTTTAGGAATTCCTGTCATGAAATTACTTCAGGAAGCTCAAATAGAGCCAAATGACATTCAAAGAAGAATTAATCAAACAATCCACCTGCAACAAACCAGGGAAGAGGTGTACCAAAGATCACAAATTTTGCAGGAAAAGTTAAAGAAAATGTTTGATAAAAGGACTAAAGCTGAAGATTTTCAACTAGGAGATAAAGTCCTTAGATGGGATTCTAGAAGAGAAGAAAAAGGGAAACATGGAAAGTTCGATTTCCTATGGAAAGGACCCTATGTCATCCATGCCTTGCAGGGGAACAATACATACTTTTTGAAGGAATTAGACAATTCAGGAATTGAAGAAGGACCAGTCAATGGTCGAATGCTTAAGCATTATTTTGATTCAATATACTAAAAAGCTTTAATATTGCTAACTTGTACATAATATATTGTTTTTTTTGGTTGTTTTGTTTTGTTAATGCAGTTTGGATTGGATGGTGACTTCTTGATGTTGAAGCCCGAAGTGAAGGCCCTAAGCTTCAAGAATTTCACTATCATATGTAGAATAAAGCTATTAAAGGAAGGAAGATTTTATACTTTCAGTTTGAAGACATTTTAAGGCAACTGACCTGCTGTTCTTGACTTTCCACAAGGAAAAGCCATCCCCAAGTGGAGCCAGTGTTAGCCTCCTATACCAATAGGTTTCATCTTTCATGATTGTCTTGATTGAAATATGGAATATGTTCAAACTTTCCTTTTGAGCAAAGGTGTTCCATATTCCTGGAAAACCAAAAAATCAAAAAAATTAAAAAATGTAAAGAGGGTATACCCTAAAAGAAAGATCAAAGGTTAAAAAGAATAAAGATGGTCAAAAAAATGAAAGAAATGAACCCCAAACAAAAAATAGACCAAGGAAAGTGTGCAAATCCAAATGCCACTACTATTTCATTTTTGTAATAAAAACAATTGTGTGCAGCTTGTCCAATCTTTGCCACAATTCATGAATAAGTCAAACTGTTTAAACTTGGCTTACTCATATTTCAATTTCATGTTGTAGTTTAGAGAATAAATATCTGACCAAACAGTTTAATCTTGGCAGATAAGTAGATAGGTAGAGATAATAAAAGGTGCTCAACAGTTTAATCTGAGCCCTTGGATGTAATAAGGGTAGAAATAGATAGGTTTATCATGTAAAAAGAAAAAGATTGATAAGGGTTTGCAAGTCCAAATGCACCCTAATAAAGAAGAGAAAATGGTAGTGTTAAGTAGATAGGGTAGGTAGATGGTACTGCAAAGTGTTATCTGATGAATGATGATGCTACATATTGTTTATCCTTTACTTTCATCACAAGTACTAAAGCAGGAAATACACTGGAAAATCACAGCAAGCAAAGTCAAACTCATTAACTTCCCTCATCATTTTCCCTTCAAAAGTTTTACTAATTTCCCCCCAAAATACTAAGGTATTTGGAGATCAAAAGGGCTCAAGGCATTTCCTTGACTTCTGGAGGGACCGGACCCTCGGCCTACTGATCAAAAAGACCTAAAATACTTGAAATAATTCATCATTGTTATTTTCCATCTTTAATTTTTTCCTAAGTAAAATCCTATTTTACTTAGGAAACTGATGCAAAAAATTCATAAAAATTCCTCAAAATAACTTGTTATTCTAAGTTAAAGTGTTGAAGATAAGATGTGACAATTTACTTCACAAGTTATCACTTTCTTGGATGTACAAAGATGTTTTGATTTTCCTTGTCCTTTACCATATTAACATTTAACTCTATTGTATTAAATCCCTAAATAAAATACCTTTTCCTAAGTATATAACTCCCTTTTCTATAAATATCCCCAAAACCCATTTATTATAATGTTTACCAAAGTATATATTCCCGCACATTAAAAATAAACACCCCGCTTTATAAGCCCTTTGGTTAAAAATATAACATTATACATAAATCCCGCCCCTATGGTGAAATAATTGTATTAATTAATTCATCATATAATAAAATATATATATAAAAACGTTAGACATACAATATGTGTGTTTAATACCAAAAACATCACTAAACCTTTGCGAAAGTTTTGCGCCACCGTGGTCTGTCCACGTGGCATTCCGCTTAAGCCAACTCCGTCGCAACCCCTTACTTTGCATATGGGATTAATTAGTTATTTGAACTAATTAATAGCCTTCACTCACCAATCAAAATCCTCCCGGGGTGATTAAATAAAAGTTAAACGCATTTAAATCCCACCGGGCCCGCGCAATAACCATCCCGTTACCTTTCCATTTCCCCGACCGTCGGATCAGCCTCCAGCAGATCAACGATCGGTATTAATCCCGCTGCCCATCCCTTGCCAGCATGTTAACCAGCGGGGGATGGGTGGTTTGTGAAAAGTCAGACTTCCACGTGGCAACTGCTCTGTGGAATCGCTCCCCCCGCGATCAATACCACCCTCGACCTAAAGCGGTGCGGGGATTTCCCGCTTACCACTTACCGCCCGACTCTACACACGTCATCCCGTACTACCATGACGTCACACCTCGAAAAAAACAAAAAAACCTTTTAACTAGTAAATAAGCCATTTTTTTCGTGTTTTTTAGTCATTTTCATTATTCTGAGAAGAACGTTGCTCCCGCTGCGATTTTCAAAATTTCCGTTGTAATTGACCATTTCGCCCCAAAATTCCGCTGCGCCCGTGTTGAAGAACGTCCCCGCCATTGCTCATTACCTGTTAAAGAACCAGTTTCCGTTTAAAAACAGGTATTTATCATTTTACGCCCGACTGCAAGTCAAGCTTAGTTTCCTTTGTTTTTTCTCTGAAAAAGTGGTTAAAAATCATCGCTGAATCCTCCCTGAAGATTTTAAACCTGTGAATTTGCTTCCCAAACCTGCAAATTGTTTCAATTTCCTCCATTCCAGAAATCCCGTCCGGTCTGTAAGAAAAAACAAAAACCTCCATTTTGAATCCACAAGAACCAAAATGGAGGTCCCGACAGCTCTGAATATCGCCCCATTGAACGCTCCTCACCGTGAATTGGACTATTTACCTCTGATAGATGAAGATTTCCAAATCAAAGACCTGCATTTTGATGTAAATCCCCGATTGAGTTTCTGTCGCTGCAGAGACGAATACTCAAAAGGGAAAGACCTTATAGGGTTGTGGGAATCCAATCTCCCAAGATACCTTATTCCTTCAGTCCTCATTTTCCCCGAAATCATTCATTACTGTCATGCAAACTATGATCCCGCACAGAGAGCTGTATTAGCTCCTGATCAAAGTATTTTGTTCCCCATCACACCTCAGGCTATCAATGCCATGTTATGCTTTGAGCCAGATGAAGAATTAGCACCATTATCCATGGAAGGATTGATTGAGAAAACCAGACAATTAACCCCTGAGAGGTTAAAATCCATGTGCCAATATTTCATGTTACCTGATCATCAGCCAAAAGGGTCTCCCCCCTATGGTTTCTACTTTTTCAATACATTAGGAAAGCTTATTATAAATGTAATATCTTTTGTCTTGGGGTTTAATACCAGCGAATATGTAGATGAGATAACTTTGGCTTTACTTTCTATTTTTACCCCAGGGCAGCCTCCTGAGATTAAATATGATTATGCTTCCTTCATAGCTAGCAAAATCCATGATCAATTCTTAAGGCTAGATACTGAAAAAGTTTTTAAGTACTCCTCAGTTATCTATCATCTCATGATCTATTATCAGTCAGACAAGTTCCCTTTCCCCGTTCAGAAACTCGATGCTAAGGGAAATCCTAGGTCAGTCATTTTTTGGTCCCCTATCATTCATTTTTCCTCTGATTCTCCCTACTCCTATTCAGAATTCATTGATCAGTTTGTACATCCTACTACAACTTTGTTAACAGGGGTTTCTCCCCCAAGACTCAGTACTGAAATTAGAAAGACCTTGCAATTGTCAAAAAGTTATAAAGTTGGGGATTGGTACTTATACCAAAACCATACGGTCATCAGGATTTATGGATGTGAATTACATCCATTCAAGTTACCCAGATATGTACCAATGAGAATTTTTGCATTGGAATACTTTAGGCAGATGAACAATTCAGATGTGATCCATTTCTGCAATGTAAAGAAGAAAGCTCAGTTAAGGATCAAAAGCCAATTAGGTCATTTCATCTGCAATTCTAGGGAAGCTGAGAGAGAAGCAGAAAATCTATTAGAGAAAAAGTTCCAGACATCTTTCCGTTGGGTCCCTTATGACCCCTTTGGTTTCATTTGTGAAAAGAGATTAAAGAATAAGTCATCTCCTTATGTACACCACAAGATTCCTGATTTAGAACAATATGAAAATCAAGATGAATGGGTTAAAGGAACACTTGTTGAAGAGGAAAGTGGAGCTGACAAATTGAATAAAATGATGAAAGATGTTGAGAAGAATTTTGACCTAGAAACGTATGATCAAATGCAGGTACCCTACATTGGCACATCTTCAGCAGCCACTCTACAGCAAGCATTACAGGAAGACAGTCCATCAGTAGCAGCAGAACCCAAGGGTAAAGGAAAAGAACCTGTAGTTCAGGTCATTGAAACCTGGGTCATGGCAGAAAAACCACAGAGTTCCAAAGCACCAGAACAATCTCAGGCTTCTCCCACACCAGCAATACACATCCAAGGCCCAGAAATGCAAACTCCATTGAATGTAGAAATAGGGAAGAAGAGACCAGCTCCAGATACCACACCTTCAAAAGGAGCTTCACAGGTTTATCAAACAAAGAAACACAAATCAGATCCACCTCCAGAGGTAGAAATTATAGATGAAGTATTTGATGATGGTAGAGAAGATAGTCAGCAAACTGGCACAGCAAGTGAAACAACCATAAGCCAGAAAGGGAAAGCCTTGCAAAAACAATTAAGCACTGAAGTATCTTCTTTCAGACCGCCAAAGACAGATACTGGAGACATTAAAAGAACCTTCATTAATATCAAAACCAAGAATGATCCATTGAAAATGAAGGTATATGATCAGTACATGAAAATGACTCCCCAAAATCAAGAAAGGCTGATGTCAGCGTTTGACTTGTCACAAGGTAAAATGCTAATGAGCCACTTCAAAGCAAAGGTGCCAAAGCCAACTTCAGCAGCTGATTACCTCAGGACAAAGTTTGAAGTTTTAGCAAAAGATATCCATCCCCTGGATCAAATAGAGCTCCACAGGCAAACAGGGGAAATGGTCTATTCAACTCTCACCAATAAAGCCATGGCAGCTTTAACGCTGCAAGATTCTTTGAATAATACTACTGCACAATTGAAAATTGAGAAGGCCTCTTCACAGGCCAAGGATAATAGAATAAAGTCTCTAGAAGAGATAATCATTGGTTTGGGTCACAATCCCAAAGACATTAAAGGTATTGAGGCATTGGTAAAGAAGAAAGAGGATGATATAGCTGCACTCAGAAAACAACTAAAGCTACCAGCCTCAAGACACCCTCAGACACAGGAAGTTATGAAAGGAAATTCACAGGAAGAAATGATGGAGTTGCTCTTGAATATGACTGAGCGACTAAATGAAACAGAGAAGGAATTGGAAAAAGCCTTGCAGGAACAGAAAATGATCAAGCAAACTTCAACAACAGGTACTACAACTACAGGGCAGCAGGAACAACCACCTCAAGTGAACACTTCTAATTTGAATTCTGAGGACTTAATAAAACAGATGGAGAGTTTGCAGCTGAAGGTCACAGAGCTCCAAGAAACAAAATTGCAGTTGACAAAAATGGAGGAAAAATATGACACATCTAAAAAGACAGCTGCTGACAACATCAGGGAGATAAAAAGGTTGGAGAAATTGGTTCAGGCTTTGGAAAAAGATCTTTCATTGGAAAAGCCTCTGAACGAAATAAATGACATTCTTTGGGGAAACATCATTGAATTAATAAAGGGTATTTGTCCCTCTATTCAAGCTATTTTTGAGCAAAATGAGTTAGTCAAGGTGGCCCAAGAAGAAATAAATAGAACCATGAATGAATTGAGAGGCAGGCCTGAACAAGCTAGTCAGCTCATTCAATTTTTGAATTCTAGAACAAAACAATAGCTTTCATTATTAGGAATTGATGACAGGACAGGGGCAGTTTTGGAAGCAAAGAGAGTTTTCACCAAGAGGACTTTCATGCAAAATTTAGAAAGAAAGTGTACAGACATTTTGGTTGACATCAACAATTTCAGAGAAAAATTCCAAGCTCTGCTAGATAGTGGGTTACCAAGTCCCATGCTCACAGAAGATCAAATAGTAGACTTGGAAACCTATGAGAAGAGAATAAGGGCTCATGCTAAAAACGCAGCTGTAGGTTCTACTAGCTCATCAGAACCTGCATTACCTACTGGGAAAAGTATTTATGATAAGGTAAGGAATTTATTTCATCTGGAGCATGAAATAAAGTATCTATTTCCGAATGATCCCACTTTTTATAAACTTACTGAAGCAGATGAAACTTTAAGAAAGCTTAGAAGAACTATGATACCAGATGATCAATGGTGGCAGGAAATGTTGGAGATTCTGTAAAAAATTGCTTTGAGGATGAGAATTTATCTTTACTGTCAAGTAAATGGTAAAAACAAGAAAACAGATGAAAGAGTATCAGATGAAAGGTTAAAGAGTATCCGTAAGAATAAGGAGTGTTCAACAAGCTAAAGAAATACTGCAAAGGGACAGCACAGAGCCCTATTTTAGCACCTACCTCCAGCACATCCACAGAAAAAGGAACAGCACATCAACAGTTGCACATTATTCTATCTACGAGACCGTGTGTCTCTTGTTTGTTTGTAAAATATGATTTAAGTCAGCCTAGATTATTGGCTAAGTTAGTGTAAGATTGTTTTAGATTATTTTGTGTATAAATAAACCCTCAAAGAGAGTGTTGAGGGTGGATTCTATTACTCTGCTGTAACATTGAGGTTTTCGGAATAAAAAGCTTTTGGACAAATTTACTTGTGGCTTACTGGATGACGTTTTGAAGCACTGGACTTGTTGCAGGATTCATGTGTTGGACTTCAGTTCAATAAGTTTTCCAACCCTTGTGTTTGAATTTTATATTAGTTTATACTATCATCATATCCGTTTCTGAATAGTTTACATAAAGGATTGAAACAGAATTTGCTTAATTGTACTCTGTTTTCAAATGTGATTATTCTTTATGTTTTCTTCTGAATTAGTTATAAGCATGAATTCTTAAATGCTCCTGCTTTGCTAATTTAAACATTGTTGATTACCATAACAAAGAATCCTTCATTGCTCTTTGCTTGTAGTCATTTCTCTTCTTTCTCTTGAATATGGTGAAAGATTCTTAGCTGCCTTTCATCCCTTCAAGACCATCCCATCCACTTTAAATTTTAAGGATTGTTCTCTGTCTAGCTATCTTGCCCTGTAATACCATCTTGTGTTTAGAATAGAAATCCAGTAAAGCCATCCTTTGACTCCATAGCCCAATGGACTGAAAGCTCTCAACCTTGCCCTTAGTTTGTGGATTCCACCATTTTCCCAAAACAAAATTTGAATCTATAACTAGCCTAAAACCTTCCAAGAACAAAGATAAATTATAAAGAGAGAGCCCTCTCTGGATGCAGATTGGCTAGATTCTGCATCTAAAAGGTTGGTTTGTGGTTACCTCGGGTATACTTTCCTCTTACACAACTTCTAGGAAAACCTGAGTGATAACATAGTGGCGACCATACTGGGGATCTGAATCATTTTAATTGTTACTATTGTTTGATTTATAAGCTATAGACAGAGTCTGAAGATCAGCCAGGTAGCCTTTGAAATTGCTTTTGCTCTGCAATTGCAAAAGTAAATAAAAGCTGCTTCAGTCTATCTCTATTTTATTGATATTATTGTTTGATTTATAAGCTATAGACAGAGTCTGAAGATCAGCCAGGTAGCCTTTGAAATTGCTTTTGCTCTGCAATTGCAAAAGTAAATAAAAGCTGCTTCAGTCTATCTCTGATTTAGCTTATATATTGAATCTTAGTTTCAAATTTTCCAATCAGATCCTCTAGTTTAAACAAATCTTTGAGGAAATCTTAATCACATACCATTATTTCTTAAAAGAATTTGTAGAAGTTGTATTTATTTTTCAATTAAAATCAAAAATTCAAAAACATAAAGTTTAAGAAAACTGGCTTCAGAAAGGATTCGACATACTAGGGCAAACCCTGACCCTAATCCACCACCAATATTTGAAAATCCAAATCTGATTCCTAGAATTCTTAGAAGACAAGGAAGTCAAGAAAGTTCTGAGAGAGGAAGTCAGGAGAGTACAGGAAGTTCTAGACCACTTTCTAGATCTGCATCTTGTCCTGTGAAAATTATTTATATTGATGACATTCCTTTTGATGCACGATTCGAAACATCTTTGTTTGTGAATTTTTCTGAGACTGAATTATCTAGATTAGTTCCAGATCCATTGTTCTTTGAGGATTTGCAATACCGGTTTGTTTCACATCATCTTGACAAAGAATTGCATAACTCCATTCAGTCTGAGCAAACCTTTGAAGAAGATTCAAACATTTCTGTGATTACTGAAGCATCTCCAAGCTCAGTCACTTTTTCTCAAACTTTTCAAACACCTGTTAGACCTCCATCTCCTCCTGTTAGACCTCCATCTCCTCCTGTTAGACCTCCATCTCCTCCTCCCATACCATCAACTCCTGTCACTCCACTCTATCTTCCAATGGCTAATCGATATGCCCCTTTACAGTTACCAGCCAACCCCCCAGATTTACCTCAGGACTACCAAAGTAAGATCACACCTTTTGATGGATCAGGCACTTACACAGCTCATCAACACACCAAAAGAATGACAGACTACTTTGAGTTTTATGAGATTGATACTGATAATATCCGAATGAGAATTTTCGTTCAGAGCCTTACTGGAGAAGTTAGAACTTGGTTTAGGGCTCTTAACCCGAACATCATTGCTGATTTAGAAGCTTTATATAGAGAATTTCTAAACCGATGGGAGAAAAAGAAGGATCCTCTTCAGATCCTTTAAGAATTTGAAAAATTAAGAAGAAGACCAAACGAAACCGTACAAGATTACATCATAAGATTTAATGAATCATACAATGCAGTTCCTCTAAACCTAAGACCTCCACCTAACAACGTGTTGGTTAAATTTCCAGATGGTTTTGACTCTGATATAGCTTACTCCCTCAGGGAAAGAGCTCCTCAAACATTAGAGGAAATGCAGAGTATAGTGGTGAGTGTAGAAGCAAATCTGATTGAAAAAAGAGCCAGAGCTAGAGCAGAGAGAAGAATGCCTATGAATGAAGAACCTTCAGCTTTTGAAAAGAAGCTGGATGTAATCATTAAAGGTATGGAAAGATTAGGGGACAGAGTAGAAACCATTGAAAGAAAATATTCTACTGACAATCAGAATGTTGCAAGAAACCCCAATTTTAGGAGAAATCTGAATCAAAATATTGGAAAGAATGTCCCTGATCAAAACATTAGGCCACCTTTCCAAGAAAACTTTGTCGAAGGTTCAACTTCTGAAGAACCTACAGAAGATGTAGAAATAAACAATGTGACTGGAGATGAAAATGAACCAGAAGTCTTTTTATCCCAGGATGATCAAGAAAATCATATCCTTGAAACATTCCAGACTCATTCAGGTGAGACTTTTGATTTTAAGGAAGGCTATGACACAGCAATCTATGAGGTCCATAAACAATACAACTTGAGAACTCGACAGATTAATGTACCAGAGAATACCAAACAGAAAAATGCAAAACAAAATGTCAAAGGTAAGCAAAACATCCCTCCTGTACAAAACATTTCCCCTGTACAAATTTTGTCTAGGATAACTCCCAACCCTCCAAATCCAATAATTGAAGATGTCTCTGACAACCAACCAATCAGTAAACAACAATCTACTACCTTTCCTCCTGTGGGAAATGTAGAAGAGACAGTAGAAGTTAATCCAGAAATATCTTCAAAACAAAACTTTATTCATGAAAAAGAGAAAATTGAAGACCCAAAAATCAGAGAAAACCCAACTGTACAAAACACTAAAACTCAAACAGAAAAACCTTTTAATCTAGAGGCTGAAATAGGCAAAATCAAGATAGCTGTTCCTTTATCAGAACTAGCTAAACATGATGTCTATAGGAGTCAGATAACCAAATCCCTAAACATTAATATTTCTGGATTGGATGATTCAGTGAATATTCTTGATGATCAACCCAAACTTCTTTTTGGACCTGAGGTGAATGGCAAACCAGAAAATGGAGGAACTCCTCCATTTTATGTAAGCCTGAATGTACATGACAGGATACTCCATAATGCAATGCTTGATTCTGGAGCATCTCACAATTTGATGCCAAAAGCAGTAATGGAAAGATTGAATCTAGATATTACCAGACCATACAAAGATTTGTTCTCTTTTGATTCTAGTCAGGTAAAATGTTTAGGTCTGATCAAAGATTTATATGTTACTTTGGTACAATACCCTGCTAAGTCTATTTTAATGGACATAGTAGTTGCTGATATTCCACCTAAATATGGTATGCTATTGTCTAGATCTTGGGGTGCTAAACTCGGAGGGTCTATTCAACTAGACATGTCATATGCAACTATTTCAGTATTTGGTCAGCCTAAAAGATTATATAGAGAAACCTTGATGAAGTACTTGGTTAGCAGCCAGGAGAAGCCTGAAAACTTCCCTGTTTACTCTGTACATTCTGATATGGATTCTTTTATTTTATACAATGCTGAATTAGATCTCCCAACTGAAATAGAAGCTCCAGAAAGGGAAATCATAAACAAAACCACTGTTAAAATTAAAGAAATCTCTGAAAACAAAGAAACACTAGATGATCAAGAAATACCTGAAGAAAATAAACAACTAGCTCCTGTCAAGAAACACTTTAAAACAATTGATGAAGATTATGAACATGAAATTCTATGGCAATTAGAGTTTGATGGCTCAGTAAACAGACTAGGGGCAGGAGCTGGTATTTGGTTACATAATGTTGAGAATAATTATGCAGAAGGTCATGCTTATAGGTTGAATTTCAAATGCACTAATAACATGGCAGAGTATGAAGCTCTTTTATTAGGGCTTAAACATGTCAAGAAGTTAGGGGCTATTAGGATATCAATCGTAGGAGACTCTGAACTAATCATTCAACAGATTAAAGGAGAATGTTCAACAAAAGATCTGAGACTGAAACAATACAGAGAGACAGTTGTGGAAATCCTTAACACATTTCTACAAGCCCAACTTGCTAAGATTCCCAGGAAACAAAACTTGCATGCTCACAGTTTAGCAATGTTTGCCAGTACATGTAAGTTACCTTTTGATCCCAATCATCAGTTTTCAGCTGAGATTAGGCATAGGCCTGCAATACCAGACAATCTTTTAAATTGGCAAGTATTTGTGAATAACAACCAAATCAATAATTTTTTGACACTTCAGAATGAGTTTTCTAACTGCAATATAGATGAGGATATAACGATTGATGAATTCGATCAAGAAAAAGAACAAAAAATAGAAATTTCAGGACAAAATGCAATTCATATGTTACATCTGACCACATTCACTGAAAAGGACTTACAAAGTTTGAATCACATGGAATTTGATGAGATCATAGAAGATGAGACAGAAATCATCAATTTAAAAGATAATCATTTGCCTAAAGGATTAACTCCTTTGGAGGATCTGTTTGACTCGAATGATATTCCATTTCGACCCAAAATGGAGCCTGTAAAGGCTGATATGGAAGACTGCAACTTAGGAACCCCAGAAAATCCCAAAATGGTTAAGTTGTCCAAGTCTCTTCCAAAAGATCAGAGGGCTAAATATGTTGAACTATTAAGAGAATTCCAGGATGTTTTCGCCTGGAGTTATGAAGACCTCAAATCCTATGATACATCTATCATTCAACACACTATACCTTTGAAACCTGATCAGAAACCTTTTAGACAAAAGCTTAGGAGAATAAATCCTGTTTTATTACCCTCAATTGAAAAGGAAATCAAGAGAATGTATGAAGCGGGAATTATAGCTCCTATCCGATTTTCAGAATGGGTTTCAAACCTAGTACCAACAAGGAAAAAGACAGGAGAAATTAGACTGTGTGTTGATCTAAGAAATTTGAATAAAGTTTCTTTAAAAGACAACTATCCTTTACCAAAAATGGACCATATTCTTCAGAGGGTAGTTGGATCTTCAAGGATATCTTTATTGGATGGATTCTCAGGATATAACCAGATTCTGGTTCATCCTGATGATCAGGATAAAACAACATTTACAACACCATGGGGTACGTTTAAATATGTCAAAATGCCATTTGGACTCAAGAATGCAGGAGCTACATTTCAAAGAGCAATGGATATTGCTTTTGCTAAAGAGATACATGATTTTTTGGTTATTTATTTAGATGATTTAACTGTATTTTCTAAAACAGATCTAGATCATTTAAATCATTTGAGACAAGTATTTATAAAATGCAGAAAATATGGAATTTCTTTAAACCCTAAAAAGTCATTGTTTGGTTTGGAAGAAGGAAATCTCTTAGGACACATTATTTCTAAAGATGGCATTAGGATTGATCCAGAAAGAATTCAAGCAATTTTGCAAATACCCCACCCCAGAAACATAAAAGAATTGCAAGCATTTATAGGGAAAATTAATTTCTTAAGAAGATTTATTTCTAGTCTAGCAGAGTTACTTAGATTACTAACTAACATGTTGAGGAAAGATTCAAGCATTGACTGGACCGTAGAAGCTAAACAATCATTCGAGGAAATTAAAATGGCTTTAACGAGGACACCAGTTCTAACAAGTCCTAAATTTGATAGAGACTTCATCATTTTTTCATTTGCTTCTGAACATACTGTTGCAGCTGTTTTACTTCAAAAAGATGACCAAGGATGTGAAAAGCCAATAGCATTTTTTAGTAAAGCACTGAGGGATGCATCTCTTAAATACAATATTATGGAAAAACAAGCTTTTGCCTTGGTAAAAGCAATCAAAGATTTCAGAGTCTACATTTTATATTCCCATGTGATAGCATATGTGCCTAATGCAGTAGTTAAAGATATTTTGACTCAAGATGGCATTGAAGGTAAACGAGGTAAGTGGATAGCTACCATTTTGGAATATGATATTGAGATTAAACCAACAAAACTTATAAAAGGCCAAGGCTTAGCACAACTCATGACAGAAACCAATTGCCAAGCCTTAGACATTAATGAACTGGATAACGAACAGGAGATGGCGACTCCTCTGACATCTTTGAAATATTGTATTTTAGATAGCACTTTATTTTGGAAAAATCATGAAGGAATTTTATTGAATTGCCTCTTAAAAGACGAAGCTGATAAAGTACTTAATGAATTTCATGCAGGGGATTGTGGAGGACATCTCTACTGGAAATCTACTGCAGACAAAATCTTAAGGGCTGGTTTTTACTGGCCAACTTTATTCTCTGATGTTAAGAAATTTGTAACAACTTGTCATAAATGTCAGATATTTGAGGGTAAAAGAAAGTTGTTACCTCTACCTTTAAAACCAATTTCCACAGAAAGACCTTTTCAACAATGGGGGTTAGATTTTATTGGAGAAATTCATCCCCCTTCTTCAGGGCAACATAGATGGATTTTAACAGCCACAGACTACTTCACTAAGTGGATTGAAGCAATCCCATGTAGACAAGCTAATGATTCAGTGATAATAGGGTTTTTAGAAACCAAAATACTTTCAAGATTTGGCTGTCCAGAAAAGATTATAACAGACAATGCTGCTGCATTTAAATCAAAGAAAATGATCAATTTCTGTAATAAATATCATGTTACCTTAGGCCATTCCACAGCCTATTACCCCCAGGGTAATGGACTAGCAGAATCCTCCAATAAAAGCCTTATCAATATTATCAAAAAGTTATTGGAAGAAAACAAAAAGAATTGGCATAAGAAATTGACCAATGCATTATGGGCAGACAGACTTACAACTAAGAAATCTATTGGGACTAGTCCATATGAGTTAGTGTATGGCATAGAAGCAAGATTCCCATCATCTTTAGGAATTCCTATCATGAAATTACTTCAGGAGGCTCAAGTAGAGCCAAATGACATTCAAAGAAGAATTAATCAAACAATCCACCTGCAACAAACCAGGGAAGAGGTGTACCAAAGATCACAAATTCTGCAGGAAAAGTTAAAGAAAATGTTTGATAAAAGGACTAAAGCTGAAGATTTTCAACTAGGAGATAAAGTCCTCAGATGGGATTCTAGAAGAGAAGAAAAAGGGAAACATGGAAAGTTCGATTTCTTATGGAAAGGACCCTATGTCATCCATGCCTTGCAAGGGAACAATACATACTTTTTGAAGGAATTGGACAATTCAGGAATTGAAGAAGGACCAGTCAATGGTCGAATGCTTAAGCATTATTTTGATCCAATATACTAAAAAACTTTAATATTTCTAACTTGTATATAATATATTGTTTTTTTGGTTTGTTAATGCAGTTTGGATTGGATGGTGACTTCTTGATGTTGAAGCCCGAAGTGAAGGCCCTAAGCTTCAAAGAGTTTCACTATCATATGTAGAATAAAGCTACCAAAAGAAGGAAGATTTCATACTTTCATTTTGAAGACATTTTAAGGCAACTGACCTGTTGTTCTTGACTTTCCACAAGGGAAAGCCATCCCCAAGTGGAGCCAGTGTTAGCCTCCTATACCAATAGGTTTCATATTTCATGATTGTCTTGTGTGAACTCTGGAATATGTTCAAACTTTCCTTCTTGAGCAAAGGTGTTCCATATTCCTAAGAAAACCAAAAAATCAAAAAATTTAAAAAATGTAAAGAGGGTATACCCTAAAAGAAGATCAAAGGGTAAAAAGAATAAAGATGGTCAAAAAAGTGAAAGAAATGAACCCCAAACAAAAAATTGACCAAGGAAAGTGTGCAAATCCAAATGCCACTACTATTTCATTTTTGTAATAAAGCAATTGTGTGCAGCTTGTCAAATATTTGCCACAATTCATGAATAAGTCAAACTGTTTAAACTTGGCTTAATCATATTTCAATTTCATGTTATAGAGTAGAGAATAAATATCTGACCAAACAGTTTAATCTTGGCAGATAAGTAGATAGGTAGAGATAATAAAAGGTGCTCAACAGTTTAATCTGAGCCCTTGGATGTAATAGGGGTAGAAATAGATAGGTTTATCATGTAGAAAGAAAAAATATTGATAAGGGTTTGCAAGTCCAAATGCACCCTAATAAAGAAGAGAAAATGGTAGTGTTAAGTAGATAGGGTAGGTAGATGGTGCTGCAAAGTGTTATCTGATGAATGATGCTGCTACATGTTGTTGATCCTTTACTTTCATCACAAGTACTAAAGCAGGAAATACACTGGAAAATCACAGCAAGCAAAGTCAAACTCATTAACCTCCTTCATCACTTTCCCCTCAAGAGTTTTACTAATTTCCCCCCAAAGTACTAAGGTATTTGGAGATCAAAAGGGCTCAAGGCATTTCCTTGACTTCTGGAGGGATCGGACCCTCGGCCTACTGATCAAAAAGACCTAAATACTTGAAATAATTCATCATTGTTACCCTCCATCTTTAACTTTTTCCTAAGTAAAATCCTATTTTACTTAGGAAACTGATGCAAAAATCCATAAAAATTCCTCAAAATAACTTGTTATTCTAAGTTAAGTGTTGAAGATAAAATGTTGCAATTTACTTCACAAGTTATCACTTTCTTGGATGTACAAAGATGTTTTGATTTTCCTTGTCCTTTACCATATTAACATTTAACTCTATTGTATTAAATCCCTAAATAAAATACCTTTTCCTAGGTATATAACTCCCTTTTCTATAAATATCCCCAAAACCCATTTATTATAATGTTTAACCAAAGTGTATTATATTCCCGCACATTGAAAATAAAAACCCCGCTTTATACACCCTTTGGTTAAATATACCTTTATAACATAAATCCCGCCCCTATGGTGAAATAATTGTATTAATTGATTCATCATATAATAAAAAATATATATAAAAATGTTAGACATACAATATGTGTGTTTAACACCAAAAACATTAATAAAACTTTGCGAAAGTTTTGCGCCACCGTAGTCAGACATCCACGTGGCATTTTGCTTAATCAAACCCCTCCGCAACCCTGTTAATTATCCACATGGGATTAATTAGTCATCTGGACTAATTAACAACCTTCTCCGCCTATTAAAATCTCCCCGGGGTGATTACATTACGCGTTAAAACCTTTTAAAAAACCCGACGGGCCCACCTTTGAAACCTCCGCATGTTCCCCATCCCTTCAGCCGTCGGATCACCCATTCATAGATCAACGGTCATTATTAATTCCGTTGCCCATCCCTTGCCAGCATGTTAACCAGCGGGGGATGGGTGGTTTTTGAAAAGTCAGACTTCCACGTGGCAAATGCTCTGTGGAATCGCTGCCTTCGCGAATTTTACCGCCCTCGTCCATAAGCGGTGCGGGCTCACCACTTACCACTTACCGCATACCGCCGGCCCCACTTCCCCACGTCATCCCGTACTACCATGACGTCACACCTCGAAAAAAACAAAAAAACCTTTTAACTAGTAAAGAAGCCATTTTTTCGTGTTTTTTAGTCATTTTCATTATTCTGAGAAGAACGTTGCTCCCGCTGCGATTTTCGAAATTTCCGCTATAATTGACCATTTCGCCCCAAAATTCTGCTGCGCCCGTGTTGAAGAACGTCCCCGCCATTGCTCATTACCTGTTAAAAGAACCAGTTCCGCCTAAAAACAGGTATTTATCATTTTGCGCCCGACTGCAAGTCAAACTTGGTTTCCTTTGTTTCTTCTCTGAAAAATGGTTAAAAAATCGTTGCTAAGTCCTCCCTGAAGATTTTTAACCTGTGAATTCGCCCCCCAAACCTGCGAAATTGTCCAATTTCCTCCATTTCAAAAATCCCGTTCGGTCTGTAAGAAAAAACAAAAAAATCCATTTTGAATCCACAAGAACCAAAATGGAGGTCCCCACAGCTCTGAACATCACCCCATTGAATGCTCCTCACCGAGAATTGGACTATTTACCTCTGATAGATGAAGATTTCCAAATCAAAGACCTGCATTTTGATGAAAACCCCCGATTGAGTTTCTGTCGCTGCAGAGACGAATACTCAAAAGGGCATGATCTTATAGGGTTGTGGGAATCCAATCTCCCAAGGTACCTTATTCCTTCAGTTCACATTTTCCCCGAAATTATTCATTACTGTCATGCAAACTATGATCCTGCACAGAGAGCTGTATTAGCTCCTGATCAAAGTATTTTGTTTCCTATCACACCTCAGGCCATCAATGCCATGTTGAAATTTGAGCCAGATGAAGAATTAGCACCATTATCCATGGAAGGATTGATTGAGAAAACCA